>JAAAKM020006971.1:27504922-27590435 GCA_010016025.2 Alatinidae sp. Z8VKAUB7J3 | reverse complement strand
TGTGTGCAAGATTTTTGATAGACAGAACTAATTTACAAGTATGTTTGGTCAGGTGTTAAGACTAAACTTGGTTGCCATGTAACCAAGTCCGTTCTACTTCTTGGTTTTGTGGCCTACACAGGGAATAATGGGTGAAAAACTTAATGCTTCCGGATTTATATCTGTATACGCAACACGAGCGCATCATTTAAAGGTGCAAGTTTTCTGAATATGCCGGTAAAACAGTTTTCAATTAAACGTGACAATCTTGACCGAATATAGCGGTAGGAAACAACCATTTCTCAACCCATACCTTTAATGTTATCTGAGCCAACGTAAAACCATATGCGGCGATGATCAGACATAGCCGTCAAAGGACCACCAACACTTGCGCAAAATCTAGCTTCATTTAATAAAAAAGTGGTATGTTGCTGAGATGGTGTCTGAGGTTGTACGGAATTAAAGAAGTGTACCAGACATGGTAACATGGAGCTGTCATACAGACTGTGTGAAAATGCAAACTATATGGCTTAACCAATACACGAACGATGCAAGGATAGCATGTCAATGAATGTTGAGCCCATAAAGTTATACGTGGAGATGCTTTTTATGAAGTCATTTTTCAGTAGACTTTAAGTGGGGTTATACATACGGAGTCAATACAAGGGTATATACACTTAAGTGTACGGAGCTATTTAATTTTACCACCTTCTTTCCATATTCGTGACAGTTATTTTCATACCTTCCATAAATTATCAATGGTTGTGTTCTCAAACTCATAAAATACATACAAAGGGCTTATCGGCGCTTACATGAGAGTCATATTACAAACAATTTCGACAATTTTCCTCACCTACAACACATTAATTCAATCGCTTACGTCTGTACAAGTTCTCATAGTGAAATCTCATCGAGCAGAAAGGAATACAGTTTGTACTCCTTCATGCAATTAAATCATATACTACATTATAACTAAATATTTTATACACATTTTTGTGAAGTTTGTATAATTCTGAAACTCCTACATCTGGAAAATGTGACAAAATACAGAAAAAATGAGAATACAGAGTCTGGGTACAAATGGTAATGCATTGTACGGGTAGCGGTCTTTGTCATCGAGTTTGTGGTTTATTTTCTTCTTCTATAACGATCTTTTTGCCAACATACATTTGACTAATGGCAGCCTAAAAAGAAGCAAATGGGCATTATATATAGATATGTTAGCAATGTACAAATGTAAATTGCTTGAATCAACTTTGGCTTGCTTCTTCTTCTGGTCCGACGAGGGCGCCTGTCTCCGAATTCAGGCCAATTTCGCACTGTAACAGTTTTTCCCGATTTTTGTATCTGTCCGTCTACAGAAGAGGGGCTATCATCTCCACTCAAAGACAAAGTAGATGATGATATCAAGGAACTCGTTGACAGTTTTCTTGTCGATGATATTGACTTTTTCGCTGCTTTTTGGCTTCCCTCACTATCCGAATGCTTCCCACTAACATTACTGGGCAAAACTGCATCTAAATCGGTCTCCAATACTCCATGGGGAAATGGACTTGGCTTAGAAATTCGCGATCCTTTATCCATCAAGTCCTCTTTAAAATCATCAATACTTGTTTCCCAGTTACCCCAAAACCCTGACGATGCAACACTGGAGCATCCATCCATATCCGAATAGTTGCTGGCAACTGAAGCACTTCTGCTACTTACAACTGCAACTGTGAAACCATAATTTTCTACGCTACTTGGAGATGGCCAGATATCATGTTCAGTTGAAGTTGACGTTTTGCGACGATACATAATAGGAGTCCGAGAACGAGCCTTTGGAGTATCAGCCTCTGTTTCATGATGTGATCGATCTGACCTAGGTAATCGTGGACTCCCTGGAGCACTTCTTGCACCCCTTTGCTCTTCGTATTCAGTGTGGTAGCTTAGTCCTCTCTCCCGTACGCTGTATGATCGTTTTAGCGCATGTGGACGACGCCCTTTCCTTCGAAAGCTTCCCATAACATAAAAAAGGGATTCCGATCCCACTTTCTCTTCTTGATAGACAACCTCCTCGGAGATGCTCTCCTGGGCATCACTGTCCGAATCAGTAATGAAGTCAGCAGTGTCTGCCTTTACGACCGTCTTCATTGTAGGAGGCTGTGGTGATATAGCGTCCTCATTTTTAACTACCTGGTTGCTAGGGGGCATCCTTGCAGCTTCAGGTTGCGATTCCTGAATCACAACCTCCGTCTCGATAACTGGTGGTATTTCTGAAGGCATTTCTGTTACCGTTTCTTCTTGCAAAACACTATGATTTTCCATTTCAACTACTGGAGATATAGGAACTTCTATTGTAGGTGCAAACTCAACAGAACCTGCTTCATCTTTAACAGCTAACTTTCCTACTTCTTCCATAGGTGAACTTCTACGTTCTGAAGCAAGACACACTGCAGTTCCATCACTCTGTTCTACCTGAATTGGTGCATCATTGTAACCAAGCTTGCCTTCCTCAGTAGACGTACCATTGTTTTGTTTTTCTATGTTTTTCTCTACTTCAGTTGTAGATGAGTTGCTCAACTTTCTCTCTTTCACAACCTTTTCCATTTTAAAAATTTTAGACACTTTATCCCCAATCCCTTTTGGTATATTTCGTCCAACTGATAAAATGGCTGTTGTTATCTTCTTTGACTCAGTGGAACTAATATCATCCTTTTTCCTTTGATTAATATTGTTTATTTTATCGACTTTGGTCCTATCATTAAAATCGTTTGGATATATACTGCCAACACCAGTTCTGAATACACCTGATTCTTTCGTCTTTGTTTCCATAACAACGCTTCTTCTCTCTCTATTGATAATGTGGTTTTGCTCATAAATCGAGCTCTCTTTCTGTGAATTCTTATTTTCAAGGTTTTTCCAAAAGTTTAGAGCACTGATGGAGTTGGTATTGTGCGGCTTTGTCGCTAGTGGAGTTATGTTTTTCTTTTCAACCTTTTCTTTGTGCGACAATGCCACAGTAGGATTAGATCCAGTACTATACTTGCCCTGCATTCTACGCTCCTCTGTTTTTGTTTGCAATTTCCCTTTCGCAATAAACGAAGCCTTAACATTGAGGTCAGACTCTGTATTCAACTTAGATTTAAACTCCGGGCGTGATGTTTGGGCAACTTCTTCACGCACTTTCATTGCTTCTGAAGCAGACGTTCTGTCTCCCTTAAACCATTTTTTCTTGGACAGTGTTATCACATCAACATTTTTATCTATTGGTGTGTCTTCACACACCGTATCTTCTTTAATCGTTTTATGCCACACCGATGCACCTTTTGTTGACGAATTACCAAGAACATTCACACTGTGCCAGTAATCTGCTCGTATATCATCCAATCTTTCTTCTCCTTCAGGGTGTCTGTTGTTCTCAATTGTGAACGCATTCAACTCTAGACCAGCATACTCATTGTTGGCCAAAGTTTCATCGCTTGAGTCCTCAGAATACCTAATAACAGTGTCTTCGCTTGATATACTACTGATGGGCGTTAAAGATGCTTGACTTGAAGTCATCGTATCAGTTACACTATCCACTGACCCAAGAAATAGTGGGGGTGGAGGGAAATCATCCACATCAGACTCTTGATAATCTCCCCGAGTATCTTTAATCAGATAAGCCAAATCCATCTCAGACCCAATTCGTTCAATATCTAAACATCTCGTACCAATAGACGGATAGTTTTCTGTTCGAATATGAACACCCTTTGTAGACCTCTTTTCGATTTTCTCTAATCCGGTATCTGTTCTAACGAAGGAAATGTCTTTCCTAGACTCAACATTATCTTCATTTACAACCCGCTGACTTCGTTCGTTAGGTAGAACAGTCGAGTCCTGCACAGGCTGATTGTTGATCAGCTCCCTACCGGCAGCTGGTGAAGCTTCTACATGCCCCTTTGCATTATCACAGCTTGTTTCTCTGTTCTCGTCAACTAATCTGACGTTCACCGCCTCAGCAGGAATAGCTGGCCATTCGAGGAACCGTGAGAGCAAAAAGGAATCTTCAGTCTGCGTGCCTACCTCATCTGAAAGCGTTCGTTCCAGAACTTTGTGTTTACCATCCTTTGTGATACCACATAACAAACTTAGAACTTTCTTCCGCTTCAAAACTTCAGAACTTTTCGATTTTCGGAGTCGTACAGTACTAGGAGTATATCCATCATCCAGTACCTGGTCATCCTTTGTCCTATGCCCGAAACAAGCCATGTCCTCTAACCCCCTTGTTTCGAAATTTAACGGCAAGGAGTTACACCTTCGGAATGGTAGAGAGTCGCTTAGTAAGATCGAATGTTGCAAACCAGTTTTTTCAATGTCTTCAACATCACTCAAACGTTTATTATCGTCTTGCTCTAATGGTAAAGAGTGATCTTTGTTTTCAAAACTTGGAATGTTTTCACCTACTTCAGAACAATCCACAGTCTGAAGAGAATCAAGTTTCGATGGTACATCTAACAACCCTGGCTCGACAAACTCATCATTCTTACATGAGTCGGTTGTTTCTTTTTCTTCAAGCGGAGTTGAGTCCAATTCACCACCTGCAGTGCTTTCCCTTGTACCTCCAACACTGAACGATATATCAAGCTGTAGACCACGTGGCTTGAGTCTTTCAATTGTTAAGTCTGTTTTGTGCACCAACTTTCCTTTTTGTTCCCCAAACGATGGAAGCTGAGCTTGTTTATCGTCCAAACGAGATTTATCTTCATCTATTCTTGAATTCCATTCTTTGAAATTACACGAGTTAATAGAGTCTAAATTGCTATTAGCAGAGCTTCCTGGTGCAGATGTCGATCTATCAAAACCTTCTGTTTTCTTAACTCCACTATGCTCATATTCACATATTGGGTCATTTCTATCAACCTGTAAATAGTTCGTTATATATTCGGGAGTGCCCCATGGAAAGTTTTCAAGTTTTACTTTCTCTGTTTCCACACTTTGGACATCTGCATATACCTCATCGTACGTAAAAATGCGATCTTTAACTTCAGCACTGAGATAACCCGAATCTCCCGTCAGTTGCGAGAAATGTTCCGTATCTTTTTCCGAATTGTCTCCAGTAAGGGTAGCCTCGGTGTCCCCGTTAACCTTTTTAACTCCAACGTTCACAAATAATTCCTCTTCATCAATACCTTGATCATTTTGAACTATATTAATTTTGTTACACTCCGTTTGTTCTTCGGATGACAAGTAGTCGTCTGCTGAGTGCCAGTCTTCGTTACTTGAAATCTCATCATCTCGCAACAAATAATGAGGTAGAATTCGAAGATGCGTGCCTTTATCACTTTTCAACTTGCAATCTCCATCTGCATTTAATTTCGTTGCGACGCTTTCTTCTACATCATTATGATATTCGCGAGGTATGAAATAGACTTCTTCTTCTTCCTCACCTGCACTTACTACTTGCTCTAGATGTCCCTCCACAAGATGAGATTGAGTCACAATAACTGGGACTTCCTCGACGCTTTCTTCAAGCTTCAATTCGCAAAGATATTGCTCTTCATGCAAACTGGGCAAATCTGTCAAAGATGTACACTCCGAGGATAATTTTTTATCTTCCGTTACAAAATCCGTATCAGAAATAACTGGCACACCATCTTGTCTATCTTCATGATAGATATTTTCATTCTTGTCGCTTGTCAAAGCACCCTCTTCGTTATTCGAACTTGAATTGGTTTTTATCTCCCCGCCGTCAACGGTATCTACAGTTCCAGAATTTTTATCATTATAGCCTTCTTGTGTTAAATCAAACACATCATCATTTTCCGTCTGAATACAATATTCTGAACCAGAGAAAAATCCTTTCCCGTCCAAACCATATATTTCCTGTTGTCTGTACCTTTCCGCTAGCTCTCTCAAGCGTTCTACAACTCTTGAAGAAAGCCTGCTTCGCCTTAGTGATATGTCCTTATCAGAACTATACGTAATTCCTTTCAATTCCGGAGGTGTTTGTATCGTGTATTCTCCCACGTTCCCACTATCAGACGATTCTGAACTATTTAAACTACTACTTTCTGATGCAGTATTTAATAGCAAATTATTTTCTTCTATTTCTTTCTCGCGCGTAGAACTAGTCAATTCATCCTGATCTCCATGCTGTCGGGATGTTTGTATGCCGTCTGTCAAGTCTTGAATACGAATTCGTTCAAGTTTGTCTTCATATTCCTGCTTACGGTGCTGACTTTTCGGAGATGACAAAACCGTATCACAGTTTTCTCTGTTCAATAAATCAGCAGGAACACAATGTCTGTTCTTTTCGTTCACCTCAGTCTTTAGAAAGTGACCATCACGCTCGTCATAGATTATTTTTGTTTTAGAAACAGTAAAATATTCATTATTGTCCTCAACGTTTGACTGATTTAATTCTCTTGCGTGGAAATCTGCCACTAAGGAGCTTGGTTTGTTTGGATCTCCATTGTGCTCAACTAGATTAGATTGGACTCTTAAAGGGTTCATATTATCTGTAAATACAGCATCAGGTTCCTGTTGAACGGCTTTGTCCGTAAAATCAACAATTGCAAAGTCGTTGTTATGTACAATTGTTACATCGACCTCATCAAAAAAATTGGAAGGCACGAGGCTGCTCTGCAGTGGCTCTGTCGTGCACAACAACTGACCCATGTTGGAGTGGAGATCAATACACCCAAAATTAAAAGGACCACAGAGCTCAATAGCTTCATAAAACTCACCTTCTGGATCAGCCAGGACATAAAACACTTCCTGTTTCTTGACCAGATGATCTGAAATCCGTTCTTCCTTTTCACTGATGGACAAATCTTGTCCGTATCGATCGTCACTATTTAATGTGTCAGTTTCTGTTCCGCCTATTGAAGAGTATTTGTACACCTTCAAAATGTTGGAGTTATTTACCTTTTCTTCGTTTCCGATGCTGTACACTTGGCTGGCTTTCCCATTCAATTCACCCTTGCTATTGAAAAGGTCACCTTTTATACCTTGCTCTCCTTTATGAATTAAAGAATTGGAATCATCGTTGCAGAAACATTCTATTCTGTCGTTATTCTCTGCTACTAAATACCTTTCTGCCTCATTAACATCGCCCTGCAAATCCTGAAAATCACAAACGCCCATTGTTTTAAAGTATAATGACCCTTGACTTTCCCTTTTAAAGTTGGTTAGCACTGCAGCCTCTCTTTGATTACGGCTCGAGTTAGAATCTCGACTCTGCGGCCATGGATTGACCTCAAGGTCGAACTCTCCAGCATGCTGTCGCATGGAAGTCTGATCAACCAGTGACAGCTCTGACATTAACTTTATAGCTGCATCATCAATTGCACATTCCTTCGAAGCAGTGAATGCACTCAGAGCATTTTCCTTCACCAGAATCAGCGTCCGTCTTTTGCGCATCTCCGTTGATGCCGGCACCAAGGATTTGTCCACCGGAACTTCTACAACGGGGCACAAGTTTAAAAGTCCCACAATATCACACAATTGAGATTCATGTACAGGCGGGGTTCCACTTAAACAAGAAACTGCACAGGTTTCTTCTTCTCCCTGTTTTGTCCTTGTGTCTTTTTCGAATTCTGGATCCGACCATAAAATCTGCAAAATCTCCTGTTCACTACTCAAAGCCCATCCCAAGGTCGATTCATAATTGCGTTCTACTCCGAAATTATCATTTACAAAATGCTTTTCATTTCCAGATGCAGCACTATCCACATCAACAATATCGATTGGTGACAAACATACATCATCGATTTCTACGATATCAGCAATCCCTGTCAAGTTAGAGCTGTGTAAACATGTTTTAGGTAATTCTGAAAATGATATTTCTTCCCCACGACAAGTGCTGTCGTCTATAATTTTACACAAAAAGACCATTTCACTAGATTCATCTAGTACCTGCACTTTTGAAATTGGACTTTCTTCTACAATCTCTACCAGAGTATTTTGATTAGTATCACTTTCCTGTACTTGGTATTCTACACCAATCGACAAGCGGAGGCTCTTGTCAACCTCGATCTCAACTGATACGAGTTCAAGAGGCTTTAAACCCAATTCGCTTATTTCCTCTGTGGGCTGAGCCTCTTCTACCTGCTTAGAGTCAAGCCATGATTTATGATTTGAGTATTTCTTGATCCTTTCATTCCTTTCTGGAGATTCCCTCAATTTAGTTACACGGTGTATGAACTCGTTGTTTTCAAATTCCTGCGGCAAATTCGTCTGAGGGATTTCTGGTTCGCATACTTCAATCAAGCCACAAATACGCAAGATATCAAATTCCTGTCGATCTTTGGCATTTTGTGCACTCATAGATGCCTCAGTTTGAAACCATAAATATGACCCATAGGCAGACAATGTAGAATGCCTTCTATTGTGAAAACACAAATATTTATCAACACTTTTAACTGAAGATACGTTTATTGTAGAATCACTGCCAGATCTCTTTAGCAAATTGTTACTGGAATGGTCTTGGAAACGCCAGGCTCTGGTATGCAAAGGATCGCTAAGGCTTCTTCGATGCCTAGGAGCCAACTTACCCCCATTTCTACCCCTTTCAAAAACTGGGGCAAATAAAATGGGCTCAACATCAACAAATATTGTTTCTGTATCACTATCATAACAAGTACCTGCAGTTCGTACGGCCTTAGGATCAGAGACAAATGTACTATTTGAGCTTACCTTGTCTGGTATTTCATTTAAAGTAATACCATCATCTTTTAACTGCCAATCTGTACACTGTAACTCTCTATGGTCACTTGTGTCAGTGGGTGAGCCATGTAATCCATATTCAACTTCTTGGCCATAGTCAGTGGGCTGAAATCTAAACTCTCCACTGTCACTAACATGATTCACATTTTCTTCAAGTAATTCGGTTTCCAAAGACTCGTATATAATATCATTACAAAGTAAAGACCTAAAGTATGGCTGATTGTTTGCAGGAAATGTAACATCGTAATCCTGTAGAGTGAAATTATCTAATAGAGTAGGGCTGCCTGAACGACTGTCTTCATGTACAAGCCAGTTACGATCTTGTTCTTGTAAACCGAACTCGTTCCTTAACGTACGTCTCTGCGACCTGCTATTATCAATAATAGCTACGTCTTGCCGGTAATCAGATAAATCCGTCTGGTCACGAGAGATTACAGGCACACTTACATCTCTTTTCTTCCCACTGATTTCTTGCAATCGTCGTTGCTGATGCGTATCATTGTGATTACTACAACTTAGCTCATTCCTGGATTGCTCTGCCTTGTTGGCAACCGATAATCGCAGTTGCAAATCACGATCCTCTTCACGTTGATGGTATATCCAAGCAGCTGCCAGCGACGCAAATGTAAACATCACTGTAAAGATATAAAATAATCGATCCGTGTGTAAGAGATAGTCATGTATCAATGAGAGCTCCTCCAGGAGCTGGCTCATGAAGAGCCTCACCTCTTCTAGATCCATGACTGATCCTACTGTCTAACACCTTCTTCTGATGAAGACCTGACTTCAAGCGCCGAGAACTGAACCTCATATACATTCTGAAGTGTCAATCACTGACCCTCCTGATATATTAAACCAAAGACCACAGCACAAATCTCTTTTCATACAATGATCAACGTGTGTTGGTTTACATTCTGTTGTTTCAAATCTGTTTGGGGTGAGAAAATGAGAACGAGACATAAAGAAAAGCCGGTGGCTACCATGGCAACTGTACATGTCCCGAGTTTGGCTTACAGGTCTGTGAGGATATGCAACAAGTTCGCACGCCATATTTGAAATTCCACTTCGGTGAACACCAACAAACGGAGAGCGGACTAAACAAATAAATCATTAATTAGTTCATTAAAAGGACTCAAAGGTCTCTAATTAAAGGAAAGACGACGTATCCAGGGGAACGAATATTTTTATGTCTCAGCAATTAGCTGCTGGCTTATGAAGGATCTCCGCAATTTGTGAGACGAAATAAAAACTCATTGACATCTGCGGTCACCATAATCACAATGGCAGCTGCAGACTACGACCATGTCAATTTTAGAAACAAAACTAACGGATACGAAGATCATCAACTAATAAATATGTGAGAGATAAATAGAAGATATATTGTAAACCCAAATAACATTAATCAATATTAAGAAATAAATAACGACGATCATCAATCATTATCATTATCATCGTGAAGACAATATGAAGATACATCATATGATCATCATTATCATTAGTATCATCGTCATCAGAATCATATCTTTTCTCCTTCTTGCTCCTGCTCCAACTTCTAACAACCATCATCATAATTGCCACCACTATTACCATAATCACAATCATCATCATCATCATCATCATCATCATCATCATCATCATCATCATAAACATAACCATCACCACCACCACCACTACCACAACCATCGTCACCACCATTAACGTAATACTGTATTTACTGCCAACATGGCAAGTAATATTTTGGGAAATCTTGACTACTCATTCAACATCAGTTTTCTGGCATAGTTCATTTATTGAAACAACAAGAGATTATTGGCTACAGTAATCTTTTATGCCAAAACTAGCACTTAGTGCGGTTTCTTGAATTAAGGACAGCTGCATGCTTGAAGGTGGGATACCGAAATCGTCCCCGTAAATTATTGTAATTAAGTAAAATTAATTAAGTACATTATTGAGATCCTAATCGAAAAGTATCTCAGTGATGGACTTAAAAACAATTTTGCGTAATGATGTGTACATTTTTTAGTCATCTTGGCCAAAACTTCTTTCAATGCAACTAACGTATAAGGTCAATGCAAGCGTAATAGGTCATTTGTTGGCATTAAAGCTGTAGTCTTTACAGTATTAAAGTGCTGGAATGTGAGCTCTAGTGCTTCAGGCTCAAGTGCCAGGTATGTTTAACTGATGAGGCTTATAGGCCATTTATTTCAAAACAATTAAATCATAACATAGTAAATAAGAAGAGCCTGGAAGCATGTCATATCTATCTCTCAAAATAAGCGATTTTTCTTCTCTCATCTATCCAATTAGTATTCAATAATGTGCTTAGCAAAATTCTTCTATGACATTTCATTGTTAAGAAAAGTTAACAATTTGGTGTGGTCCTTCTTCAACTTACAGTATTTCATTACTCAAATTTCAAATTTCCTTTATACGTTCAAAAATATGAAAGATTTTTTACCCAAGATTAGGATATTTCTTCATAATAACAAAAGCTGGATTTTCTGTTATGACTTTAAGGTGTTTGTGATGCAGCTTGCCAGCCATTAAATTTGAGTACTAGCAAAGATATTCTTGGTTTGCAAATTATTTGGGGCATGTGCCCCCATCCCCCTAGTTCTTACGGCCATGTGCAGCAAGAACATTTCGGGAAAAGCTAGATTTAAAATTGTATTGAAGGAAAGGATTCTTTTCTCCTATACCTTTTCAGGTCCGTTGTACACAGTTGTGCGTTCGTGGCCAA
Source organism: Alatinidae sp. Z8VKAUB7J3 (assembly GCA_010016025.2). Lineage (NCBI taxonomy): Eukaryota > Metazoa > Cnidaria > Cubozoa > Carybdeida > Alatinidae > Alatinidae sp. Z8VKAUB7J3. The sequence goes on along the minus strand of JAAAKM020006971.1, from coordinate 27,579,025 downwards.
ATTAGAGTATAAAAAATTTATGAGAGTTTCGATACCAAATAATTCCTTTCTATGTTTAAATGTTTCGATGCCCTTTGTAACATAAATTTACTTCTGGAATTATGATTCATACGAGCCTCTCATAGGTCAACACTGCCTAACTACGGACAAAAGACGTTTCTCCTGAACTATTCGTTGGCGGAATATTTGACTCTACTTACCAGCTTCTATCGATATGAAGCGTACAACAAAAACAGCTGCAAAAACTCAAAGGACAGGAGAACTCTTGTAAGGTAGGGTTTGAAGCCAGAGACAACTAATATATTATTTCATTTCTTATTTTTAGTGATGAAATCGACAAATCCTTTATGACGATGCAGCAGATTCATTTTAATAGTGTTACACAATTGACTACTAACCGCCTGTCTCTGCTAATATGCGTGCCATTAGATTATGTTCAGTCTCTTGGCTTGATACCAAGTTAAGAACCATCTTCCAACCATATTGCTGCCCAGTTATGATAGAATGAACTCCCTTTAAAGTAATATCAATACGTTCTACTGGTTGATATTGAGTTGTAAACTGTGAAGAAACTATCAGGTGCCAGTCAGCACTCAACGATTCTCTTCTCACCTTCAGATAAAAATATCCTCTCCAATTTCCCCGCGCTCTTAAAATTAACGATTCATGCAATACAAGCTCATTTCTGTTAAAGATTGAGGGATGTTGTGGCCCTTTCAGATCAATGACGTAGGTGGCAACTGGGTCACGTGTGTCGTAGTCACGTGGGAATTTGAAGAGCAGCCTGTCAGGTTCATCGGTGCCGTAAAAATTGTCGGCAGAATCAAAACTGTTCTCTTCCATGATGGTTTTATAATAGAGGAAAATGTCTACCTGTTCCTTCTGCTCTTTAGCTAAGTTACATATTGTTTGTGTACTCCCTGGAACTCCCCTGGAAAATATACCATTCTGACCTATTTTCAATTGCCATCCACCGTCAGAGTTGGGTTTATTCAAATGCACAGTCCAGCTTCCATCAACAGTTGGATCTCCTTTTCTCTTAGCAGTTAGAGTATACGTTCCAGCACGGAGAACATCTAAAAGATCATTGCCGAGAAGAAGCTCGCTGTAAGCGTAAGTGAATTTGATCTTGTGACTCACTGCCTTTTCAGGATAGTCTCCTTCTGGAAGTAGCAACTCGACGTATGTCTGTTGATTGATTCTTCCAAACAGATCCTTATCAAAATGGTATTGGTATGGAATAAATGGGAGCAAAACATCGTCACCGATACCTATTGAACGCATGTCTGAAATAGCTTTGGTGCTGCCATCATTAACCTGAACCTTAAAGTTTTCCAACCCCGGTTTAGAACGTTTAATAAAAATTTCTGCGGTGCCTTGGTCCGAAAACACAATTAATATTATATTAGTGCTGGTGCTGAAGACAACGTTGTTCCATAATAGGCCGTCATTATAGATTATCAATTTGCCAGGATTATCAGAATTATCTTCTATCACGTACTGACGCGGTTCCCTTTTATTTGAAATATGTAACTGGTATTCATTATTTCCTGAGTATTCTTTTATCGTATAATCTCTCGAATCATCAAAGATTACAACGTCACTTAGAGGAGACCCAATGAAACCCTCAACACTTGCCAATTCACTGAATTTCTTTGTTGTAATGCTGCCAGATTCATCCTCCATCCTGTAACTAATCCATCCATGTCTCATGTCAAACGAAACGCCAACAATCAATTTCGACTTTGTGAAATCTCCGTTATCAAGAAGCCATTTCCTTTTATCCTCTTTGGTATTCATTCCTTCAAAGGATACAGTATCGTGTCCCTCTCCTAATGAGCCTACGAGACACCTCCCTTGCAACATTTCTTGTTTTTCTTCGGCACAGACAATTCCTGTCATCTGTAAGAGATCATTACCACCTCCTGTATCTACCCTTAACTCTGTACTAGTTGCAGGTAAAAGCGTTCTAAAATCTCCAAGGTTAACATTATCATCGGCTTCTTCTTCTTCTTTCCCCCTTCGATAAGTCTTAATATGGGCACCATTCAACCAAAACCACATATGTGCATCTTCATTTGTCACCATATCAGTATTTAGTCGAATAGTCATACCTCCTACTGCTTCTCTTATGACCCTCCCATAATAGTCATAGCCAATCTCTTCTCGTCCCGTTGGTTTGAAGATCCAGTTCTGATAGTACTTTTTATCAAAAACACGCTTCGTCCCGACAACAAGGTCCTCCTCCTCATCTTCACTCACATACTCAGGTTTAAAATTGAGCGTGCGTTTCTTATAATCTTTGAATCCCTTGATAGAACCATATTCATCATCCACTGTTCCTTCTATCAACATAGCCTGATTGACCTCGTATAGTTCGTTGAAGCCGACTTCAATACCATTCTCAGTAGCCCGCTGTAACATATCACTGTGAATCCCATTTAACATGCCCTTGGATGCCGCAGTTAGTTCCTTGACTACCTGCAAATGCTCGTTAATTTCATTGGATGGATTGTACTCGTTAATGACGTCAATAATTAAGGAAGCTAAAGTAAGAACGCAACCAATCACTGCTCCAACCGGTCCAGCTGCCGTTGCTAAGATACTTCCCACCGGTGCTAAACTTCCAGCTAGAAATGATCCAATACCTACAATGCTGCCAACGATTCCGATACTTCCACTAGCAATGGCAAGGTTATCTCCGGATTTAATGGCGCCCTCCAGTTGCCATCCTGTGAAAGCAATGTTTGCAGCGTCGAAGATGGGACCTAACAGAAAATCTGCCCACTTAGCAACTTTAGCCCATGTTTTGGCGCTTTTGAGTGGTGCCACTATATCTTCGTATCCTTGCGAATTCTTTAAGATGGAGCTTACTTCTCTACCGAAGTCTGTTTTTATTTGCGATTTCAATGTTTCCAAGATGTCAATAACATCATCACTTTTATCAACCGTTTCTGTAGCAGCCACATTGGAAACTTGATTAATAATTGCTTTTCCAAGTTCTTCATTATAATTTGTAAAACCTTTAATTGTTTTGGGAAACATCCTGCCATATTTGTTAAATGCTTTATCAACGACTTCTGATAAGATTGGTAATCCAAAAGTTTGAGTTGTTTGTAAGGCCATAGAAGCTATGGCAACCCTCAACGTTTCCAGAGCTGCTTCCTTTTCACCTCGATCTAATTGACTTAAGCTTGAAATAACACTAGAACGGTAGGCAACGTAGCCTCCTCCAAGCGCGTAACCTCCCAATTTTGGACCAGCTACTGCTACGTTCAAAGTATCAAGATCCATACTGATGGCCTTTTGACTTAGAGATCTCAATGCACCAGAGACTTTAAGTTGCAGGCATTGGCCAATAAAAATGGACGAGATAATAAGAAGGCCTCTGAACAATAGGTTGATTGACTTTCCTGCCATGTCTCTAATTTATCTATAAATAAAGAGAAAGAAGAAATATGACAAATTAACATTGGAATTTTGCACTTTTTGTTTCTCTTGATACTTTCAACCTTCACTACTGCATTTTTTGATTGGAGGAAGGATTGCCAGTCACTTGGGCGAAGAAGCAGATCAGATGGATACTGGAAAGCTTTTCATACGAAATAAGGCTGTCAGTTGCTAGATAACCAAAGCTATCCGGTACACAATTGATACCAAGATAGCCAAACTAGTAAAAGCGGTACCAAAATGATCCCAATAGATTTTGGATATCATGTAACTGCTCCACGTAAGGTTGTCCGATACAATTTCTGCTCCGATTCCTCTTTTTCAGAATGAGCTGTCGTGAAACCGAATGTTTACGTCATTGTGTTTACTCTAATCCTGTATAGCGTATACAAGGAGATAAAACAATAATAATTTCTAGAAGCAGTCAATTATCTTAAAATACGACTTCAATCCTAGCATGTACCAAAAGCTAGTCAGTAACTTATAAGTGCATTCGTTCGGAGCAGATTTGATACCAGATAGCTATCTAGCACCGTCTAAGTGAAAGGCCTATCTAGTATTAAAAACTATTTAGTACATTATAACAAAGGCTTCAAGCTTTCAGGGTTACAACGAGTCGCCTGCAAAGGTTTCTCCAAGTGCTATCAAAGTAGATGAACCGTACTTTATGCCGTGAGTGCTTTAACGTTTTGGGTTATTTTGGCGTATGTATCTGTAAGGATGTAGCCTGGACACTAATTATAATTCATCATGTAACTCCTGTACATAGATTGATGTGCATTCTCTATCTTGTCAGAATCTACGCTTCTCATGATTGCATAATAGATAAGTAACAGTACGTTATATCTATTTCCTGTGTTACAACGCGCTACACTACATATGGTCGACGAGAATGGCCACTACAGGATCTACTTTGTCAATTACCACAGGACATCAGCCTGCACCATTCGATGGTTTCGTTGATGTTTTAGTTTGGCTTAAAAATATTTCAATTTTTCTACGTTTGTCGAATTGTGCCGATTCGAAGAAGGCAGAAATTCTCTTACCATTTTATTAATTAACGTTTCGATGCTGTTCTGCATACCCTACTGGAGACGGATTTTGCAGACTTCAACGCTATTTCGAAATTCCTTCGTCGAAGATATGGTAAGACTGATCATTTTTTGGATCGTTTTGAATTTTAGGATTTTGCACAACACATCTGAGCTTAAATACTGAGCGCTTCTACTATTGATCAACTCCCTACTCTTAGTCACGAAATTTATTACTGGACCTTCATCGGATGCCGTTCGCAAGGAACTCTTGATGAGGAAACCTGCTACTCTCCACAAAGCTGTTTCATTATCAAATGCTATTTCTCTTAAGCCTACTTCCTCAGTATGTCTTGTTAAGCTTTAAACATCTTCCACTCCTTTACAACCTGGCAAGTCTCAAACCTGCTACAGATGTGAACATAATACTCATCTGGTTAACGATCCTCTTTGCAAAGCCTAGGCTGCTATTTGCCTTATATGTGGTACTAAGGGGCATCGTGCGAAGGTATGTCGTCAAAGAATCTCTACACAGGCCGTTACCAGCTACCCCGCACTATAGCCTGCGTGGAGACAAAACTACTTAACGCATTAATTACTACCTTGATACATTTTGTTTGTGCTATCTGCTACTGAGAGTACTACGTTTAAGACCCCGTAGTACGAAGGCGGAGTTAAAGAGCCTTTCGTAAGTAAACAACATCGCCCATGTCTCAGACGCAAAACCCCTAGATCATGAATTCAGCAAACTGATCGGTACTCAAGCACACGACCGCTTACCTTAACTATTTGGCAACGTACTATTGCATTTTTACGAAAGAATCAAATTTATTGGGTATTACTATGATTATTTACTTTATTCATAGGGTTTAATACTAAAGAGAATTACAAGAAGTTTTGCAATCATTTTTGTCTCAATATTTCGTATCTTCACTAACATACATATTCATGAGAGAGATTGATCTCTCATGAATATGTATCTTAGTGAAGGTACGAAATATTGAGACAAAAATGTTTGCAAAACTTCTTGTAATTCTCTTTAGTATTAAACTTGTTGCCCAATCTAATGTAGGAAACATCTAAGTTCGATCTCTAATAAATTAATGCCGTACGGAGAGGATATAAGTATATCTCTCTTGATCTTTAATAATTGCCTAAAGCAGTCCGCTCTAGGGAGATAATAGCAGGAGCAGAGGATGAACCATATGCTCCGAAATCTTTGCTTGGTTGGGGCATAGTTGGGCGTATTTGTAAAAGTCAGCCAAATGAGCCCGTTGAAGTAATTTGCAACAAAGTTTCTGCAGCTGAAGATCGGATTGTGGTAACAGATCTTGCATGTAGGCATCATGTAAATGTAAATTCGAAAGACAATCCGGCTGCCGAGGCTTCACAAGTCCTAATGGCAAAGGAGCTGTTAAAGGGTTCAAATTGGCTACAGGGTCCTGACTTTCTCCGGAAACTTACAGAATTTACAGAACCTATCACAGAAATAAAACTAGATGAAGATGATCCCAAAGTCAGGAAAATTACCCGTTTCAAAACATGCACAGATGTAGAAACTGGCAATGTGTCGGAAGAATTGGAATCGTGTAGCTTCAATAAATTCGATAATTTTCAACGGGCAAAAAGAGCGGTAGCTCAATACACTCATTTCTGTACGAAATTAAAAACTAAAGATAAAGATAATCGACCCGCAGAAGGAGACTCTGTACTTACAGGTCTCACTACTGACGAGCTGGCACAATCAGAAAAGTTTGTTATGACGCGTGTTCAAGCAGAACACGTCAAGAATGATCTGAAGGTGCTCGGAACGATGAAAGATCAACCGAACATTAAGGATAAGACTGATTTACGTAGAGAGCTCAAACTAAACCGATCTAGCTCGATATATCGCCTTAATCCCTTCTTTGACAGAGATGGACTTTTAAGGGTACGAGGACGAATTGCACGGGCAGATGCAGAATATAAAATTAAGCATTTCTTAATCCTTCCTCACAAAAGCCATATTACAGACTTGATAAAAAGACAGTGTCATCTAAGTATCAACCATATGGGAAGGACGTCCACCCACAACGATTTGCTGCAATCTGGATATTGGGTGATTGGAGGTAGCGCTGCTGTTTCTGAAGTAATACACAAATGCGTAGTTTGTAAGAAACTTCGAGGCCCACTCGAGCAGCAAAAAATGTCAGAACTACGAAAAGAGAGATTGGAGCCATCGTCCCCTTTCACATATTGTGGGGTAGATTTCTTTGGTCCCTTTACTATCAAGGAAAAGAGAAGTAATGTAAAGCGGTATGGCGTACTGTTTACATGCATGGCCTCTAGAGCTATTCGTTTAGAGACAGCTAATTCATTGACAATGTCGTCATTTATAAATGCTCTAATTCGCTTTGTAAGCAGGCATGGTCCAGTTCGGCAAATTAAATGTGACCAAGGCACAAATTTTGTAGGTGCCAGAAATCAATCGAGAAAAGCCATGGAAGCCCTCTGTGAAGAGAAAATACAGAGGTTATCTCAATGTTTAGATATCGATTTCATTATATATAACTTACTATAGCTATTTTGACTGTAAAATTCCGTTTATGTTCGTCTTTCATTCAGATTATTTTCGCAAACGCTAACACTACAATCCGCTAACACTACACTACGCTACGCTAACGCTAGCCGAGAACGCTAAAAATCGCTAGCCGGACACTATAGAACATTAGAATCAAAATTGTTACCATCGCTATCGAAATCGGAAAGATATAAAAAAGGGATAATAAGAAACATTGGTTTAGTGCACAGTAACTCTTTGGAGCCGAAACTCCTCCTAGAAGCGCGTGCGACTTTGAGGCAGCCATACATTTGTTGTAAGCCGGAACTTTAATATGAATATTGTGATCGCTTTGTTTAGATTACTGTTAGTGTGTGTTTTGATAGTTTGATGTGCTGGAGAGCGAAATCGAACTTGAATTAGAACATATAAAATGTTTTTGATATTCATCGATCCTCAACAACGATGATCAAGGCAAGGAAGAATTGCAACGGCAGGAAGACGCCGACAATGAGGAAACGAGGAAAGGGATGAAATAGATGATCAAGAAGTTAATAATGGTTGTCCTGTCTTGAACATCTTTGACATATTACAGCGTAGTCCTTTTGTGGATGATGACTCTACTGCATGATTTTGTGTTGTTACAACTCTTTTTGTTGATTTGGACAATCTACTTTATTCATAACACACTTTGAATTTGTTTTGCTTTTTTGCTAGCTAAACCAAACTAAATCGAGACAGTGGCAAGCCCTCTTACAAACTTGAGGTTAAGTGTGTGATGTTTATATTTTGCGAGACTGTGCACCACGAATCAAGTTTCTGAAATAGTCAAGTTTAAATCTGGCCGGGATTACCTTACCACCAAAAGTGACCTCTTTTCCGAAAGTTGGTAAAGACTGTTGTTCTTGATCTTTCGTTCATTTGTTTTGTTACGTTTCGCCACATGTTTCTCAGCAACCAGTTCTGTTCCCGGCTATCTTATTGTCGTCTTATCCAATAATTCATTTATAGTCTGGTTGCCAAACCCACATTTTTGGCTGAACCTAAAAAAAAATACCCCCCAATGGTTTTCAGTGGTTTTTATACTCGCGGATTATAGAAAGCATCTGTCATCAATGAGAACAGATACTACATCCATTCCTTGCCAAAAGGCCGAGAAGCGGGACTTTTGGCACCTTCTAAGAAATACACGCTTTTGCAGGCTACCTTGTCTTGCTTTTAAACTCTAGTAATGTGCCATTTTTGCAACTGCCTTCCCCCAACCCCCTGCCCCCATCAATATCTGATATCAACTGCACTAAAAGAACACCGTTTTCTAAACCAACACACCTTAGGAAGGATAAAACAAGCCCAACCTTGTGTCGCAGTTTTTATTAAGGAAATAAACTTTAAACAATTTGATAACAATGCTCTTTCGTCGCTATTAAACAGGGAGGGGCCAGAATTTATCAATTTTAGCATTTTTCCAACCCCCCCCCCCAACCTTATTAGATTATTATTAATCTTGGAAAATCAGCTTTGATGACGCCAAAATATCATTTTCACAGAATTATTTGAGGATAATTTTTCAATAATGCGAAGATTTACGAGCCTAAAATGTGCCTCATGTTGATATCTTTTCTGTCTATTTTACAACTACTAGAAACTATTTCCAAAAAATTGATTCCAAACCCCCATCTATTTGAGACCAAAGGGTACTATTTCCTTAGTAAACATGGGCCCCCACTACTACTGGCACTCCCAGCAACAGGGTTTCCCAATTTTTCCCTGTTGTGGTATGGAGCTAAGGTTAGAGTGTAACGTCCAGGAGGGCCAATCTAATGCAGTGATGAAAACAAAATCCTTTCACAGACGTCTATGTTATTTTACCGTATCAATCTAGAATGTTTCCTGTGCTCTTGCTCTTCAGCATTATTTCAAGGATAACATTTTACCAGTCTGATATGTCTCCTACAAATTAGCTCATCAATAGGGTGGCTATGTTTTTGTAGGATGGCCAGGAAGGGGGGGGTGATAAATGCTTCAAGAAAAAATCCAATCTCATAGTAATTCTCGTGATACATGCCCGGGGCATTGCCCACCCAGAAGATTGCCCCTCCCCAAATAAATTTGTGATTGTAGGCTTGCCCCAAAACAACTTCCCCCTCATAAATATGTTTCCTCAGCCATATGCTCTGTGTTTAAAATTCTGAGAATTGTGTGAAATTTATACCCTCAACATTTCTTAACACATAATATTCAGATTCATCCCAAATTTCCTTTAGACCATGTGCAACGTTATGTTTACATTTTCAAAAGTAGACACATGAATTGACTAAAGTTTTAAATAAATCTAAAACTTTCTCAAAGTTTCAGTCAATTTCTTTGTATGACCATTTACCAAATTTAGGGGGCAATCTTCCAAGTGGCAACTCTGTGGAGGACAATCCTCACTGAGCAATCTTTCTGGTGAATCCCCTGGAGAATTATCCATGAGGCAACTCCCGTGTACCATGGTGATAGTGGTGGGATATGTGAAGGAAGCGGTAATGGTGATCCCATCCTGATATCAAGACAATTCTGTTATGTACCATCATTTGCAAACTTCTAAAAAGTTTCTCAATCTAAAGCTCTTTAGCCCTTGATAATCTTCACAAAATTATATATACACATTAAGTTTATTTCTTGATAAACATTATTAACTACAATGAAACAGTGACACACAACACTTACATAATAACCACTGTACCATGTACGTCTTTAAAAATACCCTATTAGCATGTTCCAACATTTAGCATGCCCATGTTTACAACAATGAATGTAAATAACAGAACTAGCACACTGCATACTGTAACAGACTTAAATAAAATTGCATTAAAAATGTCACGACATAACTAATCTCACGTGCTATCTAGTACCTTGAGATGTGTATAAAAAGTAAAAAACCCTTAGTAATACTACAGCCTGAATATTCTTCATTACTTCTATAAATTTCCAATACCCATCAATAACTGATCCTACAATTAAATTGTTTACCATACTAAAAAATTATGCAAAAACTGAAAATTGTCTCTATCCTCAATATTTACATTTACTAGGTTCAGATGAGTATCTCAGTTTGATGGGGGGGGGGCAGATGCTTCTTCAAAGTTGAAAGAAATTGTTTGTTTACAAGATAATGGACAACAAATTTTTAAATAACATCCTTCTGTTGTTGCTATTGAAATTGATTTTACTACCTCCTCGCCTAGTAGCTATATACATCATAGGCAATGAATATCAAGGAACCCTTCAGGCTTTAGAGCATCCACCCAACCACGGTTATTTACCAATACAGCACTATGAAGAGTACAAATGAATCAGCTAAGTAGAAAAAGTGCCATTTACCTATATATTTGTAATATCCATCCACATAAAGATCTGGTACATTACTATGGCTTAAGGCTCTCAGCAGATTGAGCAGTCTTATCAACAGATTGAAAAAAACCAGATTGCCTCTTGACCAAACCAAGATAGCTGTATCGTATCTGTACTGTTTTAGCAAAAGGAGATGGTCCCACATCAGCCTGATGTTGGGTTACAATTTTAGTGGATAGCAATTCTGAACTTGAGGGGGGCTTAACATTGACACTTACATGAACTGAAAAGGTAAATCCCCAGTAAAGTATATTTGAGAGTACCCAGCAGGGGCTAGAGAGATGTATCTGGAAAATTGTTAAATCTTTACTGGCTTAAGTATGCCTATGTTTGGATTTTCACATGAAAATTTGGGGGCTGATTATAAATCTGTGGGTGGTTGCCTACACTGCCCCACCCCCTGTGTCTGCGGGCCAGGCCCCATGAGTTACAATTCCATCCCTGATCAAACATTTCCTGTAATTTTACTCCTGGATTTAAAAGACACTCCCAGCAACAATTCCAGTCACCCAGTTTCATATATATATTGCGCAGTACAAGCCACTGAGTGACAGTTATATGACTAAGAAGTTTCTTCTACACTGCTTAAATCTGCTGACATAAAGTATAGCCTACTGGTGAATTTGAGATTAGTAAGTTGCCTACCTAACAGTGAATCTCACCCAAGAAGTTGGGAGGCATTCCGTTGCGAATATCAAGAAATCCTGACAAGAGTTTTATTTTCAAAGATCTAGTTATAGGTTCACACCTTGGCAGTATCACAGCTTCGCTAAACACCTTGACTGTTGCCACCAGAGCTAACAGGACTGACTGCATAGTAATTCCTGTGCATTGAACTACCTCTTTTCATGGCCTAAAAATCAGTCTTCCAGTATAAGACAATCATGAAGCAAGCAGAAGGTTAACAATTATTTGGGGGGGGAGGGGGAGAATTGGGTGTTGCCTGAGAGTTGTACCCGGCCGGGGTTTATCTATGGTCACCCTAAATAATCAAAAACGATTACGAACATATTCCACATTGGTATACGCATCAAAGAGAGCCAAAACCTAAATGACTTTTTTTAAACTGAAACCCAAAGCCACAATTCTAAAATATGGGTTTAGACGATCTTCTTGGGGGTGGGGATCTGTTCGTCCGGGGTGAGTGCCCCGTATCCCCTTGGCTTGGTGCTTAGCGAGGAAACTACAAATTCTTTGAATGCTTTCAATGTGTTTACATGATCCATCCACCCCATCAGTTAAAAAACTTTAAGTACGCAGTTTGGGGTAAGACTTTCCAATTCCACCTATTGGTCCCGGTTTGTCTTAGGCCCAAAAATGCAATGGTGATTCCTATGAAAACTATCAAATACCAGAATAAAGACGTAAAACTAGTTTGGCTACTAAATGGAAGGAGATCTACAGACATAGTATCCCACCAACACATACTTCAACATTATTTATTTTCATGCTGTCATTTGATTTTCGCCATCACCTAAATCCATCACCCAGAGTGGCTTTCTTCCATGGATAAAGTGCGACTGCACGAGACCATCATTGTTAGACTTGATATTACTCTCTCCATATGATCATAACATCGCATCTTTGGGTAACATATAAGCGGGTAACGCCCTCTGCCATCGTTTGACCTGAGACAGCTTCTCTAATGGCGGTGATTATTTCTTCCAAATCGTCGACCTGAAACTTAACTCTGGCATCTTGAAAGCTTAAAATTCCTTGCAACTTCCTCTCAGCCTCACTGGAACCGTTAACCAGCTCAGTTACATCGATGTCGACCATATTAATGAACTCCATACCGTTACAGTCATGTTCTTCAATAAATCCCCGCAAGTCAAAGCCATTAGCGGTCTTGATCACAGACGAATCTTTCTCATTATCGTCATTATCGAGCAGGGAGTACTTTTGAGCCAAATTCATAACGATTCCATCACGCAGGTATGTTGAAATTAAAACACCGTTATCTCCCAAGTGATTTTCAAGAAGGTAGGTAAATTTATCTTTACAATCATCACCATCGTGGAATGAACGTGCGAAGTAAACAACATCAAATTTCCTGCCATTGTGGTTTTCGAGGAATTGACCCTTCGATGTCGTGTGCCATTCAAATGCTATATTTCCGTACATCTCTGTCACAGGAAGGCTTGTTTGAGTTCTGAACAATTGAATCTGATCCTCATTGGGTTCAACGACGGTGTAATTGATCTGCGTCCTCAAATCTTTCTCGGTAATGAACTTGATCAACTCCCGAAGGAAAATGCAATCATTATCCCCACTGCCAGATCCAAGCGCAAGAATTTCGAATGCAGCTGAATTCTCTACTGCGGTTGATATTATCGGTAGAAGATCTGTTCGGACCCAATTTATATTTCCTGATTCCATGATTCTGATTTTTTGCAGCAAATATCGATCACCGGATGAGCTTTGGAATTTTTACAGCAAAATGTTCTTCTGATTAGCACGCCATTTTGAGCCGTCTACCAAATAGTGCCACACCCACGTCACCTGTCTAGCAGGGCACTCTTTCTTTGATGGACAAAAACCACAAATGTCATCTAACAATAGTTTTAATCAAAGCAGATAAAAGACAAGGTAAGAACCACAAAACCGAGGTCAATATAGACGAGGTGACCCTTTCTTTAATTTCTGTAAAGTCACATGTTTATAGCAGTGCAAAACAAAACAGGTCAGCAGAGGGCAGAGGTTTCCAGTGAGTTGCTGGGAGTGCGAAAACATATGATTGGGGGAAGCCAAAGACCATGCTGGTCTTCTTCAACACGATGACCGATTTGCAAAGAAAAGATTTTTAAAATAAGCAACATTTTTGATCTCAGAGTATAGGCTAACACAAATACAAGCTGTGAAACGAACTAATGAAACGCAAACATTGACCGCGGTAATTCAAAGATGATTGTTAATGGCAGAGAATTTAGAAAGAGACTTATCAGAAATAGTAGCTTTTTGTTTGTAAACAAACTTTCGCCAATTCTTATCCGATTGGCGACATCTGTAAGGTTAAGAATTACATTGTGTTTTTGCTAGTACTCAAATTAAATAATACTACGTAATTTAGTACCATCCGTAAATATGTGTCATTCCGTTTACGGATTCCGTAAAACTGATGATAGGGGTAGAGCAAACCATGATAGTGAAATCGATCATACATGAGGGACACGTAACACGTGCCAGCGTACGTACATTAAAATAATAAAATAACCGACGAAAGTGTACAGCATTTGATAGTAGTGGTAGCGACGAGTTGCTAGAAGTTATGCAGTAGTTTAGAGGCGAAGCTAGAGGGCCAAAGGCAGATCAGACGACCCCTAAGAAAGCTCTATTGTTCAATTGGACCCCTAGGGTGCTAGAGTCACGTACTCTGCCGAATAAACGGGGGGTCTAAATAAACGGGGGTCATCATTACGGTCTACAGTTAATAAACGGGGGGTACAAATAAACGGGGGGAGTCTGAACTCCAGTCTCAGTTTCGTAAAAGTTTTAAATAAGGATGACACACGAGGACAATAAACTCGTACTATTCGACTATTTAGCAACTGTTTCAGGGTTAAATATTGCGTGGGAATTTATTCAAGTGTTATCATTTACATTTTGAGTACTGGGAAAATTCCTTCAAATTAATAAATGGAGGGGGGTCCTTAAAAAGGAGCGGGGAGGTTTATAAATTTCAAAAAATTAATAAGCAGGGGGTACGATTATTTGGCACTCGAGAGTAAAAAGCCCCTTTATTTTTCAAGTTGTCCGCCACTTCTCGCGTTAGACTGGTGTTCCCCTGATGGGCTTGTGGATCGTTAAAAAAATTAATTTTTAAATATTTCAGTAATTTGAACAATAATATTTTTAACTTTAATAATAATTTCGCCTTGTAGAAAAACACTAGGTCAGACACTCGCATATGCCTGTATATATTAGAACATGTCGAGTCTCTATTGAATAATAAGATATTTCTTATGCATTTTAATTCGCGCAGTTTGACCTTAGGGAATATATTCGAAAAAATAAGTTTTGAAAGGTAATGATTCCGCGCACCATCTCAATGCGCAAATCCTTATGCGAGTAGGGTATGTGGCGCGAATGCAGTGAGATCACAATCTAACAGCTATTAGCCTCTAACTCCTCCTGAAAACTGCTAAAATCAGGTCAGCAATGGACTAGATCAGACCCAGAATTCAATGTCACAGTACGACTGGCGTGCTGAACGGGTTGATGCAATATTATTGAAAGAATTGCTCACCGTGGTCATAGGCGCAACGGACGAAAAATATTGGGGGGCTGTGGATTAGTTTCCCAAAAAATACTCCTTTGCCCGAAAATTATTGGGGCATGAATTGACGGTTCTTCAGACGGTTGAATCGAAGTGGGATAGGGTAAAATATCGCCACTTTGAATTAGAAAAAATTTCCTTAATGCTACGGCAATGAAAAAATATAACATTTTAACAAATTAGGGGGGCTGCAGCCCCCATCAGCCCCTTTGGCAGTTCGCCCATGACCGTGGTGATATACAGCAAACAATACCGATAATCATTTGTCTCACGATACTGTCATTGTCATATTGAACTGCGTACTGCCAGTCTTTGTCAGGCGATGTGTCAACTTTGAGTGTGTTACAATTTATACTCGACGCTAACTGTCCCTGATTGGTTTATTGTCGATCCTCGTATTTTGGTGGGAAGGTTTTTCCGAGTACGTCCACCCCAACTTTGGTCTACTGTTGTGTTTCTTGTTGTGTTTCTTTATTTTTGGCGTCCATGTCTCAGGAAATTCTACGCCCTTGTCCGTATTGATGTTATTAGGGTGAAGTCTGATTTGGATAGTCTCCTTAACTCTGCGGATATACCGGTTCTGCTCCCATACGACGATGCAATTCCGCATTCGTGTATTCAGCCAATGGCTCAAACAAATATCGATAAATCTTTCGTCTCCTACCCACATGAAGTCTTATGTCCATAAACACTGCCATTTCAGTGTTTCAGATAAATATAAAGTTCTAATATTGCAATAGATGTTCAAAATTTGCATTGCAACTATGACAAACCAAAATGATGGGCGAAGCGAATTTGAAATTACACTGAGCTGGCCGAAGGTAAAAATTTTCTACATAGCTAAAGGGAATATAGATGAGGGGAAATTTTATAAATGCCAGTTTACCAGAGGCTTCAGGAAATTACACTGAGCTTTGTGGAATTACCTTAAAGTACTTTGTTATGAATAAGGGCCCCGATCTATAAACTTAATTTAACTCCAACGCGGGCAGTAGGCAGCATTCTGCGGATGTTTCAAAACAGCAGACGTTTGCGTGCGGCCCAGGTGTATATCTGGATCATGTTCCTTGATCCTCTTTCACCGCCTTTCCAAATTCTCCAATATACACGTCTCCACATTCACAGGGGATCTTGTATACTACCCCATTTTGCCTGAATGGGTCTGTCGGGTCTTTTGGTGGCACTAGTTGTGATCTTAGCGTCATCTCCGATCCAACCACAGCACAAACTCCCTCCTTCTAAAAACAGCGACGGATGCGTTCAGATACTCCCTTGCTATATGGCGAGACTGTAGACTAAAAACAGCAGTCGTATGCAGTGAAGTGAGGAAGCATAAGATTGCTGTGATCAGTGAATGGCAAATGCGTTGAGCAAAATGTATCCGTTACTCAACGCAATATTCAAATTTTATACCACTAACCAACAGTACACTACATTTTATCCTAGTGATTACATTCTAGAGTAGAACACTGTTACATCTCTCGCCTCATTTCAGGCTTTTCTCCCACACATTATTCAGATTTCCCAGACCTTATGCTACTTTAGCCAGCGCTACCTATGACTTGGAATTTAGGGAGCTATGACCGCGTGACCTTTGAAATTTTATTCTGTCCAGCTCATTAATATCTTATCATCATCTTGTACATAAGGAGCTATAGAATGTAAAGATCTGAGACTCGACTACGATCGACGTGAGATGAAGAGAAAGTATATTTACTGTGTCGTTTATGACGAGGGGCAAATAACTGAAAAAAGTCACGTACGCTATTTGGGAAAAGTCAGAAAAAAAGTCAAAAAGTCAGGAAAAAAGTCATAGAGTCAGAAAAAAAGTCAAAAAGTCAGAAGAAAATCAAAAAGTCAGAAAAAAAGTCAGAAAGGTAGAAAAAAAGTCAGAAAGTCAGAAAAAAAGTCAGAAAGTCAGAAAAAAAGTCAAAAAGTCAGATGAAAGTCAAAAAGTCAGAAAAAAGTCAGAAAGTCAGAAAAAAGTCAGACAAAAAGTCAAAGAAAAAATAACCGAAGAAAAAAGTCACGTACACTTTTTTGGCAGTTATTTGCCCCTCGGTTTATGAGATTTGACAAACACAAGCTTATATTGTTGGCTAATACAGCATTTCATACAACATACCCAGGCCTACACAGTAAGGCTTTCTCACCAGAATTACTGTAGTTACGTACGATTGAAGAAACACTAAACAAAAGGACGTAACATCTGCCGATTTCGTTTCGTTCATCGTTACTGCTAAGAATCGCCTTTAATTATTGCCATCGAGAAAGGGTTTGAACAATATTTTTTTGTTATCTGCTACTTCTAGTGGTGGTGCTGATCGATAGTAGCACCGTTGCTACATTGCTGCAACGTTGACGATCTTGCGGCGGCCTAGTGTGTAACACATTGTTGTGGGAGATTGTAAAGAACTACCATCGAGAAGAGAGGATTTGAAATGTAAGTTTTGGTCAAGTCACATGTCGTAGAGAGGCTGGTCTCCAATTACGTTGAGCTGGATGTCGATGTCCACCGGTGGATGATTGGGAGCTAATGTGGCGACTAGAGAAAGGTACCATCTTTACATGTCTTTCTATCCCTATTGAACTAGATTCACTCTAACATACATACTCTTCCAAGGTATGTAGAACACTAAGTAATATAATACAAATGGGGCTGTGTGGGTACCATCTTTACATGTCTTTCTATCCCTATTGAACTAGATTCACTCTAACATACATACTCTTCCAAGGTATGTAGAACACTAAGTAATATAATACAAATGGGGCTGTGTGGGTACTATCTTTACATGTCGGTTGATAGATATTTGATATCAAAATCAAAAGAAAAGAAGAACAGACACTCACCACATGTCTCCACCCGTACCAATTGTACTTCGATTGACTTGATTATTGTGCTGGCACGCTCTACCACAAGCTTGATAGAAATATTATGAAAGAAATAAGAAAACAAAAACTGTGCCAGGAACAGCATTGAGAGTTTCTAACCCTATCCCTGAATCCCAGTGCATGCTTTGCTCAATACACGGTAATGTTGTACGGCATGATTGTTTGCTTGTCGCAAATTTAATCAAGATGGCTGCGTATTATTGACTGGTTACTGTAACAGCAAGGAAGGTATTGGATCAGTATCGTGTTCACAGTCCCTCTTTAACCATCACAAGCAACAATTCTGTTCTCATCCTTTTGGCCTCACTAACCACATAATTACAAAAGACCCACACTCTTCTCAATTTCGACGTCTTTTCAATCAGTTACGTGACCTACGATTGAATCCGATCACAGTCACTTGCACCCTTTCGCGTATTCATCAAGTATATCTAGTGTGACACAACGTAAAATGGCCAAGCCATGTAAACACGAATACAGCCCAGTCGAAGTGCTTTCACTGGTTCTGCGTCCCTGTTGTCCCTCGCCTTCCTAATTTCCCTAGTGCCTAATGGACTAGGTTGGTTTGTGATGAAGAGAGGTTCCCGTAGCGTCCCGTAGTTAACCCTGTTCGGTGTTTTTCAAGTGCAACTCCGGGGCATTCAAGCCTTTCTGAAAACGACAGCGGCTGCAAACCCCCTACGATGCTAATTAGTGCTGTCCATAATCGATTCTTTCCTTAATCGATTAATCGCTAGCTTAACAGATTATTGTATATCCGGCGCGACCGGAGGGGCCGGACCACGTTAATCCTAGCAGGAATCGGTAGGGTCTGGTCTCCAATCTGAAATTGTACATTTCTCCTCTGTGAACAAATGCTACATAAAAATTTAGTGACTGTTGACAGGCATGTTTTTGAAGGGCCTCTGCAAATGCTCAATTAAAAGGGTACAAATTATTATACAAAGTGTTTGTCCATAAAGTAATTTTTGATTTTTCAAACGCTTTGTAATTGTTTGAGTGATGTGTTTTGTATTCTAGTGAACACTGCCTATTAACCTATTCTTCGGTGTGTCTCATATCAGTCGACTCTGTCTTTAACAGGTTTGTAATCGATTAATCGAGTCGGTATGAACAGCACTTGTGCATATACTCTCCCCAGCCTCCTATCGGGAACCTCACACTATTACAGTCTTGCCATCAAATTACAATCATTAGACAACCATTTATAGTGAGTCATTAACGATATTGTCCTCTTGGTTCATCAAACGAAAGAAAGAACAAACTATTTTTACAAGTCAAGGCTAATGCATGACGGCAGTGTCAATACACAGCGTAAATGATTCTCTTGTAGCAAATTCTTATACAACGATAAATGAACATATTGCAAACAGGGGTGTCCATTTTACTGTGAGTTTGGCACAAATCAATATGATTGGTTAAAAATTTACGCACCAGGAAATACTAAAAAAAGTCATATTTTTGTACCTCTCGTCAGTTTACAAGTGGAATAAAATGTGGGTCCTCCTCATATCAGAACTTCGTTCCAAGTAAAAGTAAAGAAATTGAGACGCAATACCAGACAAAGAAACTTACCTCTCCTGTAAATGGATCTGTGATTTTGCAGTTTGCTGAATCTAATTTTCCTTTTATCAAAAAGGATGGCACTTTGCTTCTCTATAGAAACGAAATTAAACTCGAAAAATTAAATTGTAATATGTTTAATGACCGGCATCGGTCATAAAGTTGTCATTAAGGGGTTGAATATACGACAGAGATACAGCTATAAAATGAGCGAACAGAAAATCAATTAATTTTATCATCAAAAAGCTAAATACTGCCATTCACACAAAACATTTCATTGGTTACAATATTTTGTTGTACAACCAATAAATGCTAGGATATGTGACATTGCCTTTCCACAACACACTGATAGGTAGTAACATAGGAACTGGGGGCCAAAGGAAGGCGTCCACCCAACTATTTGACGATGGCAAGGCGTTGTCCCTTTGACCAATGATAGGATCCTTTCTTAGATAGATATTGTTGTCTTTTCAACAGTGTAGCATTCTCTTACGACTGCATCAAGTATCTCTTTTCTTGGACAGATAGAAATGCCATTTTTCATGACTAAAGATGATGAACCTTTGTGGTAAGTGCCCTTTCAATAATTGCATGAAGTTATGATTTCCTTCGCACAAGATATACATTCTCCTTTCGTAAGAAGCGCTACTCTTCTAAAATGGATACAGATAATGGTGCCTTTCCCTATCTGCACATAGTGATCTTTTGAAATTTTAGCTTCCCTGTAAGATAAATACAATGGGCACTGCTCAACTTACTTTCGTTACTTTTAGGTACAATAACCATATAATTCTTCTATTTTTCAGTATTAGTGGTGCTAGCGAGCAACTGCAACTCAGCAGATGCTTCTGTTTTGAATTCCGGTTTAAGCAATGTCTATAGCTTTGTACAAAAGATTACTTGGTAAGGAAAAAGTTGTTCGGATATTGAGATCTCTTACTGTGTATTATCACATCACAACAGAATTGGACCTTTGCTATATTATTCCTCGCCATATTTTTCTTAATTCTTGTTTGTTGCAGACTATTCTTGTTAAGAATGTAAAGGATCCACCTTTTTTGGCCCTCCTAAATTTAAAATTTTTACCAAATCCCTCCTATCCATAAATACGTTTTAAATACCACTTTTAAATACGTTTCGGCGCCGTAACTTCAATCATGCATTAATTACATTTCATCTAAAAAAACGATATCAACTCAAATAGCAAAAGGAATCTTCTTAGGCAAGAGGCGAGCACGGCACATCTTGTATTTAACGATGACAAGTTAGGGACTCAGTTGGAATATAAGCATTTGTGATGAAACTTATTTAAAGTAACAGAGACCAATTGTACTTTCTGCTGCACAGAAAAAAAACTCCACACAATCATTGTGATCTGAATATTACAAGAAGCCAATATTTAGTACAATCTCAGGAACTTCTATCATAGTCAAAGACAAAACCACAGACGTAATTAAGTAAGATAAATAAACGTAAGAGTCAAAGAATTAAAATCCAGATCAGATAACAAAACGTGAATGAAGAACCGGAAATATACTGCAAAACGCGCAAGATTAAGCACAATTTTGCCCGTTCTCTTTACGCTCCATCCATCTTCAAAAACGTTTCTACTTTCTAAACATCTGTACAATAATGAAGGTTTTACTGAGGGACAGGTTCGCTTGTTCTTATGTTGAAAGTAAGTGCCCACATTATATTATCACAATTTTCTAACAATTGGGGCAACTGTTGCCGTCAATCATTAGGGTTACTGGAACTGCACTTTGCACAAGAACTAGGCTTGTAGTTTTCACCACGTGAGCATTAATGACAACTAACACTTCTGAAAGTAGTCTGTTTCATAAAGGCTATGTTTGGCATGTCAAATTAAATAGAATCTATCATCGAAGGTCACCTATCTCAGTTGATAGAGAACAAGCGGCAATCACGTGGTTCACCAGTTCCAACCCCGGCGGTGACATATTTTCCATTTCTCTAGTTACTTTGTTAGCTGTTTTGCTCTATCCTTGGGGAGTTGCAGCTCCATCAGGAACGGTGACGCCCAATTATTGTTCAGTCACGCGGTTCTGCCACGCCCGCACTACCGTAAATGTTGAACAGTTCTTGCTCTTTAATAGCTGACATTACAAAGGTTAACACGAAAATGAGAATGCATCAGTTTGAATTGTTAGCATAATATGGCATCCATGACATTACCTCTTTGACATTTTCCAAGGATTCTGGTGAGATCGAGAATGGTACTGTCTTGGCTGCTTCTACATTTGTTGGCGTCTGAAGGGAAAGAGTCATTACCAATACGTTAGATACATGTATTTGCAGTGATCATTATCCCTAGCATTTGCTCTAAATCTCGTGATCACTCTTTCCTTGCGTGTGCTCAGTTGACATTAACACGAAACAAGTAATACTTTTAATTAGTAAGATGATTTCTGCAGAGTTAATTAGCACCTCATTCCAGTTCCTAGGGTCAAATGACAGTATTCTAATAAGACGCAAGCCAAACAATCCTTGAAAACCATTAAAAATTTAAATGATAGCAACAGAGTTATAGGGAACGCTTCCGAAGCTACAATGTGACGAGCGTAGTTTCTGGTATTAAGTTACTTTTGAAGGTTAGGCAATCCTTACGTAGCAAAACATGTTAATACTGGTAACTGCTTGTATTACAAAATTTTAAAAATGAGAGACATGAATAGAGAAACAAAACAATTGGGAGAGCATGACACGGGTTTAAACCACTTCCTGTTAAATAACAATGGGCCATCTATGATAGATACGAGATATATCCACATTTACAGATAATATCTATATTGTAAGCTAGTGCAATAATTCCAGCTATTATCAAATATTCTCAATGCAACTGACTGCTTTGACTGCAGTTTCAAAGTGAAGCCGACACCAGCAAACCATTCTTAGCTTAATAAGACCTCAGTCCAATCTAGTTTACTACATTCTAATTTGCTTTGGCAGATATTCCTTCAGCTCTTTCACATTCTGTAGCTTTTACCCCTTAAAAATACTCTCTGTAAACTTCTCGATTTTTAAATAAAAATGACAACACCACCATCGACTACGAATTGATTGACTTTAAGCAGCCATTACCCTTTTACAAATCTTTTTTAGCCCACCAATTTCTACTGTAGTCAATCAACGGGTTACTTTAATGATATCCTTCTCAGTTTTGCGTCCGGTCTGGATATGACTCGCTGACCTTTTGAGATATTTTTTTCCCCTTTCTCTTAATGGATTCGTACTAAATATTGAACAAGTACGCTGATAGCGTACAATACGGACGAACTCCATGTCGCATGTGAAACCGTTAGTTTCAGCTACATTATCGCAGCACGGTATTGTCGTATAAAATTCTTAAGTTGCCCTGGTGTAATTATATGAGCCTCGATTCTAATTATTTTCCTTTTTTCTGATAGCATTGTTAAAACGATCCTGTGAGTGGCGGTGGCTCATTCTAGTTTTCCTGACAAATTGTACGGTTGAATGCTATATTTTGTTGTTTCTCAAGTAGAAAATTCTTAAAACGATTATGAGAGTCAGGTGAAAAGAGCTTAAATGATAAAGAAATTTATGAGCTTTTAGTATAGATTACTCCATCCTCAAATAACGTATTATAGTTCACATGACACGTTATATTAAAACCTCAACTTAAGGAATAGGATACATTCATAACTAACAGGAGGCTTACTAAAAGAAAGAGTGTTAACATTTTCAAAGAAAAGGAGTGTTTAGATAGAGGAAACATTCTTTAAGTAGAAATTTGCATTAGGAAATAAAAGACAATTAAAAGCACAGCCATTGGAATTCTGCAAATAAATGTCCGTGTTTCTATATTTTTATGTAGTTCATACCATGGTCTCCAAAATGAACTCGCAAGTCTTTATTAAATCTTTATTAAGCAAGGGTCTCTTCATTTCACATTTGACAGAGTACTAAAAAAGAAAAGTAGGATGATCATTAAAACCATAAATAATTCGCAAGTCTTTATTAAATCTTTATTAAGCAAGGGTCTCTTCATTTCACATTTGACAGAGTACTAAAAAAGAAAAGTAGGATGATCATTAAAGCCATAAATAATTCTATCACCTCGTCGGATATAACATTTGGTATACAACATTATAAAGGCAAACCATGACATCAATTACATCAAGGGATTATAACATGTAATCAATTCTTCATCTATTCCAGGTTTTTAGTCAGTCAGGAGTAAATTCTTGAAAGATCGTTAATTTGTCAATGGCTAAGAAGTCAATACTAAAAGATTAAAATCAGTTTGGTCCATGCACAAAACGATGACCATATTGTAGGTATGTAGCTTATCACTAATCATTTACCCATCACCCATCACCCTGTGCATAGTCATCATCACCCATCACCCTGCGCATAGTCATCCACACCCTGTGCATAGTCATCCACACCCTGTGCATAGTCATCAACACCCTGTGCATAGTCATCAACACCCTGCGTAAAGTCATCATCACCCATCACCCTGTGCACAGTCATCAACACCCTGACTTAAACATAGCATATACTTCAGAAACAAGCTATAAAAGTAAAATATTTACATAACAAAAGAGAGGATTGAAAATACGATGACTGCACAAGACAAATACCAAACAAAACAAGACAACGAATTTTGGACGGCCAAACTAAAACAACTGCTACAGTTCCAGCATTCTTGATGGTTGTATGTGTGTATTTTATGAAACAAATACAACAGGAATAAACACCCAAAACCTAACAAACTTAAACAACTAGAGCCTTATGTAAAATCAAGCTGGTTCAGTATTACTTGAAATTAGCCAATCAAATTGATGGGAATGATTTGTGAAGGCAGCTTGTGATATTGGCTCCCTAGTCTGCGTTGAAGGTAGCTTATAATATTGGCTCCCTGGTGTGCATTTCTGGGAGTTCACTGGCTCCCTATTGTCAGGTGTTTTTGTGCCAAATATAGCTCTGTAAATATTGCAGACAAGGAGAATCAGGGTGTGTTGTGTTAGCCAAGAAGTAAGCTACAAAAAGCCTTAGTATGCGGAAATGATTTGTCATCATTATTCAGTCTATTCTACTACGCAGATGCTTTAGCAGTATCCACTACACATATCAGGATAATATGGTGATACACACTTATTTAGTTAGTTCGCATTTCGTACTCACTTACTTAGTTAGGTTTAAGAGATGATACAGGCAACTCTGTAAATTGCGTCCAGTCGTCAGACTGGATTGAAATGTCCTTATTAACAAGCTGGCCTTAATATGAAGATTCTGAATTCTCATCTCAACTCTTATTATCAAATGCATGTGTGTATTATATGTAAATTTGGTCATAGTGGACTAAAGTCAGTAAGGAATTGTTGTGATTAGATTTTAAATAAAAAATAAAACATAAAAATTAACTTAAAATATATCACAATTAACTAGGAAATTTACATAACAAATATTAAAGCATAACAAAATAACATAAATATGCTGGATAACAAAAAGTTTATTCCCTTTTTAACAAAAAATCATTGATATTTGTCTGCCATGTGTGCATCTGAGTGTTGACAAACTAGTTGGTTAAATGGTCGACTCCCTCAGTACAGTGCTTCATAAATGCCCATCCTTCTTTTCTAAAGAAAATAACTTAAGCTGGCAAATCAAAATCAAGTGTGAACCAAATCATCATCAGGTGTTAAGCATAACCTATAGGTTTTAAGCAACTCATTGTAGTCACTCTAACAAGGGTGCAATACACTGGTCCATCGGTCGTTGCATCATGTTGATGACACTTCTAGTCCTGCGAGAATGCCATTGTTTGCCCGTATCACACAGTGTTTTCATGGGCCACGGACTACCAATCACTGCCCATAGTTTGCAATTCAAAGCTGCCCATTAAATGCAGAGTTTAAATGCAGAGTTTACTACAAATTTTTTGCTGGGACTTTGATTTTGCGCCCACATTTCAAAGCTGCCCCTAAAAGGAAGCTGGCCGCATGGACAGAGTTGCCTATATATATACAGTCGAAAGAATTATGGGAGACTTATAGCTCTCATTTTGGGACATTTGGTAGAAAGGTAATTACTATGAGATACATCTATTGAAAGATCTGATTGAACGAAATGATGTCTTATGAATACTAAGAACAATAAAATAACTTTACAATAGATGTCTTAACGTAAAAGGTGATGGCAGTATTCACCACAAGAAACATAATCTTTTGATACTTACTTGTATGTTGATGAATACACCATGGTATGTCTCATACAACTGCCTGTTTGGAAGTGCTTTTAATGGAATTTCAAAGGGTATTTCCGTTTTACCACTGTAAAAGAAACAGATACTTAAAATCTGCCCTAAGTGTCAGTTTAAAAGAGGTAATGTCTATGTAGACTATAAGTAAAATAGGAAGTGGGAAGGTGGGTGGGTACTTTTTACTCTAGAATTCTTGCAGTTTTTAATCATTGGGTACATGGATTTTTAAATACACTTTGTCAGACGTCACAAACGAATGCTCTAAAAACAATCTTCCAAAAATATTAAGTGGCTAAGACAATGGATAAATAATTGCATAATGATGAAGGAAATAGTTAAATTACGATTCTATTTGTGAATGGGTAAAAGCATGATAAAAATGGATTGTAAAGACTAAGTGCAGGGGAAAATGTAAAGGTTAGTAACGCTATTACAAGAAGTGAAAAGGGGGCATATTAAAATTGTTAAATTGTTATAAAATTGCATAGAAGGTCCTTAAAATATTCTTAATGTGCGGGTAGAACCTTCATCCTTATGATTAATACATGGACATCTTTCTTTGATTAAAATAGCTTTGGTGATTCAAAGTTCTGTTGCTTCCTTAAAACAAAATAACGACTTCATGTTGTTTCTTATTTGGTGAACATTCATTTTCTGTGTGTTCTTGCGGGTTCTTTTATGGTGCTGCTGTAGAAATGCTGCTTGGCCATTAACGATAACTCATTAGTTTGGATATATGTCGTTTCCTATATGTCGTTTCCTTTCCTAGGCCTTCGAATACTTAATCCCACACCAAAAATCCAAACTTCTGTTGGGAATGTCAGTTGTATGAATAGCATTTCTACTGCCTTTCCAGCTTATACTTCGGGATTATGCCTGAAACTCGTCAGTATAGAAAGAGCCAATAAGAAATTGGACTAGATGGTAGAGTTTATCAATGTCTTGAGTCTCTGTCTCTTTGTGAGCTATAAATCAAGAGAAACTTCTCCCATGGCTGTCCACCGGGGAGTCGGCCGGGCACGAGGGGGCCGTCCGGGCCGTCGTCGGCCGGGTGACCTCCGTCCACGACGGCGGCGGGCCGGCCCGCCTACGCCTCGACGGCGGACGGCTCGAGGTGGTGATCTTCGACGGCGACCGACACCGGTTCGGTGCCGACCTCGAGGCGGACTACCACGACCGCACGCTGCGGGTGGAGGGACGGCTGGAGCGACGCCGCGGTCGGCTCCGCATCGTCGCCCGCGCCGCACACGCGCTCGTGCCGTCCTCGAACGGGCCCGGGAGCTCGCCGACGGCTGCTCCCTAGCTGCGCCGGACCGCCTGCGCCGCTCCCGCCTTGCCGCCGCCGGGATCCCGCTTGACCTCGAACTCCAGCTCGTCCCCCTCGGCGATGCTCTCGAAGGACAGGCCCGGCTCCAGATCGGTCAGGTGGTAGAAGAACTCACCCACGCCGGCATCGATGAACCCGAAGCCGCGGTCGGCGACGATCTTCTTCACCTGCCCGGACAGCGTCTGACCGACGGTGCTGTCGCGATCCTCCGGGTAGGCATCGTCGTTGCCGCCGTCGTTCCATTCGGGCTCCACCTCGTGCTTTTGCTCGGTGTAGCGCGTGCGGCACTCGTCGCAGAAGAAGCGCTGCCCGGCACGCGGGTGGAAGGTGGTCCAGACCCGCTTGTCACCGGCGTGCAGCGGGGACTCGCACTCGAGCTGGTGGCGCTCGAACTTGAGCTCCAGCCGGTGCAGCAGGTCGTCGAGCCAGACGATGTCGAAGTCCTTGATGCGGGACGGGTCGCGCGGGTCGGAGTAATCGGGCGAGCACGATCCCTTGATGCTCGCGATCGCCACCCGCTTGCCGAGACGCCGCAGGTGCTGGAGCACCGGCTTGAAGTCCTGATCGCCGACCACCGCGACAGCGATGTCGTAGGCGTGCGGGATGGCCGCGTAGTACAGCATCGAGGTCGCCAGCGAGATGTCGACGCACTTCTCCTTCGGCTCGAAGGTATCGTGCGGATCGCGGTCCTGAGCGCGCACGCGCCGACCCCGGAAGTTGATCGGGAAGGTCTCCACCTCGTAGTGGAAGTCCTCCTTGAGGCGAGAGAAGAAATCGAGCCGGCGCTGGACGATGTCCTCGTCCTGGGAATCGTAATTGTCTGCGAAGCTACCGAACAGATAGGTCCGCACGACGTCGACCGACGCTCCTCCCAGGCAGGCCTCGAGCACCTCGGCGAGCACCGCGGGCAGCTTTCCGAAGTCGATGTGAAAATCGGGATTTCCGTACGCTTGTGCCAACCTCGGGACGTTGCGGTACAGCCACGTCCCATCGACGAAGATCATCGCCTTGGCCACGCAATTCACCTCACCCATTCAGTACCGTTGACGAGGATCGGGCTCCGAAATCACCGTCGCAGGCTGGAGCCGACCCGTTCCAATTCGGCCGCCGGCGATTCCCGGCGGTGGCTAGCGGTATCGAGTCGGACGTGCGGCGCTCCCCCGTGCCGCTCGACGGCGCGAGCGAGCTCGCGCACGACGTCCGTGGGGACTCTCGCTCGTCGGCCGGACTTTTGCCATCCGGGGAATCCACGATGGGTGAGCAAACATCTGGCGCACAAAGACTTGAGATCGATTTGCCCAAGTGCCACGGCGCGAATGCGACCGCCTATCCGCGCGAGATCTCGTCCGGAAGCTCGTCGGTGTCGTCGGCGGCGACCGGAAAGTACTCCGCCATCGCCGTGCCGGCGAGCTCGATGCCCGCGCACAGCCCGGCCGCGAACTCGCCCGCGGCGAAGCGCGAACGGACGGTCCCGACGACCCGGTCCCAGAATCCGTCGTGGACCACGGCGTCGATCCCACGATCGCCGACGACGGCGAACTGGCGGGGCCCGACGGCGACGAAGAACAGCACGCCGTTGCGGAGCTCGGTCGCCGTCATCTCCAGCCGCTCGAAGGTGGCGGACGCGTCGGTCATCACGTCACGGCGGAGCCCGGGCGCGAGGTGGACCCGGATCTCGCCGGAGGTCCGGCTCTCGAAACGGCGGATCGCCTCCAGCACCTGTCGCTCCTCGGAAGCGGTCAGGAAGGTCTCCGGGGTACGACGGGCGGCCCGGGGCCCGTGCCGAAGCCCGAGCGCACCGACGACCTGAAGCAGCAGTCCGCCTCCGATCGCGAGCCCACGCGGGCCGAGCCCGCCCGGGCTCCAGTCGTCCACGCTCGCATCGGGCCAGAACATCCCGGCCAGCGCCAGCAGCGCGCCGACCACGCACGCGCCGATCGCCACGACTCGCGACACGGAGCCCATCTCACCAACCTCCCGAGGATCCGCCGCCGCCGAAGCCTCCGCCGCCGAAGCCTCCGCCACCGCCGAAGCCTCCGCCGCCGCCACCGAATCCACCGCCGAATCCGCCGATCCAGATCCCGCCCCGGTAGCGTCCACGGCGGCCGTAACCCCGGCCCCGCGAGCCGGTCGAATAGGCGAGCAAGAGCAGTAGCAGGAGCGTACCGACGAGACGGATCAGCGCCTCGCGACGGGTTTCCGTCGACTCCGGCTCGGGACCGGCCAGCGCTTCGTACTCGCCCCGCGTGGCGGCGACGATCGCCTGCACGGTGCGGCCGACCCCTTCGTCGTAGCGCCCACGCTGGAAGGAGGGGGCGAGCTGCTCACGGATGATCCGGGCGGCCAGAGCGTCGGGGAGCGCACCTTCGAGGCCGTAGCCGACCTCGATCCGTACCCTCCGCTCGCGCGAGAAGATCGCGACCACGACGCCGTTGTCGCGCTCGACCTGGCCCGGTTGCCAGGACTCGGCGAGCCGGATGGTGAAATCTTCCATCACCTCGCCGTCGAGCGACGGGAAGATCGCGACCGCGATCTCGTTCGAGCTCTCGCGCTCGAACGCCGCCAGCGTCGCCTCGATCGCCTCCCGACCCGCAGGGCTCAACAGATCCGCCGCGTCGTGGACTCCCCGCGGCGGGGGCGGCGGGATCTCGAGCGCCCCCGCCGGGCGCGCCGAGACCAGTGCCAGGGCCAGCGCGCCGAACGCGAGCGTACGGACGAGCGCGCTCAGAACTGGACCTCCGGGGCCTGCTCGGCCCCCGCGGCCGCCTCGAAGTAGGGCCGTCGTTCGAACCCTGCGATCCCGGCGACCAGCCGGGCCGGGAAGCGACGGATGACGGTGTTGTACTCGCGCGCCACCTCGTTGAACCGTCGTCTCTCGACCGCGATCCGGTTCTCCGTGCCCTCGAGCTGAGCCTGGAGATCGGCGAAGTTCGCGCTCGCCTTGAGGTCGGGGTAGCGCTCGACCGACACCAACAACCGGCTGAGCGCCGAGGAGAGCGCCTGCTGGCTCTGCTCGAACTGGGCGAACGCGTTCGGGTCCTGCAGCAGGTCGGGGGTCAGCGCGACCTGACCGGCCTTGGCGCGAGCCTCGGACACGGCGGTGTAGGTCTCGCGCTCGAACTCGGCCACTCCCTTGACGGTCTCGACCAGGTTCGGGATCAGATCCATCCGCCGCTGGTAGACGTTCTCGACCTGGCTCCAGGCCTCCTCGACCGCCTCCTCGTGGCCCACCAGGCCGTTGTAGCTCGACAGCCCCCAGCCGCCGAAGACGACCGCCGCCACGAGCACGACCACACCGACACCGAGCTTGCTTGCCATGCACGACTCCTTCGCTGACGAACCGACGCCCGCCGCGCTGGCGACGGCACGGGTCCGCTGTATCTACGCCGTGGAGCGACGGCGGTTCCCAACGGCGCGCCCGACGGGCGGTGCGCGCCGGTCGATCTCGTCTCGGACGCATCCCGACACGACGCTCGCGCTCCGGCCGGGGCCTCTACGATAACGCAACGCGGCACCGCGCCCCCTTCCCCGTCCCTCGACAGGGATCGCCCGGAGTGCGATACTGGTCGACCACACCACGCACGGGAGGGGATGGTGGAATTCGATGGCGTCCGCTCGCTCGCCGACCTCGAGATCCGTCCCCACGAGCTCCACGAGTCCGACCTTCCCGACCTGATGCCGTTCCGCATCCGGGACGTGCTCATCGTCTCCAGCCTGTACGACTCCTACATCCTCGCCGAGGACGGGCGGCTGAGCGAGAGCGTGCTGGCGGAGTACTACGAGCTGCGGCTCACCTACGCCCCCCGGCTCACCCAGGTCGCGACGGTGCAGGAGGCGATGGAGCGGCTCGCCCGACGCAAGTTCGACCTGGTGATCGCGACCACCCGGGTGGGCGACGGCGTCGGTGCCACCCAGTTCGGCCGCAGCGTCAAGGAGCTCTACCCCGACCTGCCGGTGGTGGTGCTCGCCGGCAGCCCGTGGGCGGCCGCCCGGGTCAAGGAGCACGGCAGCCGCGAGAGCATCGACCAGGTCTTCGTCTGGCGCGGCGACGTGCGAGTGTTCCTCGCGATCATGAAGTCGATCGAGGACCAGCGCAACGTCGAGCACGACACCGAGATCGCCCAGGTCCGCGTCATCCTCCTGCTGGAGAACTCCGTCCGCTTCTACTCGTCGTACCTGCCGATGCTCTACAGCGAGCTGATGAACCAGACCCAGAAGCTGATGGCGGACGGCCTGAACCCGCGGCACCGACTGCGTCGGATGCGCGCGCGCCCGAAGATCCTGCTCGCCGAGTCGTACGACGAGGGACGCGATCTGTTCGAGAAGTACCGCGATTACATCCTCGGCGTGATCTCCGACGTCAGCCTGCCGCGCCACGGCAGCATCGACCCGAGCGCCGGCATCGACTTCGTCCGCTGGGTGAAGGGGCGCGATCCGGACATCCCCGCCCTGGTCCAGTCCTCGAACGTCGAGATCGAATCGGTGGCGGAGGATCTCGGCGCCACCTTCATCAACAAGCACGCGCCCCACCTGCTCCACGTCCTGCGTCATTTCATGGAGACCGGGCTCGGCTTCGGCGATTTCGTCTTCCGCACGCCCGACGGTAGCGAGGTCGGCCGCGCGGCGGTGCTGGCGGACCTGCCGAAGGTGCTCGCCACCATCCCGGCCGAGTCCCTCAGCTTCCACGCCACGCGCAACCATTTCAGCAACTGGTGCATGGCGCGGACCGAGTTCCGGCTCGCCTCGGTGCTACGGCCGCTCAAGCCGTCCGACTTCGCCAGCACCGAGGACATGCGCGGCTACCTGATCCGGACGTTCGATCAGCTCCAGCACGACTCCCAGCAGGGTCAGGTGGCCGATTTCTCGCGCATGAAGTTCGCCGGCGACTCGGGCATGGTGCTGATCGGCAGCGGTTCGTTCGGCGGCAAGGGCCGGGGGCTCGCGTTCATGAACGCGGTGCTCTACAACGAGCAGGTCCAGGGCTTCCTGCGCGAGCGCTTCCCGGACGTCCGCGTCGCGGTGCCGCCGTCGGTCGTGCTCGGCACCGACGTGTTCGACGAGTTCATGCGGATCAACCGCCTGTACCCGTTGGCGCTGACCGAGGACGACGACGAGACGATCGACGGCGCCTTCGTCCGCGGCCACATGCCGCCGTCGACGCTGGAAGATCTCAAGGTGCTGGTCGAGCGGGTCGACTACCCGCTCGCGGTGCGATCGTCGAGCCTGCTCGAGGACTCCCAGGATCAGCCGCTCGCGGGCATCTACAGCACGGTGATGATCTCGAACAACCACCGCGGCCGTGACGTCCGGCTGCGACAGCTGTGCACCGCCATCAAGCTGGTCTACGCCTCCACCTTCCACCGCAACGCCAAGACCTACCTGCAGAGTATTCCACACCGCGTCGAGGAAGAGAAGATGGCGGTGGTGCTGCAGAAGCTCGTCGGCCAGCGCCACGGCGATCTGTTCTACCCCGATTTCGCCGGGGTCGCGCGCTCGTACAACTTCTATCCGGTTCAGGGCATGGACCCGGAGGACGGCATCGCGGTGGTCGCGCTCGGTCTCGGCAAGACCGTGCTGGAGGGCGAGCGGGCGTTGCGCTTCTCACCGGCGCTGCCGCTCAAGCTGCCGCAGATGTCGACCACGGCCGATTGCCTGAAGAACGCCCAGCGCGACTTCTACGCGCTGGAGCTTTCGCGCGACAGCGATCCGCTGCGAGACGGACCGGAAGGCGGTATCTGTTGCGTCGGGCTCGATCGGGCGGCCCAGGACGGCACGCTCGCCGCCGTCGGCTCGGTGTACTGTCCGGACAACGACGCCGTGTACGACACGGTCGGTCGCGAGGGCGTCCGTCTGGTCACCTTCGCCCCGGTGCTGAAGCGCCGGCGATTCCCGCTCGCCGATCTGCTGTCGGAGCTGCTGCCGTTCGCCCGCGGCACGATGAGCGGCCCGGTCGAGATCGAGTTCGCCGTCGACCTCAAGGGCAAGCGCGACCTGCCGGCCGAGATGTCGGTGCTCCAGGTCCGGCCGATGTCGGTCGAGACCGGGGCCCAGGACCTCGACGCCCTGCTCGCACGGGTGGACGAAGACGCCATCCTGTGCTCCAGCGTGCACGCCCTCGGACACGGCCTGATCCGCAACGTCTGCGACGTCGTCTACGTGCGCCCCGACCAGTTCGACCGCAGCCAGACCGTCGCGATCGCGAGCGCCATCGGCAAGCTCGACCGTGAGCTCCGGGCCGCGAATCGGCGCTACCTGCTGATCGGTCCGGGCCGCTGGGGCACCTCCGACCGCTGGCTCGGAATCCCGGTGGAATGGCACCAGATCGCCGGCGTGGCGGCGATCGTCGAGACCGATCTCGACGAGGTCCCGGTGGAGCCGTCCGAGGGCACCCACTTCTTCCAGAACCTCACCTCGTTCGGGATCGGCTACTTCAGCGGCCATCGGCGGCGCGCCGACAACGTGCTCGATGCCGACTGGCTCGACGCGCAGCCGACCTTCGGCGAGAACAGCTTCCTGCGCCACGTCCGCCTCGACGAGCCGCTCGACATCCGGGTGGACGGTCGGTCCCGCCGCGGCCTCATCCTCAAGCGAACGCTCCAGGACTCGCCGTCCTGACCCGCCGCACCGGACCAGCGGCCTGTTGAGACTGCCTGCGGTTGCGGCTAATCTGCCGAGCGTGGGGATCGGGCCGCGCCCGCGGCACCGGCCGCCGAGGGCGGCCGACGAGGCAACCGGATGACTCGACGAGAGGCGCCGATGGAACAGAACGTATTTTCGCCGAATCCCGAATTCTCGAGCAAGGCCCGGGTGCAGGGGCTCGATCAGTACCGCGAGATGTACCGGCGCTCGGTCGACGATCCCGAGGGCTTCTGGACCGAGGTCGCGGAGCAGTTCCACTGGCACGAGCGCTGGACGAAGTTCCGCGAGTGGGACTTCAGCGACGAGATCTACATCCGCTACTTCATCGGCGGCAAGACCAACGTCTGCTACAACGCCCTCGACCGTCACTTGGAGGAGCGCGGCGATCAGGTCGCGGTCCTGTGGGAGGGGAACGAGCCCGGCGAGGACGGTCGCCGGACCTACCGCGAGCTGCACGCCGACGTCTGCCGGTTCGCCAACGTCCTCAAGCAGCTCGGCGTACGCAAGGGCGATCGCGTCTCGATCTACATGCCGATGGTGCCGGAGCTCGCCGTCGCGATGCTCGCCTGCGCGCGCATCGGGGCCGTTCACAGCGTCGTGTTCGCCGGCTTCAGCCCCGAATCGCTCGCCGACCGCATCGTCGACTCCGGCTGCACCACCCTGCTGACCGCCGACGGCTTCCGCCGCGGCACCAAGACCGTCGAGCTCAAGAGCGCCGCCGACGAGGCGATGAGGCGGGCCGCGGCGCAGGGGGTGGAGGTCACCCACTGCGTGGTCTACCGTCGGCTCGGGCAGGACCAGCTCCCGATCGAGATGCAGACCGGGCGTGATCACGAGTGGAGCTCGTTGATCGATGGCGCCGACACGCACTGCGATCCGGAGTGGATGGACTCGGAGGATCCGTTGTTCATCCTCTACACGTCCGGCTCGACCGGTAAGCCCAAGGGCGTGCTCCACACCACCGGCGGCTACATGGTCTACGCGACCACCACGTTCCGCTACGTCTTCGACTACCACGACGGCGACATGTACTGGTGCACGGCCGACATCGGCTGGGTCACCGGCCACTCCTACATCCTGTACGGCCCCCTGTGCGCGGGCGCCAACACGATCCTGTTCGAGGGAGTGCCGAACTACCCGGACGCGGGCCGTTTCTGGGACGTGGTCGACAAGTACCAGGTCACCCAGTTCTACACTGCGCCGACCGCCATCCGCGCGCTCATGCGCGAGGGCAACGATCCGGTGTCGAGCCGCGATCTGTCGAGCCTGAAGCTGCTCGGTACCGTGGGGGAGCCGATCAACCCGGAGGCCTGGCGCTGGTACCACGAGCAGATCGGTAAGGAGCGCTGTCCGATCGTCGACACCTGGTGGCAGACCGAGACCGGCGGCATCCTGATCACTCCCCTTCCGGGCGCCACGCCGACCAAACCCGGCTCGGCGACACTGCCGTTCTTCGGGGTCCGGCCGGTGGTGCTGGACGAGCAGTCCAACGTGCTGGAGGGAGCCGGCTCCGGCGTGCTCTGCATCTCCGAGCCGTGGCCCGGGATGATGCGCACCGTCTACGGCCAGCACGAGCGTTTCAAGGAGGTGTACTTCTCGGCGTACCCCGGGCGCTACTTCACCGGCGACGGCTGTCGCCGCGACGAGGACGGCTACTACTGGATCACCGGTCGGGTCGACGACGTGATCAACGTCTCCGGCCACCGCATGGGCACGGCCGAGGTCGAGAGCGCCCTGGTCGCCCACCCGTCGGTCGCCGAGGCCGCCGTGGTCGGCTTCCCGCACGACATCAAGGGTCAGGGCATCTACGCCTACGTGACGCTGCTGGTGGGGCTCGATTACACGGACGAGCTCAGGAAGGAGCTGGTGGCGACCGTGCGGAGCGAGATCGGCGCGATCGCGGCACCGGACGTGATCCACTGGGCGCCCGGTCTGCCGAAGACCCGCTCGGGGAAGATCATGCGGCGCATCCTGCGCAAGATCGCCGAGCGCCAGACCGACCAGCTCGGAGACACCACCACCCTCGCCGACCCGAGCGTGGTCGACGAGCTGATCCGGAACGCTCCTCGCTGAGGCGCGACCGGCGCCATGGTCCGGAGCTGGGGCGGCGGCGCGGCCCTGGAGCGCCTCGGCAGCGGCGCCCAGCTCAAGCATGTCGCCAAGCACGACCTCCTTTACTCTGCTCCGCAAGATATAATCTTGAATTAAGTGCAATTCACACTACTGAATAGGTCCAACCAAACATTATAATAACCTTTATCAAACAATTAACCAAATAAACAAAATGTCTAGTAACATTAAGCAAAAACCAAATGTTGAAATGGGGTACTTAGCCCCTCCCCAACATTTTTCAAAACTTTAAGAAGGGCACTCAGCCCCGTTGAGCCCCCCTCCACGGCATCTCTATACAGGATCTGTAGTGAAGCAACATTAAAGTAATTGGTACTTTTGATGTTGTATATTGTATTTGAACTAGTTTATTAGCTTAGACTACATAAACTATGAAATGATGTTCTTAGGTATGGCTCTGCTAGGGATTCATTATTATTCTTTCGAAAGATGTAGACGCTTACATAGTTACTTTCTTCATCAAAGACAATTTAGAGGTGGAAATGCTAAGATTGTTATACTTTTGCTGAATATTGTAAACTTTGTCCATGTTGGACACGAAACTGATAACGGTAACAAAACGTTACTAAATACATACTCTGTATTACCCTACGCAAAGAATCGATCTGCTTTTTGGGTAGACAATTACCAAATCTTTAATTTATCAACATCTGTGATATATGTTTTTGCTTATCTCTTAAACCCACTGACAAATTTAAACACGATCGGTCTGTAATCCATCAGAAGGTTGTTGATCTCAAGGCATACTATAATAACAATGAAAGAGGAAGAACGTTTGTAAAGTCAATCAATAACCATACAAAGTCAATTCATGTTCATCGAGTGTTAATAAATGAGATCTCAAAGTTATTGGCGAAACGATCAGCTGGCTTGATTAGATTATTTTATGAAGTTTGCAAAAAGTCATCTTCATGTTCTGTCAGGGAGTACTCAATTGCTTATTCTGGTAGTTTTTGCGCTGTTGGTGTTTTGTAAATTACGGAATCATAGAAGTTTTCACTACTGTCTTGTGGTTGAACACATACAGTCAGAGTTATTCTTTGCAAGATTCAAACTGATGAGAGTGCAACAAAACACTCTATTGGGGTTTTGTAAATTACGGAATTACTAAACTTACTCTGCTACACGCTTGTGGTTGAACACATATAGTTAGAAGTTACTTTTTGCAAGATCCAACCTGATTAGAGTACAACAATATGCGCTTTTGGGGTTTTGCAAATCGCGTCTTCACCGAAGACTTTGCTACACTCTTATTGTTTCATACATACTTTAGAGTTGTTCTTTGCAAGATCCAACGTGATAAGAGTGCAAGAAAACTAGTTATTGCTGTTCTGTATGTAGCAAAGTTACATAAGCTGACTTTGCTTCGTGTTTGTAGTTCTACAAATTAGAAATTATTTTTTTCACTAATGAAGCTGATGAGAGTGATCCGTTATTCTAAGGCTAGCCATATATTTTTGTATACAATAAACTTACTTAAGACTTGCTTTCGTCTAATATGTTCAAAACAGACTTAATGTATTAAGAAATCTTTATAAATCTTCTGGACGTATGAAGCTATCAGTAGGTAGAAGAGAACGGGTAAATATTTTACAAAACATAGCTCGTTCTGAAATAGAAGTTGGCCCTTGCACCATACGCAGTTTGTTGTTATTAAGACAGCTTTTTTACTTGCTACTGATGTATATAAATACTTGTGACTTGGGTCAAAAAAGCAAGCTGTCGTTGTATGATAAGCTGTCTTCTTCTATATCTTCCCAACGTATTTTCATAAGAGATATTTTTTATCATTTGTGTGTTTTATGTAATAGAGGCCTGGATCTAGTAACATAAGACTACGTCATCAAAAGTGTGTTCGCAAGTGTACGCTGCCACAAAGTTTCCTTACCTGTGTTCCCCACGATTTCATAAGTATCATTTTTTATCCCTTCTGCCTTGGTTTAGTAGAGGCCTGGATCTAGTTACATCAGACTACGTCATCAAAGACTACTCGCTAGCATATGCTGCGACAAAGTTTAATTATCTGTGTTCCACATGATTCCATCATTACTATTTTTTGCCTTTCTTCTTTGATTTAGTAGAGGCCTGGATCTAGTTACATAAGACTACGTCATCAAAAGTGTTTTTACTGATAAGAGTCGCAAAATCAATTTCCTTTACCTGCTAAAAGGCATTCTAGTATGAGAAAGCATTTTTGTTCATTTTTCGATTTTCCTTTCAGTGGATCAGGCAGCTGCAGTTGTTATAGTCATGTTTCATTTAGGTTTATCATTATTTTGTTACAGGTTTCTCAGCTCATTAAGATAAGAGCGGAAGGGAACGCAAAACAATGCAGGAAAAACAGACAAGTTCGCATTTGCGCTCAGGCATACACACGCACAATACAAGACACGTAAAAGACAGGATCCGTTTCATGCGCGCTATTTTGACCACCTTAATTCCAAGCGGTTAATTTTTTGTATAACTCACATTACAAACTGTACAATTTACCAACATTTCTACGAATGATATAGCGTATTATTTGATAGTGGACTTAGCAGTTAAAAGCAATCAGCATGAACGTAGTGGATGTAGATCATAGGAGGCTCTTGGAAACCGTTAGTAACTTTGGAACTGCCGAATTTGAACAAAAAGCGTTCTTATTGAGTTCACCCTCAGGGACGTAAATGGCGTTCCTTAGTTGTAGCTTGCACCTGTCTGCAAACCATTTCCATCGAAACGGAAACTGCTCTTCCTGTTTCTATTGCAGAATTCATTCAAAAGAATATCAACAGAAGGAAAGTTATATGATTCAATGCAACGGTTAGTTTGTACCATTTAAGTAAGAAGCCAAATATGTTTGAACTAATTTGCATTG
The DNA here is from genome assembly GCA_010016025.2 of Alatinidae sp. Z8VKAUB7J3. Taxonomy (NCBI): domain Eukaryota; kingdom Metazoa; phylum Cnidaria; class Cubozoa; order Carybdeida; family Alatinidae; species Alatinidae sp. Z8VKAUB7J3. Next base: position 27,540,678 of record JAAAKM020006971.1, on the reverse strand, counting down.
TACCATTGCAAATTTCCTCACCAAAGAAACTGAGGAATTTTTTCAGATCTTACTTTGTATAGGCAGACCGACCTCAGCTGATCCTAACCCCAATAAATCAGATCGAGGTTGATCAAAATGGTGCAGCATCATTACGTTTGTATCTAACTGCGGTTGTCGTATGGCTGGAATGCAACTTAGGGAAAGGCCAGTAGATATTTGATGAGATGTTTGAAGCTGCCACACGCTAAGATAAAATTCTGAGGGTGACTAAACTAAACAATACAGAGGAGGCATTTGATACGTTTATTGCAAAATGTTCTAAGCTGTAATGAACGTCCCGTCAAAGTGGGAAAGGCTCTTGCCCCAGTCAGAGGTGTGTACAAGGCATATAAAGGGCTCATCATGTACTTTTATCATAACGTTCAGGTATTCAATACATCAAATATACCTAAATCATTTTGACTAAGACCCCATTTAACTTGTTCATTTACTATGACACTCCACAGTGCAAGCCAACAACTTGGGGCTACCGATAATTTAGTCTTCACTGATCAAATGCCATCTTTTCATCAGTCTTGTTATATTCATTGGCTTTACGGCCAACTTCCATCATGATCTTTCTGAGCACCAAAATGTTCAAGAGCAGTCGATTTGTAGTTTGGCACTCTAGCAATAATTCAAAATGGCAAAAATATTCACGGTAATTATTCTTTTTAATACTGTTGCTCTTCATGGGTAGGATTTCCTTTCCTCTACGTATTTCTTCTGTCTCTATTAATCCAACAAAAAGAGGGCAGTTTCCATTTTTATCTGTTTTATTAAATGTTGTTCTGAGGCTTAATTCACTAGAGACGTATTACTGGCTCAAACGGAGGTTTTAATATGAATCAGCATCTAAACATGAATACTATATAGAGATATGATCAGTTAGAGATATCTTCAGGAAATCACTTGCGAAATTGTAAATTGTATAATCAAAGCCTACTACAATGGGGGTTAATTACGGTACGATGCTTGTAATTTTAGCTCCTACCAGAGATCCATTATTTGCACGAATCCAACTAAAGAGGGTTTAAAAATGTAGTTTTTACACATGAGTATAGAGAAATCACCAGTCATCGATCTTATCAAGAAATTAATTGCAAAGCTGTATCATATAGATGATAATTGCATACTACAGTTGAGGTTACTTTTTGTATATTGTTCACAATTCTAGTTTCTACAAGTGAGTGATGTTATATGACGTAGATACAAGCAGACGCTAAAGAACAACAATATTGTTAATCCGTTGCAGTATGGAACCTATGACGCAATTAATGACATCATTACTTCGTCTATGCCTAGCGATATTCATAAATGCTTGTAAAGAAAGTGGTCTGACATACCAGTCTTCTGGTTTGTAAGCGATCCAATGCTCAGTTATTAGCTCAAGTTCCTTTAGGATGCTGACCATTTTTAACATATTAGATGCTCACAGCTGGATAGAACGTGCTTTATTTTGTACACAACCCTTAGTACTGGGAAAAACCTGGGCACTAGGTAACGCGCATGCCCAATAATCATTTAAATGTACAAATGTGCTCATGTCAAGTGAGTAACTTTAAGAAAACTTTAGGTTCTTCTGATGATTTCTCTTCCCAAACTCTTCGTCGTTGTCCTCAAAACTAACATTAAAAGCAAGTACCCCAGTCTTGAAATGTAATCAATTCCTTTTTAACAATAAATAGGGTGAAAATGCCAATTAACCGCGTTGTGCTCCCTTTCTATAAACCGATTATATGGCGAGCACCAATGTCGTGTAAAATTTATATGAATATCCGATACACTACAGCGTACCTCTTCTTTAACAAGATACAAATGTTAGGGAATAACTTTTTATCAGTAACAGCCCTTTTATTGATAATGGTATGCCTCCTTTATGCGAAATAAAAGTTTCAAGGGTCAACTAATCAAGTAACACACGAACGAAGACTGTGGCTCACCTGAGCTCAGTAAGACGCTAATACTAAAAAGAAAGCAACAACTGTTTTGCGGAAATGATCTTGTACTGTAGCGAATGCTGGTCGATCAGTGTGTTGGTAGTTACTCTGCTTTGTTTGCTCAATGAGATTATTTCCGAGGACTAAATGAAATGTACAAAGGAAAGCTCTATGGACTGCCAAAAGGCAGGCATACTGTCTTTGTTGTATATAAACCAACGGTTCTGCAGCATAAGCCTAATCAGAGGTTTTTCTAAACTAAAGCTAGAATCATGAATCTTTAAAAAGAAGAACAGTATAATTACAAGCAAGCAGAAAACAATAACTAGCTCTTTAACACTTAAATAGAATACAGGAATCAAGCAAGGAGGCCAGAGTGTAAGAGTTTACTTTTAAAAATGCAGAAAAAACTAAACTTGTTAGAATTCTCTCCAAATTGTGAAGAGAAACAGACTTTGCTCATCAAAGAATTTTAAAAATACGCAAAGCATAGTTCGAATCATTGGGACCAAAATATTTTCGACGGAGGAACGCTTGACAAAAATGAGTGGGGCCTACTGAGGGTGACGATTCATTGTGGACCATGCTAAAGTTATTTCTCAATCCTTGGACTCCGCCAAAAATGAGAATGCATCACTGACTTAACTATTTTTCAGAGGAAGATGTTGATGCACGACGGCCAAAAGTGGATTTTCGAACAATTAAAATTTTCCGTTTGTGAATAGGCTGTTACTCGGAAATCATTATTCAACAATAAAGCGACGTTAAGAAATGCCTGTACTTTTTCCGAAACAACGTTAGTGATAGGTTCGTCCAGTAGGTTTCCTCCACTAGATAACTGATTGCCTGGTCAGGTGGAAATCTTACCGTTCAATAAAATTTTCCCAATTTAATATTTATTTGTAAATTAGAACTTCCTGTTGCAAAAGTAGACGCGCAATGAACGTCCCATGCCACTGCAAATAAAACGGTGGCTTCGATTACTAACCTTGAGTAATATATGGTTTATTGAATTTAAACCTATTTTTGTAAATATTTTTAATCTGATTTAATTCATATTCATGTTTATTCGTTTCCTTGATAGAATGAATTGCATTTTGGCAGTTTTTATAATAATTTTTTTTTATTGTAACATTCGCCTTCTGAAAAGTGTACTTAAAATTTTGAATTACGCTGTTTTCCACGTTACAATTTTCTTTTAATCTGCCTGCCATATCTCTTGCTAGAGTGAAGTTTCTGTCTCCTTTCTTTAATAGGGAAGAAAGATAGTAGTATTAGCAACACAGTCGTAAAGATGTTCGACGGAGTTAAACTGGATTAGCGTAAAGTAAATAGGAACATTTGACCTGCATGGACACCTCTGATCCCAAACATCTGACCCTACCCACCGCTTATGGAATGTATCACATCGAAAGATCGTAGACGTTAGCAACAAGTATGACACCTCTTCAAGATATCCATTTCGTCTATATTTCAAGTCCAGTTGGTCTTCCCTACCAATAAACTGCATCCCAGGTATTACAACTCATATCCAGTTGATCCTCATAACTAGCCTTTTATCCTTGATGGTCAAATAAATCCAAACTACCCGTCCAATTCGTCGTGAGTTTAGGAAGCACATCCAAATTACTAGTACACGTCCTGTACCTGTAAACTGCTTCTCCGACTTGCGTCTACTATTATTCCCGTTTCTCTTTACCATGAGTCGATTTGGACTGCGTAGCCAGTGACTTTATTTCAACGATATGCGGATAGATATTCAGAGATAAAGTCATTCCCTTTGAAATTATATCAATCACCATTTTAGTTTCCTATTAACCGCAATTCTAGCTATTTTCAACAGAATCTTGTGTCTTAAGTCACGATATGGCGTACAAGAACAGGGAATTTTGGGAAAGGAAGTCTTCTAAATATCTTCCCCAGCCGAAATAATGATTTCGGATCAACATCGATTCGACGTTACCTCCTATGTTGAATAGACGTCGATGGTTCGTTGTATTAGAAAGTTGAAATTACGTCGTATTGATGCCCATTCAATTTAGGTAGGATTTAAAATAGATATCAAAGTAGGCTTGACTTCTAAGTTAATCCAACAACAACCAACAACCAACCCTATGACTGATATAATTACGCCGAAGAGACGTCGATTTCGATGTCGGCTCTTGACATGACGCAAAATCGACCAAATTTCGACATCAAAACTACAGTGGATGCCAGCTGTGTCCCTTTACATTTATGCTTTAAAACACAAGTACGTTACAAAGATGACTGCATTTTGCTTTCATTTCTTATGTGATGCAGGGAACATTAACCAAAGACCAGTATTAGTTGCCTTCACCACGATTACTTTACTGTCATAATATTCATGCTTGAATCCTCACGACAAACTGTTTCTATTTGCAACACCTTACTCTTTCGGAATAATTTAAGCAACAAGTAAGCACCAAGTAACCATACCCTAGTCAATATTCACTCTTAAAGAAATTCCCTAAAACAAAAGTTTTGAAATAGAGTATGTTAGCATCGGAGGTCACCTAGATAAGTCGGGAGAGCAAAAGCCGCAATAGCGTGGGTATTGGTATCCGCAGAGAACGAGAACAGTTATGAAGCGTAAAACCCCGGGACATATAACGAATGTATTCATGTATGTATAATGAATGAATTTAAATTATCTTAGGGAAGGCACAAAATTTGCCTAAAAAGCCGTACTTATCTTAATAACAAAATGAACGTACGTGAACAACAGTTAAAGAGGCCTTTGCAGGATTGGGAGGTTTCTTGCCTACTGTTCATTACTGCTTCATAATAAAACGGACAGGGACTGTATGTGAGAATAAGCACAACAAAACTCTGAAGTGTGGAACTTTGTAGGTTCCTCAGTTCTTTTTACTTTAATCTGCTTTTACACTAATACCTAATTATATAAAGTAAATAAAAACACAATTTTGAAACGATGAAAAGGAGTCAGAGTCAAATTAAGTAGTTTTTAAAGAAACGATAAGGGGCAATCTATCTGTAGATATCTTAAAAGTAACTCTTAATTAGAATCTGGCACCAAAGTAGGAATATTAATAGGATGCCAGCATACTCTTGTCTGAAATATACAACTGATACTCGACTAAATCAAAAACGTCCAGAGAGTTCAAAAGATGAGCAGAGTAAAAATGCCCTTGAAAGGGACATAGCCCCATCCTTATTGTCAAGGTAGCAGGATTTACGACCCAGACCGATCGTAATTCCTTTGACCAAAAATGGACTCCAACTCGTCAGTACGTGTCGTGTCGCGTCGTATTGCGATTACAGCGCATTATCCACTGTGCCATGGTTTCTTGAAGTAAACTACCACTATGGACTTAAAATTTAGAAATATTAGTAGGTTCCAAACTGTACAAAGGAACATTAAGGGTTTGACTCAATGGCGCTGGAGGACATTTTACGTACGAAGTCACCATCCTACCATAACCTCGAGTGCCAAATAATCTTATCATTGTGAAATTTATAACTCCCCCGCTCCTTATTAGGACCCTCCCGTTTAACCTCTAGCTATTTTCCAAATACTCAAAATGAAAATGATATCTGAAAACACTTGAATAACTTCCCATACAACATTTAACCCTGAAAAAGTTGCTTATTAGTCAATTAGTACGAGTTTTGTCCTCATGTGTGTCATCCTTATTTAAAACTTTCACAAAAGTTAGACTGGAGTTCAGACCCCCCGTTTATTGGGATCCCCCCGTTAATTACCTTTACACCGTAATGGTGCCCTCCGTTTATTCAGACCCCCCGTTTATTTGGCACTCCAGAGTACGTAGGGGAATGTAAAGGTCATCCATGCTGAATCCCACACATCACATTCCACTCTAATATATGCTTGTTTATTATCCAAGAGGTATATGGTGATAAGAACTGGTGTCAATAGGGCATTAAGCATGATTCAAAATGAGCCGCCATTCCTTAGCTTTTTATTCTACTTTACCTTTTCGAAGCAATGTTCATATTTTTTTGCAATAATTTGTCATGGTTGCTTCAAAATCTTTTGCAATAAATACATATAAAACACCATGAGACTTTTGTTGTTTAATCTTCCATCCCCTTGCTTAGTGTCCTACTGCTACTAGTCAGTGAAAGCACCGGTGCAGCAGGAAATATTCTGTTTTTTATGGCAACGCGTTTGCCGATGTGCGAGGCGGCTGGTAGCATACATTATATAGTACAAACACAATATATAGAACAAATACAATATAGAGTACAAATACAATATATAGAACAAATACAATATATAGCACAAATACAATATAGAATACAAATACAATTTAGAATACAAATACAATATAGAATACAAATACAATTTAGAAGACAAATGCCTCTCTGCACCTTGTGACTTGACCAAGGAAGAACTACCCTCCGGCCCGTAATCTATCAAAAACCTATTGAAGTTCGAAAGCATCAACAAGAAGAGAGGATTTGAAATGTTTGTTTAAACTTTATTCTAACTTATTCTAGCGATCCAAAACAAGTTGTTCAACAATAAAAATGGAGGTCTGTGTATATTGTGAAATGAGACATGTTTCGTATCTTAACCTTTTCCTTCCTTAAATCATCACTAGCCGTAAGTAAGTATTGACAGCCAAAAAATTGCATTGTTGGGCAATGATTTAAAAAGTATCCGCGGGCATTACATTCTTAAAAGTAAAGTAAACTCTCTATTTCATTTTATTGCTAAACTTTACGAAATGAATAACTTCGCGTTAACTTTTTAATCTTGGCTTTTCCCTGGAATCAACACGTGGTAGTGGTGGTTTTCATATGGATTAAAACATTCCCTAATCACAAGTTAAAGATTTGCCAACTCAGAAAAGTCACGCCTGCAACCTTTGCTTTTAATAAATGAGCAATACAATGAAAATTAATCGTTTCTTAAGGTGTTATTTTTTGTCTACTGACATTTTAAACATCACATAACCAGACTGGAAACAAAAATTTTATGATTTAAACGATGCTTGTGAAAACGTTCCTTGAAACCAGACCTGAAAACAGGCTTTATGGAAGGTTATTCATTTGGTGATTTATGGGGCGATAAATTAATGGAGACTGCTGTTATTTGTAAGCGATTGCCATCCAATACTTTCACACAACGGTTAGAAAAAAGGTTGAATGACGTGACATCTTAATGGAAATTTCACTTAAGATTCCTATCACAGTCGATGCAAAATCACTAGGCCAATCTTATTTCTTTCCGAGCCAGATTAATGTAGCTAAACAAAGAGATTTAATTATACCTTTTTGCGTCTCAAAAAATGCATTCCAAATTTTAAATAGTCCCAGGTGCTGTTAGGGTTGTTTCTGTACCAAGTGCGTAAATGTGGAATCATCTTATCTCACATGATGACGACAAACGGCTTGTATTTCAACCGAAGAGTGATGCAGTTATTATTTTTTATCGATGGTTGGATTTACTTTACAATTGAGGTAACTATTGGTGTTTTTCGGCATCTATCCATGTCAACTTAATTAAAAATTTGTTTACACATTTTAATCGCAACCTGACTCGGTTAACTTTTTAAAAAATCATGTAGTGCAATACTACATTCTAAAGCAAAGAAAGGTAAGGAATGAGACGCCTAATGCTGCATAGCTGGTTAGCTTTACTTTACAATAGAGTTAGCTATTGGTGTTTTTCTAAAAGATGTATGGCATACCAACATCGATGAATGTCCACTTAATAAAAAATTGGTTTACACATTTCAGTCAAAACCTGACTCAGTTAAATTTGTAAAAATCATGTCGCACATTACTGCAATCAGGTTCTAACCTTTCCATTATGCTTAGAGTAATAGAAAGTCAAGAAATGTGACGCCTAATGCTGCAGAGAGGCTGATCTTAAAATTTGCGTAGAGATGGGTGTCAATGCACACCGCTGAAGATTTCCTCTCGTAACAGCTGGAAAAAATGGTACTAAATTGATGTCACAAAAGTATTTTTCGATGAATCTCAATAATGACAACATCAAAGTGATGAGCCTGGCACCAAATGTCTGCATACAAATAACAGGGTTTTAGTTTCATATCAACTCCAAGAAACAGCTGTTTGAATATGTATAATGCCTTAAGAGAAGACAGTTAATGTAGCTCAGTTTATACAATTTTAAACTGGATTCAAATAACAAGGTTTTAATAGGCAAGGTTCAAAGTCTGGGCGGGCTTATCTCGTCAGTTACTTGAGATATCTTCCTCTAATTTTGATAACTTCTCTTCATCAACAAGAAGTATTCAACGAGTGCAAAATATTATAAAACTTCTCATATTCAAGAACTTGTGACGTCACACTTGAGTAGTTTATAATTATGTTATATTGCTATAGCTACATGCCGCAAAAGCGCGGTTACTGGACGGGATTCCCGGTAGCTAGAAGTTGGACACCTTTCCTGATAATAATAATAACGTCCTTAACTATAGCTAACAAGATAAAAAAATTTCCGTAGCCTTTATTCAAGTTACAATGATGGATAATCTTGACCAGTGTTTCTACCTCCTACCCATTTTCAATCTTATGAAAACCTCCAGATAATCATTTTCCAAAATGTAACTTTTCAATTATACTTATTACTTTTAATTCTCGGACATGCCCATAGTTGTGCAATTGTAGAAATTTCAAGGGTTTGAATTGTATTCATGTTTCTTAATCTGCTATTAGCTATAAACACTCACAGCAAAATCATTTTCAGATCACATCCCAATATTCAAAAAGATTCCATGATGTTTTTGCTTGGAATTCAAACATTTACGTAAACCATTCTAGGATTGCATAAGTGATAAATGTATAAGAAAAAAGCACTTGTCTACGAAAATAATTCAGTAAAATGCAATATTTTGAAATGATTTGATCTGACCTCTTCTGATAGTTTTCGAAATTTAAAATAAACTATTTATGAAACCTAAGGTATAAAAAGGTGATTGTTAACTTCCAAACTTTACTGTTATACTGTGTTAAAGATTAAACAAAGACGGCACTGCATTTATTGTTTATCTTGGTTAAATCGACATAAATTAGAACTCGAAAAGTTGATAAATTTTATATCGTCACTTTCTTATTCAATGCCCTTTTATGTGAAGATGAAACCCACTAGCTACTGATAAATATCTCCTCCCTATTCTTCACAATACTAACTTAGGTAACATTTGCAAAATAGAGTTACTTGTTCAAGAAATACAGCTTCTAGTTTACGCTATATATTTATCTAAAAATAAAGTCAGTTAACCCTTTTCTTTTTAACAGCTAATTCTCGGACTTAGAATCGTTTTTAGTAATGTAACGAGTGGTGCTAACCTTTTGCAATGGCCTCATAATCATACCAGATGACTGTATGATCATATCTATGTATCACTATCAACAACAAAGATCTTCAATCTTGAACATTAAATGCCCAAGGATGACATGCGATCGAGTTTAAATATGATGTAAAACATAAGTTTCACTTCTTTTTCAAAAATTGGTTTTCTTTCATTTTATATTATTGCTTTTCGTTCAGTGTCATGAATATTCCGCAACATTAGCTGACCATTATCCAAATTTTAATGAGATGATTATAAAAATGACGGTCTTTTTATTTATCTTGTTGATAAATAGCTTTATGCGCAAATTGGACGGTACACAAAAACATGACGCAAATATCATTGTTATGAGATAAACCTCTAATTAGTGCACGGTTGGGTCACAGTCCAACCTCCAATTAACGAAAATCCGAAAAGTAAGACACATCCAATTGGTTGACAAAACCTTTTGAGCTGGCGGCAATGCTACATATACGAGTCTATTTGTTTTCTATTTGAAAAAAGAAACACCGAATTTGTAAACGAAATTAATTGCACCCATGGTTTGCCTTGATTTGGGATTAAGCAATATACGTAAAGTAGAGCTTAACACTTTAGTTTCAAATAATTAATGCGTGCTTGTTTGTTTTGTTTTGTTATTGTTGTTTGTCATTGTTTTTGTTTTGTGGGTTTTTGGAGGGAGAGGGGGCAACGCTGGAGACCTTTTGCATGCCGGAACTTTCAATATCGTTTTACGTTTAATACCGTTTAAAGTAAGTACAGAGTGTAAGTAAGATTGTTTGCTTTTTTTCCCCACTTTCCCCTATATCTGAAAGACGTTTTAGGTAAGTACGGAGTGCAGGCAAATTTGTTGGGTCTCCCCCCCCCAACCTTCCCTTATATTTAAAATTTTTGATATTCATATACTTATAAATATCTCCGGACCAGTTTATGGCAGAAAGCTGGCTTTTGGGGGCTTGTAATATTTATCTTTTGAAAACTTGTTTTAGAAAAATAGCACAAGTACCTGAATATTGCATAAAATTTAGAAAATACCTTTTTTCAACTTCCATATCTTTAATTTAGCAATGATATCTCTTCCTTACTGTGAAATAAGTGATACGGGAGAAAACTTTTGACTTTACAAATTTTGTTGAAATATGTGCTGACGTCATTAAATATCTCCATTGTTTTTCTCTTTTCCTTTAGACAATTCTCTATTAAGCTGCTGACTATCAAGTATCTAGCTGCTGTCTAATCAAGGTAGTGAATAGGGTTAATATAATACAGAAGCTGTTTTTTTAACTGTTGACTTAAGTTAAAAAACGATGTAATTGCAATTTTCAAAAATCTAGCAGTTCAATCTTGGATGGCTAGTTCATATAAAGTATATTTCTGTATTTTATTGTTTTCTTATAACACAGCAATGTAATCTTAAAATTTGGCATTATTTAATAACGAAATGTTATAAGGTAGGTTGAATTAATAAGGACGTTCCTTTCCACAGAAGGTTGAGATTGAAGTTGCAACAACGAGAAAGTTCTAAAAACGCAATGACCCTTTACATAAAGGCTCTTACGAACTCGAGCTACTTTTCTTTTGCTAAACCTATAAAGAACTATCGTGGAAGGTTTTTGACATTTTGTATTACATAAAGAGACATTTTTCCACAAGTATCTATAAAAAGTAAGGTGCCAAAGAAGAAGGATATGTCATCTGAAGAATCTCATACTCTGTGCCCTTCGGTAATTCCATCACTTTCAAAAAAATCACAAGTTCACCACTTAAGGAAATACAACGTTTGCCTTTTTCAAAGTTTCATGTTTTGCATAAACTCAGAACTGCATTTGGACAAGAAAATAATTTAATCTTTTTACTAGAGGAACATACAATTTACAAGTATGTTTGGAAATAATTACAGAAAGCTGCGGTTATACCGTTGTTTGTACTTTTAAAGGGGTGAAGCACCTTCACCTTTCACCTTTCACCTTTCACCTTTCAAATTAGCATGAAGATCTGCTCCTGTAATTTGGGATAGAGATTTATGAAGTCGAATTTTTTTAGGTCTTTCTGAAGGTGTCTTTGACTTAAAGGCCGCTTTATTTTATGCTAATGTTTATTTAAACATCCGTTGTTTTGCATCAAGTAGTAGCCCATAAGTTGAGGCCCCATCGCTGTTTATGAGATGTAGTATGGGCAGAGATGAAATCTATTAGGTTTAAACCAAACTGACACACCGTTCCAGTTTAATGTGTTAAATTATGCTTTCGTGAAATTGTGAGTGGGGAAAAAAGATGTTACATTGAATAAACAATTTTCTTACCCTACGCAATTTTCGGTACGTTATGCCACTTTTAAGAGTAACATGTTGAAGTTCCACTTGAGGAAAAGATAGAAAGAAATTCCTTAGCCTTACTTCTTAGAAAGGTTCGTGAAACGAGTGCTTGCAATGCTTCTAAGGAGTCAAAATTGGAGCTGGGACAGGAGTGTCACATACCCTTAAACATAAAATGTAGTATTAGCTCACAAAAAGAGAATTAGCGTGTTGCCTTTAGCGTCTGGAGATATCATTAAAATAAGAGGAAGTAGCACTTAAGAAATGAGGCAAAAAATTGGTTCATTTCTTCGTTTCCTTCAGTGGCGAGAGCAATGCAATGCATGAAGCCACTCAGCATTTTGATTTACTAAAACAATAGAGGTAATAAAGCAAAAAGAAAAGCTAGTATGAGAGATCCGAGTTTCTTTCGATCTAAAAACATTTAAATAGTATGGAGCGTTGAACAACAGCCATTTGCATGGTTGTTCGTGTTTCTTTGTTTGTCGTCACTAGTGTAGTGCAAGCAGTTATTTTCTGTAAAGATCTTGCTCAAATGGGTGAGCATTAGTGATTGTACAGCAAAAGGATCCACGACAAAATTTTAAGCTTGCAGCCGTTTGATTTTGACATATTAAGTTATTTCCCAGCTTTGTAGACGTAAATTGAGGCCATACGTAATTTTAAACATAGGTTATGGCAAGCTATTCTACCAGACGTGACCTCTGACTACAGGCTATCAGCCGCAATAAGATACCATAATGAGAGACTTTGACAAACACGCATACCAGGGGACCTCAAAACAACTGCAGGATACGTTTTGTATGGTACGGGTAATACACTCTGAAATGAATGAACGAGTAGACATTGAGAAAGGAATTGTTGTAAACACAGTAGATTGGAAGGAACTGAATTTCAGAGCTTTTGGAATCTCTTAAAATTTCATTGAAATCTATTAATCGTTCTGCACAGAATGCTTTTGTACGCTTTACAGAAAACGGTGAAGGTAATTGATTTTCGTCACAGCTAAGCAAAGTTGAAATAACGACTTTTGTTGAAGAAGTACCTCCTGCTTGGAATTTGAGACCTCATAGATATGAGATAACAACAAAAAGATTTTTAATGGTTGAGGGACGGGCACAGACTGTAATTTTAGACTAAATAGACTTTTTGGAAAGCAGTGGAACAAATAATTGTAAACATGAAATGTTTGTAAACAGATGAAAATATTGGTGTATTGACTCTAGCCTGCAATAGGAAGTAGTTTGTCGCAATTTTTATGATACAATCGTTCAAAGATGATGGTATGCTATAAAAAATGTGGGAAACCGATTCATGCTTACAAATTTACTTCCCCTGAAGAAAAATGAGAACACTACTTCGATTTTAATCAATTACGAAATTACGAGGAGAAAGAAGAAAGAAAACAGGTGAATCTAAAAAAAACAAATGTTGAGCATGCAATACTTAACTGCAAGTAGAAATCAGGACTAAATACATTTAATGTGCAATGCTGTCGGAAGTTGAAACTTCCTTTGAAAATGACGTTTGGCCAAGTGAATACTACAGTCACAAAGTATATTTACAACAAAGACATTGATTTATCCATATGCACTAAAATATAAGAATCTGAATGTTAAGTCACCAAACCACACCTTCAGTCAGTTAATTTGGAAGCTGATATGTGATTTAAGACGAAAAGAAACTTGGGGCTCCAACTTTAATATCAGTGTGTAAAGAATTAATCTTTGTCCAGAGTTTGAAGTGAATATAGACGTAACCCAGAACTTTTAGACACAAGAACAGTCATCGTACTAGCCCAGACGCTTTTTGTAATAGAGAAGAAACCAATATACCTATGAATAATTTAGAAATCGCCTTATTCAAACTTATTAATAAATCATTTATTATTTTCTGGCAAATTGCATTTTTTTATTCCTTATCTATTAGTGATGAAGGAAAAGCTATATGAGGGGCTACAATTTAACGCATCTGACAGTATCTTGCAATAAAGATTTCCTATTACCAAAATCTGCATAGAGGTAGTGAAGATATCAAATGCAATCCTTAGACTGTAGCTCCATCGGATACTCTAGGAATAGATATTACAATGATGTAGCCATAGAGCTTCAGATAACACTGTGAAATAACATATTTTTCAAAATCTGATTGAAAATCTTTTTTACTTTTTACATAACCTTGTTCAAAGTAGGAGGAGATGAATTTTAACTTTTCCATAATAGGAGAAAAGAGGTGTTTACACATTATAAGAATATTAAAGAAGTAGAGAGACATATTTTGACACTACTAGTCTGCAGTAGACGTGATTTATTTGCTATTCTATAGGTCCCATTCTGAAAAGTGTTTCTAATATTTAGACTGAAAAGCGTAGATGACGTCAGATAATGCAAAAATCTGCCAGGGGGGTATCAACTACAATTTATATGGATACAGAAGCAAGTTTTATAGCTCGACCAAAAAAGCGCTTTTTCAGAGATCAATGTAAAGTAAAGGTAGAGTAAACGTAAACAGCTTTCAATAGTTTAAAGTGGGAACAGATATAATTAGTGTTTATAAACTGATTGGCGGCAGAGGAAGGTGGGTTGTAATAAATCAGGGGAAATGTTTGCCCCTGTTAATGCTGATCCTGCAAGTAATTAGCTATATTGTGCTTCTGATAAAAGAAAAAAAATAGTAATAACAAAAAACAACTCTAGTCTAGGAGGTCTAGTCGTGGTAACGACTAATAGAAATATAACAAGATGCCCCGTTGAATACTTACAACATTTTAATCACACTCCTTTTTGCGTCAACATTTAAGTTGTTTACGAATTTGTTCGAATGAAACGACCCTTCGCAGTAAATGCGAAAATAAATACGAAAGTTGAAATCCATTATTTTTCTAATGGACAGCGAATTTTGCATTGCACAAAGATATAGAGAAAGTTAAGTCCTCACAACGTTTCTTTACAGCAACGAACAACAACAGTAAACTTAATGGGGAAATCATAATTGTAGTAAAACGCCCTATCTTGTCGACATGAATAAATGAATCGATGCCAACTTAATCTTTCACTTCCAACAACAGTCTGCAAACTATGTTAGCAAAAAATATGAAATCAAAATTGAGCTGGTAACACTACCATTTTGCCATAAGCTTGTCGTAAGTTAGAAAAACCTTATATGCACATTTCCGTGGATTTCAATCTACATCCAGCTGCTGCTCTTTTTTAATTCTCGGCTCTAAGTTTAATCTTGCTAGATGATACTAACCGCTATTTGAATTTCACATCGAAGGTTCTGCTCTAAGCCAAATGATGATTTGAAGATAGTATGATGTTTTGCTGATGGTAAAATGTCGCCAAAAGTGTCTTGTTTACAGTCCTTTCATCTTATGCTACCTTTTAAATTGTATAAATAAATCAAACCTAGTCATTGAAAAATTGTGCAGTGCTATTTAAAACGCAATGGCCGCGTTTACCTCCTACTCCGCCCCTGAAATACCCGATTCATAACATTAATGTAAGGCAATATCTATTTCAAAACAAAGAAGGCCCCAATAAAGTCTTACTGCATATAAGGAAGTTAGAAGGAATTTTTGATAAATTCAATGAGAGAAAAAAGTTATCTAAAGATTGTTGGAGTGCGCTGAGGTTTCTTTTTACAAACATTCTCTTATTAGTTATTAGGGGTTAATTATGAAGATGTTGGTATTGCTTTACCTGTCAATCGTATAGACCTTGCTGTAGAAAATAATTCTAAGGTTTTAATGCTTCAAAAGATAAATGTAAGACTCTTTTATCACCTATAAAATAGTAAAAACTGGAAAAAATAACAAAATATCACACACTTGTCAACAATACACTTAACGATTGTCTTACATAAATTTCCAAAAGTTCAAATCACCGCTTTCCACCAATAATGTAAATAGAAACGGAACACTAATTTAGAGTTCTCTCATTGAAGCCTTCATCACTTGAAAAGTTTCACAATGCCAATTCTTTGAAGAAAAACACCCAAACACCCACCTTCTTGGGAGGAAAACTTCTCTTTAGTTAGGCAAACCAGAATTGCTAATACAACTTTTCATTTAAAGTGGATACCACCGTGTACAGAATTTAATTTAGACAGGTTGACAGCCTCCACCTGCAAATATCAACCCCCACTTTAGAGGCCAACCCCCACCTGTAAATGGGATTTGAGCCAACCCCCACCTAGACAAAATTTTGGGAAAATGCTGCCCCCCCCCCACCTGCCTGGGGGTGCAAACTATGTATTATCAATGAATATGCTGCAAATGACAATAAAAGAAAATGAAAAGAAAGAGACTGAGATGCTGCCTTTACAAAGTATTTGCAGGCATTCTTCAACAACTTTTATTAACACTTTTACTTAACAGTTTAGGGGACTCTTTACAATACATAACCATGGCCTCAAGGGCTTTGACATTTTGGATTTTCACTACTGAAATGTGCTAAAGGTCAACAAAGTCCAACTTTTCTGTTCAGGATGAATAGGAAATAAATTGTTTGAAAGATTTTTCATAGCCAATAAGGAGCTCAGTATGTCAGCCATTCATCACAAGTTTAGGTCATAAGAAATTAAAAGACATGTTCCAGCTGCAGTCTGATATGGGAATATGGCAAGAAAAGAGATATTGGCCTAGGAAAAAATTTGCAGGCTTGATTCTTCAATTCATCAGCATCTGCAAAGACTTTAGATTTGACGGGCTCACCATCCTACATCAATCACAGAGTTTTAGAGGCAATAGAAAGTCAGGGACACCAGCCAGAACTTTGCCCTCAAGAGTTTCTCTGGGACATTTTATTGTTTAAGTGATATTTCTGTCCACATCCGTAACTTGTAAGTAAGTAACCAATTAGCATTTCTGTATTTCTTAATTTGTAAATTTTCAACCCATGTCTTTGTTATTAATTCTATTTATGATGTTAGGTTCTGATGAGTAGTCATAGAAAGAAAGATTTTCATCCTACAACATGATTCATTTATTCCAAGGTATAAATAATTGATATGCATTCAATGTATTTTATAGTTTTATTTCCTTTTGCATATGTTTTTGGACTCCATGCAATACTTTCTTTGCATGTTGATTCTTAAATGCTGCTTTGATTTTTCAGTGAGAGAAGAAGGCTTTCACAAATTATGGCAAGGACTTACCCCTGCTGTATTGAGACATGTTGGTAGGTATTTTCAAGTCTAGTTTGTTATTTTCCCCATTAAAACCTGTAGTTATTCACAGTAACAGTTTTTAAATAATTTTTGAGTTTACAACCACAGTTTTATAGATACTGATGATAATAAACCTATCCTGCCCCAGGGTATCTCAACCTCTGGATGTATATCACCACACTCGCCCTGCCAAAATTTTATAGTACTCCAATATTCACAGGAACCAAGAGGTGTCCAACCCCAGCAGCTGGGTAAGGAGGACGTTAAATCATGCAGTAAGTAAGTAAGTAAGTATCCCTTATTTTTTAGTCCCAGCATCTTGACACAAGGAAAGTCAATGGAACATTCTATTAGCTTTGTGAAATCAATAGGTTTGGCAGGACACCAACCAACACAAAATCATTTCACTAGAATATTGCAGGTACCCACTTGATATACCCTGGGCTCCCTTGGCACTACTTGACTGCATTTTACACCCCTTAAAATTTCAAATGCCTCAGATGGGGAGCCCTTTACCCTTTGAGAAATCCCCAATCAACCATTGATCTTAAGGTTCATTGTTCTCTTGTAGTTTACACGGGCTGTAGGATGGGATTCTATGAGTACCTGAGAGAACATGTGCTGAAAAAGGATAAATCTGGCTACTTCCCACTGTGGTAAGTGCCACTTGGTTTTGTTTCTATCATTACACACAGTTGATGTAGCTGGTTATGGTATACAGCCAGCAAGTGAAAATAGAGGTACTAATAAGTGTAAGCATTTGAAGTGTAAAGACCTGCTAGTTGACTAACAGCAAAAGGAACCACTCTTTGGAGTAGACAAACAGCTCTGATATCATAGAATTCACTCTGTGATTAGCACAGTTATGTGCCATGAATCAGATGGGTTATCTTTATTCAAATAAGAAACAACCTTGAGCAATGAAAGGATTGTACTGTTGTAAGGCAGAGGAAATAGATGAAGGCTTAAGATACTGATGAGAAATACATTAACAGGAGTTGCTTCCTTTGCCTTCATACACTAGGGTCCGACATACATTTTGCCAGGATTTGTATACTTCCCCAGCTATATTGCTGCTTACATTACATTCTGCATTACAGCTCAAATGCACTTGGTGAACCCTGTTGTCAGGGTAAAGTTTTAATTACATTCATATGGATATTATTCTGTAAATTTACCCCTTTCCAAGAAACTTTAAGAATAAATAATCTAATTGCGAATACCATGTATCAGCTAATTTTGTGTTTTCTGGATCTTCATCTTTAAATTTGTATAATGTTATCCCGTGACATCTCAGTCTAGAGGCATCACAATCGGGTTTTGTTAGTGACTTTTTGGAAGGGTGCTAAGTTGGTATATACTAAACTGTATTATGCTTCTGCAATCAATTGATGTACATTCTATAGGACTCGTGCATTTTAAATATTTAATATTTCTTCATCTTGTCCTTGCGGGAGAGGCTTTTGGAAGTTGTTTGCACCATTATTGATAATTTACACCTGTAGTAACACCAGTGTGCCTTTATTGTAGGAAATCCGTTGTAGGTGGACTATCAGCAGGTGCTGCAGCACAATTCTTAGCCAGCCCGACAGATCTGGTTAAAGTGCAAATGCAGATGGAGGGGAAAAGACTATTGGATGGGAAAAAAAGGAGGTAGTTCCGAAATTAGAGATTAAAGATCAGGTTTTTTAAGGTTATGATGCTGTCAACTGTTTTGCTGTAAAACTGAATTGCAAATCTGAGTGCTCTCATACATATACGTTTTACAACAAAGCAAACAGTGTGGAACTTATAGTACCCCTTTTTGCCATGTAGGTTCATAGGCACTTTACATCTGGCATTTACTCTTGAGCTCACTCTTGCTGTTATAGATTTCTTCTAATCCTATGCACAGGCAATGTAAATAAATTACAACAACACCCATTTATTATGGATGTTTGCTTTCAAAGCCACACCCTTATATTACTCCTTTGTATGGTGATGCACATTGGGGTTCTTATATTTCCCAAAGTTATTACAGCAGCATAAGGACAAGATGCGCCAGCCTATCGAACCAAATAATATGATTTCCTTCGTGATTAACAGGTGTTACAGAAACTCGTTTCAATTCAGGCATTACGCATAAATGCCTGACTGTAAATTTCATTCATTACGTGAAATGCCCGTAGATTTCAGTCATTACGCGCAATTACTAAGTGGATTAGTAATTACGCGTAATGACTGAAAAGTTTGGGCATTATGTGTAATGCCTGATTTCACTAAATGCCTGTAGCATATTTAAGTGATTTATATGATATTCCCGGGTCCCACCAAAACGTTATGCTCTATTTTTGATATACAAGTCAGCCATATTTTACCCATGCTTTTGTTTGTTATTTTCAGGATCAGAGGCACCTTCCATGCCTTTAGCAATATAGTGAAAAAGCGAGGAATTCCAGGATTATGGAAAGGATGGCTACCTAACGTCCAGAGAGCGGCTCTAGTTAACTTGGGAGGTAACGGTTACAGACATCGTTTTCTGAAGTCTGTGTAGTCTGCTTTTGAATAATATTGGTGTAACTGTGTATTCTGGTCATGATCATCATCATGATCGTCACTATTATCGTCATCATTATCATTATCATCAATTTCGTTCAATGTCCCATCGTTTAACTTTCTATATTTCAACGTTCCATCGTTTAACTTTCTATATTTCAACGTCCCATTGTTCGACTTTCTATATTCTAAGGTACTCTAAACTAATATGAAATTGTTTGGAGGAAAGTTTTATAGCTGCGTACCCGTACTTGTACCGACAAACTTAGAAACTCCATGAGGATTCCATCTCTAGGAAGATTGCAAACCGAAGATGAAGGGGTGTTCCTACTCACATGGCATGACTATTTCCAGAAGGATGCCAATCCGGTAATTTTCAAGCGTCGAAGCATTTTGTGGCATTAAGATAGAACAAGAAAAACAAGAAATAGACGTGGGCTGAGTAGGGGTGAAGGTGAGAGGGTGGGTTGTAGACAGGTACGGAGTAAGAGGGATCCCATGCCCTCACTGAAGAATTATCGGAAATCTGTGTAAGCTCTGGGCGACTCTTTAGCAACATGTAGCTCAGGATGGCCTGGTGATATGCCTTGCCAAAGGAATTTTGTCTAGAACTTTTTAACAGATTTGCAGCTAGCTTTCCCATTTGAAGGTCACTTTGCTATCCGCACCAGTGAGCGTTAGATGATGGTGCCTTCTCAATGTTGGCCCTGTGCAATGAAGTACTTGCAAGAAACCCCCAGCCTTCGGGGCACACACTCTGCATAGAAATTTTTTTCGATAATTGTTCAAGTGTAAATTCTCTTAAATCTCTGGTAACTTTTAACCGCGAAAACTGTTTGAGACTCTTACTGAAATTCTCATACAACCACCATATTTCATCAGCAACGAAAGCAATATGCGCAGCCACAGAAGAAACATACTCATTAAGCTAGCAGGAAGTACAATCAACTTTCTATTCAACTTTAAGATTTAAAATCAGTTCTGAAAGATAAATACAGAAAAACATCAAACCTCTCGTGATCAGTGAGACATGACGCTAATCCTTTCGTGGTGACAGATCAGAAACGGCGAATTACAATAAAAGTGTTCTCTTCAACTTTATATGAATGGTGATTAAACGTTTTTCAATTTTTCTCGAAATACAGAAAAATACTTTTGACGTCAGACGTATGAAGTACTTCGAAGATCTTCATTTGTCTTACTTTCCTATTCTTGTTCTTGGTAGACCTTACTACTTACGACAGTGCGAAGCATTTTGTTCTGAGGAATACTCGACTAGAGGATAATTATGTAACCCATGCTATTGGGAGGTATGTTATATATTGTGATATGTTCCTTACGGACCACGTGTGCCCTACGTGTATTGTGCAAGGCTTTCTGGTTGTGTTTAGTCTTTCTTTTCTTGTTTTGTTTATTTTCTAAGTTTATTTGTTTCTTTGCTGTGTGACTTTGATTTTTCTTCTTTTTGTAAGTTTACAGTGGCGAGTGCATTCTAGTTACTGTAGTGAGGCGTTTTGTTGTTTCGGAATACATTGTATCACTGTACAAGTATCAGACCCCACAATTAATTGAGACTGTTTTGCTTTGATTAGAAAAAGTGTCCAGTATATAGAAAATAATAACTGACGCGATAAATAATTATAATCAATAGATTGGGTTGATGGTAGTATTTTGTTCCGAGGATGTAGAATACTAATATCCTCTCAAAATAGAATATATTACAAGAAACGACTTCTAAACAATGGTTTTGTGATTGGGCTAGCAATGATAAAAATTGTGATTAATGATAAATGATTGTTAGTGTTGAGTACCGGTAATGATAGTTTGTAGTTGATGATCGTCGATGATGACTGATAGGGGTGGTTAATGGTGAACAACTGCTATTTTGAACGAAAGGATGCTTTGAAGGAGTTTTGATTTGACTTAGGATGAGGCTGGGTGGAGCGTTGTGTCCAGCCTAGAGCCGGATACTGGTAGGTTGGATCCTTGTGTCCAGCTCCTCAATGTGATCTTGAGTAAGTCACTTTGCCTCAAAGTATTCACGCATGCAGGTATGGCGAGCCGCATGCGCATAATGAGCTATTAGAAAGATAACTGTGTGCTTCACCTTCATTCAAAGCATAATCGAGATAAAAGTCTTTGATGGGAATAGTGTAATACCTTGCCCTTGCATCCAATTTTTCTCACAATATTCTTATTCATTCAATTTTATCAGTATATGCTCGGGACTCGTTGCTGCCACGGTTGGAACACCAGCAGATGTAGTAAAAACACGAATTATGAATAATCCAAATTTATACAAAGGATCGATTGACTGCTTAATGAAAGCTGTAAGTTTCCTTTGCTTAGTACGTGACTACTGTGCGTTACTTGGTCGGATTCCAGTATGCTGCATATGATTCGATATGATAACTTATTCCTATATTTCCAGTTTTTATTTGTTTAAACTTTATTCCGCCTCCTCATGTTACCCCTTTAGTTTATCCTTGATTGATTTAGCCTCGTTAGGTGATTTTCTTTGTTACAGAGTCGCTCTGTGGTCAAGAATATGTAAGATTATAGCATACAGGTTTCAAAGTTACACATACAAACTCCGGACTTACGTTACTATACAATGCTTTTTATTCAACTTATTAACCAACGAGTACTTAGCGAACTCGGCTAGAACCACGCCACCCTGCGGTCAGGGGTATGCCGTACTTCAGTAGTAAAGTCTGCAGGTGAGAAAGAAAAGCTCGAGCCGGAAGAAATCTTCCAAGAAACGTGAGACAAGTCCTGTGAGGAAACATATTGGAAAATGCTATAAAGTCGAGCTGATTGCACGTTTCTTCAGAGTAGGAGTGACTCTGGTATCCGTTTAGTTCAAATTTTATAGAACAAATCCATTTCTTGCGGGAGGGCTTTCCAGTGTAAATTCTTCTTCCTTCTTCCAAAAAAATGCGTCCTAGTTTTAAAGATGGTAACGAAGATAGACTTTTTAGACGTAATCACCTCTTTTCCAATCGTCTGTTTGTGTGATTGTGTGTTTTATGGGGAGATCATTTGGTCAAGTATCTGTACAAATATCTTTCTGAACACTCTGCAATATCTAAGCTTTCTCACTATCGACGAACTCTTTGACGTTATTCTGGTTTCTAAGTCGTTAATTGATTTTTCTACCTAACGCTTTTCCTTTTGCGGCTCTTGACTATCAGTGCATAAATTTGGAAGATGTAAGTCAGCCATGATCGAGTTTCTTTCTTCTCTGTTATCTTAAACGCTATATAATAGCAACACTTTCTTAAGCGCAGTCTTCGGTTCGGAGCTATTTGCATTTGCAGAGTTTTTAATTGAAGAAAAATAGAGGAACTTCAGAGAATTTTGACTACTTAAAACTTGACTGGGTAAAATTTGATTATCCGTGTAAATTTTTGGTCTGCCTTGGCCTGCCAGACCAAAAGTCATGTTGTCGTAAGTTATTGACGTTGGCGCAAATCAGGCCCAATAACACATAGTCACTCTTACTGTTTATTTCTATTTTGCTCGATCGATTTAGCTACATTTTTCAACAAATTACACCCCATGATGTAATACAAATGACTGAAGACTTCCAACTTGAATCCTAATATTTTTATTTAGAGTTTACTTAGCCTGTAGTTGCTTTTAACGCGGCCCCTTTTTGTATTCCTGTTACGGCACTTCTGACAATTTTACCTGTTCGTCCTGTTGCCTGTTTGTTGTTCTTAAATTTTTGTTGTTTGCGTAGTTTTCTTTCCTAAATTAGTTGCATCTGCTTATCCAGTCAATCATAATAAAGAAAATGTTTTCCATTTTTAGGTAAAACATGAGGGATTTTTATCATTATACAAGGGTTTCATTCCAACTTGGTCCAGGATGGTTAGTAAATATTTATTAGTTGTAGCTATGATGAGTTACGTAAAGTGTTGCTAAGGGCAATGTTGTCGTTTTCGATGACGTATTTACCTATATATCCTATCCTCTATAATTTTCACTGCAAGCAATGGTAGAAAGTTTCTTTTTTGATCGAAAAGGGGTTCTTTGTCTTTTCGCAGCGTACTTCAAGTTAAAACCCCCTTTATAAACTCTGTGATCTTTTGCCGCCGTGCACTTGCCGATCGTTTGTGATCCTGTTGCCCCAGCTAAATTCACCAAAGTTAGTTCCCATAGTAACATATAAAGATCAAAGGTAGATTTTCATAAAACACGAAGGTCAGCTGATCAGTTAATAGGTTGCGACAGATACCAGGGTCTACGGAGGGAGGTGGCTATGGAAACCATAGCCATCCCAATAATTTCAAAAGAATATTTTGTGCAATGTGAGATGTCTACATTATGGGTCGTGAGTAGAAAGTGAAGCAATACGCAAGATACAAAATCATGTCCTTATAAGAAAAGAAACATACCACACATATAATAAGTCGTTTCAACAAAAGAGATGCCTGACGAAGTTGGCCTCAGTCCCCCATTAGTATCTTAACACCTTTTATCCGAGACACCTTCTGCACCCCTATGTACAATAGGCACGGACGGGAATTGGCTACGCCCCTGGTATTTTGGAGTGATCGTATCTAAATTTAAATAACGGAGGAAAGAAACGCAAGTTAATTTCAACAGATTAACACCACCCATGATTTAACCATCTAGGAATGTGTGATTGCAGCTAGTCATGCCATGGATAAATATATTACGTATGAAATTGTATACATAACTTTATCGACGATATTGTGACTCGTATTTTTTTGCGATTGGAGATGCATTAAATTTATTTCTCCCGTTTACAGTTTTCTTCATTATTTATTTTGGATAACTAGTAATATTTCCCTGTATTCACTACTGCATTGCCTGTATTCACTACTCGAACATAATTAGGGATAAGATATATCGAAGAAGTGTAGGACAGTTCATGAATAGTGTCTGACTGCCCTCAGTAAACTTATAACTTTTAAGTTCAAATTTAAATTAAAGATACACTGGTAGGGCCTTGTTTTACAATCTGTATTGTTTATACACGAAAAATGCTATTAGCGTAGAAATAACTAACAAAGTAGAAACAGAATAATAATGCTAAAACCTTACGTCTGCATAATAAATACTTTCTATTTAAAAGCTATGATATCATATTTGATTTTTGTAATATTACTTGCGCGCTGTTCTTCTAGAGTGGGGTGTTTAATTTATCGTTTTCGATAATCGAGATCAGTAATTGAAGATCAAGTGGTGTATCGTTCCACTCTTCAGTAGCTGAGCAATGGAAACATTTTCGTATGTGCTCATATTTAGGTCTGGGTAGGCTTTGTGAATAATATTGCAAAATTGGGTAACACTATTAGAAGCCCTCAGTAAAATAGGAGTCAACTGTGAGAAAGAGGAGTGATAATGAGGCCTTATTTAGACCACACTGCAAGAATCATAGTTAGGATAATAGATAGATAGCCTTATTCACAATACCTCACAGGAAGTCTATTATCAATAAAATTTGTCAATCACAGTTTCCCTGTTGTTGTCTTTGTATTGTTAATTGCTATTTCTTAACCCAATTCTTCGAGGAAGATAATTACACAAATGTTGCTGCTGCTGATAATACAATGATATGTAATTGAGTTTTATCTATGTACACAGTATACACCCATTTATGAGGGGTGAGGGCAGTGCCAAAAAAATAATATATATATATATATATGGTACTTTTATAGGAGTATAGAGAATTATAGTGTAAGATGCCCTTCCTGATTCAATAGTTGGTCATTTAGGGATTTAAACCCTGATCCACTAAAATAGGAGGTGAAGGTTCTATCCACTGGATCACGGCCATAAAAAAACAATGACCCTAACAATATCTTATGACGATAATATTAATAACATCGACATGATGACTGAAATGCTCTACTGATGATTAGCATAATGGTGGCAAAAAGAAGCAAGAAATCAATCATGGTTATGCAAATTATCATAGTTAGAATGATGATCATAAGATGATGGCATGATAAGGCCATGCCAGGAAATGCTTGGTGTGATACTGGGATATGCAAGCAAGTCAAGATCTGGTTAGACTATATCAAAGAAATGTCATACTCTTGCAGTTGTCTTAATATACTTAATGGAGAATAATACACTTAAACAAGGGCTTAATGATGATAATGATGATGATGATGATGATGATGATGATGATGATGATGATAATGATGATGATGATGATGATGATGAAGAACAAGAACAAGAAGATATGAAAAGGAAGAAA
This sequence comes from Alatinidae sp. Z8VKAUB7J3, assembly GCA_010016025.2. NCBI lineage: Eukaryota > Metazoa > Cnidaria > Cubozoa > Carybdeida > Alatinidae > Alatinidae sp. Z8VKAUB7J3. Next base: position 27,515,130 of record JAAAKM020006971.1, on the reverse strand, counting down.
AATTAGCTATGGAAATAAGGTTGCTTTTCCTATGGCTTGTAAAGTAGTTATGCAAATATTAAGTGGAAATGATGGCATATATAGAAAACAAATAACAATTAAGGTATTACTGTTATATACCTTTTGGAAGTTCAGGTAGTCCAAGCTGTTTTGGCACAAAACTATCAAATCCAAGCTCATAATTAAGGGCTTCATTAGCCTTTCCAATAAGAAGTGGTTTCATATGAGGTATATCCAGTTGTTGAAATAGCTTCAGTGTGGTTTCAAAATCAATGTATGCTAAAATGAGAAAATACAATATTTCACAAAGGAACAAATACAAAAATTAATGAATTATTAAGAAGAATCATACCATAAGAAGATTCACATTACTCTGGAAAACTTGGTGTAGTTGCAAACTGTTTATGCACATATATTTGATTAATAGAATAGAAATACTACATTAGATAAACCTAAACGTACCTTAAAAGCCGAACTGATACAATTAAAAGATGGATAATGCAAATCCATACTTTCAAACATCAATCTTTTCTTAATTATCTGGTTTATCGCCTCCTTTCCCTTTAGTTGGGGACTGAATGTTTGCGGTCTGATTTTAGCAAACTCTTCCATTTGATTTGGTCTTTCGCATAATCTACGTTCATATTGTGAGTATGAAGGTTCTCTTTTACTGTCTGGTTAGTTTTTCTGGGCTGGCCTCTGCAATGCCTCTCTGAGACATCCACAGTGACGCATGTCTCTGTCCAGGTAGTGCTTCACTAGACATGTCCAATCCACCAAAATTTTTTAACTATCTGAAGAGTCTTAAGACATGAGATACTTAAGAACTGGTACAGGGAGCTTGCACTGAGTCTTCCAGCAACCTTTATCTCACATATCCTCCTGATCATTGCTCAGTATTTCCCTCAGGCTTGTAAAATGTCCTCTTCTTTTCGAGCCCAGCAGTCACTAGTACGGAGCATGACAGACCTTACACATATATATAACTCTTTATCATGCATACAAAAGGATATCATGCACTTACAATTAAAGATAGTTAAAGTGATTACCCCACAGATACTGTTTGTGACACAAACACAACCAGCCATGCTTGATTGTCATTGCACGTAAAGATAGGTTAGCATAATCTATCATTGGTTTGTGTTATGGCCAAAACAGGTCTTGTGTTATGATTACATCAGTAGTCCTTTGAAACTCACTTGTCACCTAGGCAACAATTACCTCTTCTGATCAGACTTGTATTGGACATTTGGTGACACATCTGGAATGTTCTTCACCCTTAATATCTTCAGTATTCTTCTAAAGAAGTTGGCATTCTTGTCAATTTGATTGTATATAGATTTATTATTATTCTAGGATTTTCCAGAATGGAACAGGCTGATGCTTTATATGGGGCCTAGAGCTTGGTTTTAGGCAATTTTTTAGGGGTTTCAAGACCCAAAGATGTGAAGCTGAATGTCATTGCCCAGAGGAATTCAGTTTGTTAGAATTATTACATGTCAGGTACCAGTACTACATGTCATGTACCAGTACTACATGTCACGCACCAGTACTACATGTCAAGTACAAGTTATTGGAGTTATGCTACATGTGTCATTAACCAGATTAATAATTTGCAGCTGTTGTTTCTATTCATAATTTGTATTAAAGGATAAGCCAATAAAGGATAAGCAAGACAATTTATTGGGTACAAATTTATGCAGTGATCTCTAACAATGGACCAAGGCAACAAATAGGATTTATATTCACTTACAGCTTTATCAGCATAATCTAACACCGAAGTGTATACAATCTGCTTATATTTAGCACTAGTGAACACTGGGTATTGCTTATGAGTTGTGGACCAGGTTTCCATTAGCTTTAGTTTTCATCAGTGACAAGAAAAAATTGTTGTAAAACCTTAGGTCCAACAACTTTTTCAAGGATTTAACATGTTTTGGAAGGTATCTCTATGTCCTACGAGTGCATTAAATTATGGTGCTCTAGCTTAGCTGTACTGTGCCCAAAGGTTTAACCTCTGATTCTCCATCTGTGATACAGGGCTTTTCAATGAAACCCTAGTACAGGTCAAAGCAGTATGAAATCAAGTCACAGTTTTCATTTCATATTTCAAATGTCCATCAGTATTACTATCAAAGTAACACATATTGAATATTTAGGGCATTAATCATTGGTATATGCTACAAAGCAAACACTGTATACCTCAATTGATGCTTTGGGCACAAACAGGAAGTTCGGACTTACTAGATAACCTATTTCAATTGTAATTGTAAATTAAAACAGTTAAAGCAATTAACTCATACAGAGAAACAATATTTGCTTACAAGTTATGATCACATTATAGTAATATACCTTATTCCAAATATAAAAGCATCTTTCCTGTCTTAGTAATAAAGAGAATAAGCACATAACAAAGAAGCACATAAACAATCAAATGAGAATAATAAAAGGAAGTACATCATACCATGTTTGTCAAGGCCATTGTCATCATCATAATCATCATCATTAATATCATTATTGCTTTCATCTTTTACTGCATGATATGAAATATCAAATCCACAGAATCTGATATCAGGACTGTACTGTATCTCAGGTTGAACTGGCTTGATTTTCTTTCCACGACCAGTGGGATTTATATCTGGATGATCATATTTCCCTTGATTAAAAGAAGTCAAGCGATACTCTTATGAGAAATGTGAGTCATATATACTATAGGCCTACTATATATACATGCATAATTATTGTCATAGCAGATCTTTTGCAATGCCTGGCTATAACTAAAACATACTTTAAGAACACATTGGCATAAATATATAGAACAATTAACCCTGCAACACTGGGCCCTGAAACAACCTGTTATGGCAGTCAGTATTTTTTCACCCAATTTATAAACAGTACCTTCTTGCTCCCTGCTTATACTTGGGGTCAGTAGTAGTACGCCTAACTACTTCGTTTACTTAAAGCACTAGGGTACTTAAAACACTAGGGTACAAAAAGCTTTAGTTGTAATAAACTTAGGTTTGCCATGGCCATTTCATCTTTCTTTCAACCTGTGATACTTACATATTCATGCCTACTTGTTAGATAACAGAATAATCAAACAATCAAGGTGGCGTCACATTTATTTACGCATTTGCCAGGTCTCGCCGTTCCTTAACCTTGCACACATGTTGATAGATTATTAAGGCCCATTTAATTCTAAAGCTAAGCGATCATAATCATATCTTTGAATAACTTGATAGGTATTGTTTCCTTATCGTATTAAATTATACAGTGCTACAAAGATAAGCAGTTCTACATGGTAGATGCTTGCAATAAAACAAAAAACAAGTAAATGTGAGAGTGTAGGCCTACATACCTCCATATAGTTCTCCATAAACTGTCATCTGCGATATCTTTTGCCCTACCGTCTCCTGAACTATTGGGAAAAGTGCTTTGATTTTCTCTGGGCAGTCTTTCATAAAAGCTGCAGTGTGGTGCGAGAAGAAGTTTTCCCCATTCCTCAGAAAGGCTCTTCGTCGAGCTGTTTGTACAGTTTCTCCATCTGTATGAAAACTAAAATTCGCTCCGTGAATCTTCTCAGTGACTGCCCATATGACACTTTTAAATTCGGATGAATTCTCGAACCTGTCGAGGCAGTCAGCCATTTTTTCATACTCCAGGAATTCCATGGCTTTTCTTGTAATTTCCTTGCACAATTAAATAGGATACTTGGTAACGAACAAATTTCCCGAAAGTGTCGAAACTCACTGCATGCACTGTACAAACGCAAAATATCCCGGGCAAGGTCTTGATAGTCAGTACATTATTGTAACAACCGCTTTTTATTCACGTCTGTCGATATGGATTTGCCGATGAGGCTGATGCAATTAATCAGTAACTTAACTGTTTGTTGCTTCCCCACATCTTACAACTTGATGGTGCAATTTTACTGTCATAGTTCTTGCTGCAATAACAACATTTCTGCCATTACTGTTGTGGTGTAAAACACACGATATGCAAATTTCGTACATGCCCCTGATCTCTTTTAAAAATACTTTTGTAACATTCCAATGCGTGTGTGTAATAGGAAGTAAAACGTCGACATGAATGTGCTGGATCGTGTGGGAGTAATGATGTGGCTTCTTCTAGTTTACGAACTAAGAAATTGTTCAAGAACAGAACAGGGGTCTGGAAATTGGCAATATGTCCAGAGACTATGAATATAATATAATGGTCCTCGCTTCCGCTTAGACATGCCCGATGTTTATTTTTATCCACTTTCACCATCACCATCGTTCACTTCCCTATACGTTAAACACAGATGACGACCATTATCAGGTTAATATTACCTGTTAACGTAACAGTGTCGATGTCAGACTATTTCTGTAGGGTATGCTTATTACCTATGCGCATATTTTAGGGTATGCTTGGTGAATTTAAGGCGTAGGGGCCAACCTGTTCACCAATTAACGTAATTTTTGTATAGCCCCTTCTGGAAATCGGTGAACCAATTTAAAAAGCGGGGCAGGGGTGGCGGACCGAAAAAATGGGGGGGCTCAACCCATATTTTAGACACTAAACATTGAAAAATTGGCATCATTTTAACGAAAAGTCCAACATTTTCAAAATATTGGGGGAGGCTGATGCCCCCTTGCCCCCTGCTCCGCCACCGCTGCGGGGTGATCCCGAGAAGCCCTATAGCCTCCTCAGTTTTTTATTAAAACCTTTACAATAAAATACCTTTGAAAATTAAACATAGACATCACTGCATTTCGATAATAAAACAGCACCACAAACACGATAGATCATGAAAACCAAACAGGACCACAATCATGAACATGCAGCTCAGCCGGAAGTGCCAGACTAACCATATATGGTCATGACAACTAAGGAGAAAACATGCGGGATCAATATGAATTGGAAGTTACCAGAAGCACTCGCAGAAACTAGGTGTCTGTAGTGAACTACACTTCAAAATATTCAAATATTCAAATTAACAGATTTGATATCTTTGAAAAGATATATGGAGCAGAGAAATGCTCTGACACATTACAAAACTCTAGGACAGACGACCATGAACTAGGGCATGCTATTTTACCTTGAAGTCCACTTCTAGAGGATACTAAGCATACCAAGCATCCCCCTGGCTACGGTATTGTAGCGTAACAGCGGAGGAGTCCCTCGTGTTAATAAGTTCAGTTGCTCAGGCAGATCGAGGAAGGCAGTGGATGAATTTATAGAACATACAGTAGGTCCTATTGGAAATTCTCAACATTCTCTGTTGAATAATCTTCTACTTGCGATAACTTTACAGTAGAAGAGTTCACTTTTGTTTATAACCTTTAAATAGCCCTGGAGTAACTGCCGTTTATTTTCATCTATCCTCACTCTGTAGTGATTGTGTTACGTCGCAGTTTTGTTGTCGCGATATGGATATGTTAGATCAACGTAGTTTCTCTTAAGTAAGCGTTCTACGTTATACCCTCGTTTTCATGTCTTGAATCGTGTTGCAATTTTTACTTTCCCTTTGGTCACATCTACTCATTCGTTTGTGATTCATCTTTCTGTATATAGATAGTTTCTTCTTCACTGCAAATTAGTGGACCCAGTTAGTGACCCTTATAAGTGGATTTTGGAACGTTATATTTTCTGTGATGCCTTTTAAATGGCATATTGTATTAAAGCTTTGAGTGCTTCTACTTGTCATGAACATGGACTTATGGTCATTGCTATGATATTTTTAAGTTGGTTCTTTGCAAATGTGTCTTCCATTTGGCCGTCCGCAACAATTTCTACCAAAATGTCACTACTACGGTAATCTGGGTGGTTTGCGCAAGTCGGTAAAAGAGCAAAGACTTCTAACTTTCTACTCTTAAAAAGTTAATAAGGAAGGCAAAAAATCGTAAGTAGACAGTAGAAAACAACAGAGAACGCCGACACCTCAGTCGGGCGGATGGTTTTACTAAATTTAGACGTGCAATTAATATACATAATATATCTTCATTCTCAAAATAGTTTGCTTGTTGCGTTGAGTTGAGCATATGCTGTTTCTCAGAAGGCGTTCGAAACCAATTTGTAGTATTTGCTGATCTTGACATTAAAAACAAATACAATGATGCATACACCCAGGGGGAATGTAGTGCCACGGCATTTGTTTTTAATTCTTAAATTTTGATTTTGCCAAGCATCAAAAATTCTGTTTGTTAGGACTAAAATGTAATCACTAATGCTTTGGTAACATTTTCTTGTTCGGACATAAAAGTATAGCCCTAAATTTGCAATATAATGTCTTCATAATTCCACCCTTTCCGTCTTTACGTAAGAAATCATTCTTTATAGAAGTTTGACCATTTGGCTTAAAAAGCAGTTTACAATTTCATGAAATTATATCAGTTTTTATTGTTCTGGTATTGCGATCCTACTTTTCCCACTCGATGCAACTATGGAATAAACAACAACGTTCTGAGCAGTTCTTGACATTGCAAACCTAATGGGTCTTCCGTCCTCCCTTTTCTCTCTCGTTTATAGACCGCTCCAAATAGGAGATTTTCTCTTGCGTCTTCTTTGCATGTGAAATGCCCTATAAAGTTAACCTTCTGCTTTGTTATGTTCGAAAACATACAACTTCCACATATTTTCAAAGTTGCCAAATAATTAGAGCGTGTTTGGAGTCCAACTAATCCTTTAAGCTGTTAATAACGGTACTTTTTACTGTCAAATATTCAGAAACATAGATAGCAATTAGGAAGACACTTATCAGAAAAAACAGTCCCTTACCTGATTTCTTTCAATAATTGCTGATGTTTACGAAAATGACTCTCAGATAGCAGAATTTTGGGAAAATCTCCACGATTTAACCCTTCAGAATATTTTGGTTCATGCTTGCTGTAATTTACCTAATTTGTTATGATTTTTTTTGTCCTTTGGTTTGTTTACTTTCAGACAGATTGTTGCTCATTGATTGGCAATCCTTCTTTGTCATTTTTGTTAATATACCAAGTATTTTAAGGGTAAGGACTACATCATCAATCTATTGTGAATATGTGACACATCTACCTCTTACTCCAATCATATTTTTTAATCAGTCTAGCATTTCTTAAATAATTTCTTTCGCATATTGCATAATGTGTAGATATTGTCCAACCCTATTAAACACCGAGTTTAATTCCGTAATTGCTATTTGATGTCTTAGCTGTGACTGTTTGGTGTTCATAAAGAACTTTGAGCAGGGACAATTTTTATCTACCCCTTTCTTTAGTTTTGCCATTTTCACACAAGAAAAGCAATGAAACATGCTATTAGCTGTTTGACCCCCTTGGTATACATTGTCTGTATTTTACCCCCTTTAAAATCTCAAGTATACACTAAGGTGTAAGTCAATAGTGCAATGGATTTTCGAATTCCACATTCTTTTCAATGACGAACTCGAGACTGAGTTCCTAACTCCTTAACCTGAACTAACACCATATTATTCTTTAACAGGGTCGGAACTAATTTTTCATTTCATTTTATTATCAACTATTTTTAAAAGGCTTATTCTTTGAATAGCAAATCAGTGCAGATGTTCCTTGTTCGTGCGTTCTGTTGTGTCACTTTTCACTATGTGGATGGGGATTGCTGTTGGCCAGTTTGGGGAGCTTTGGTTTTTAATTACAACTTCAATTTCATTTGTAAATAAGGTGTAAGATGTAAGTAAGACTTAAGCCTTTTCATCCTTTTTTCCACCAAATTTGACAAAATCATTAGGAATTTTATTAACATTGGTAGGATATTTACTTGACCCTAATCAAAAGGGAAGAAAACAAGTTGCTGGCATTCGAATTGCAGTGTTTCAGATTTTTGCTAGGTGTTACAAGACGCAAAAGAGTACGTAATGTTAACATAGGTTCAGCGACTTGAATTTTTAAGGCAATTCTAAAAGTCATTAAAGAAAATCACCTTTGGTTTGGTAATGTATGCAGAAAGCCGGATGCATCCCTTGTTCATCACGCTGACACACGAGATTTGCAGCCAACCCCAACCAAGAGGAAGACCACCAAAAAGGTGTATGTATCGCATCAAAAATGACAAAGACCTATCTTAACATCGGAAAGAACGGACAGGGCAGAAGCCGATGGAAGTAGAATTGCATAAGCAGAGTAACGGGTCGCCAGGACCTACGCAAAAAGTAATAATAATTAATAAAATATATTGATTAAGGTGACCTAGGTCAAATTTTATCTATCTATCTATCTATCTATCTATCTATCTATCTATCTATCTATCTATCTATCTATCTATCTATCTATCTATCTAGACGTTTCGCCACGAGACCTTTAATTACTAACTTCATATGTAGGTCAACAAAATACATACCACTTGCACAGTTAACTGGTCAACAATGTCATTGAATGGCTTATTGATAATAGGATGAAGGAATGCTTTCCCACCATGTGGTCTTACAGACACTATTACTTTAATGATCCGATCATGCACAAACCATGATTACCGGCCATGTGTTGCTGAATTATCTTACTGTATTTCTTCTTGCTGGTTTGTAGTACAAATACAAATAAGACCAAACGGAGAAACCATACTGTTAAAGCTCATTGACAGACATTGGTCATGAAAAACCATCTGGAGTAAACAGTAGACTAGTTGTGACGTACAGTTACGAAGTTAAACGAAGACATGTGATGAGTGGGTGACATGTTCTGAGCTATTCATGCCATGAATGTGCTTTTAATCTACTTACCTTCCATAATGGAGCCAAAATTTTGATTTCATACCTTTTTGAAAGGAAAGGGTGTAGTATCTGTTCTCATTGATGACAAATTCTTTACATGATGAGTGAGAGGCAGTCCCACTGGACGGTTTAGCCTACCTTAAGGCGTGCTGCTCAGTTGCCCTTGGACGCCCCAGATGCCCTTTATAAGTTAGTTGGCCTGTTTGATGGTTTTACTGACTGTTTATCTAGGGCCCACTGCTCATTAGCGGTCTTTGACTGAGAGATTTGCCAAAAAATTTTCATTGTGCTAGTCAACACCATTATATTTTCCCATACAATTTGTTTCCGGAAACGATCAATAAAATGGCTTTTCTCACGACATTGTCACTGATTTCGTGATCAAGACACTTGGACTGCCCACAATGCTACTCTTCATCAGTTGCATATGCGTCATCACTTATTCTCTGCACTGTTGCTGTTGGCGAATATTAGATTCTTCTGATTTGGCGGGAAATAGTTTTCGCTTTGTATTTACTTGTGGTCGTTATCTATACTCCGGGTATCTGTATTCCTCTATACCTCTATCCCTGTTAATGTTATTAAGCTGAAGTGTGGTTGTTTCCTTTACTTTAAAGGTGTAGCTTCTATCCTCTCGACCCATGAACCTTACTTTGCTCCAAAAAAGGCAGTTGATGATTCTGCTACTTCACTCAGTTTTATGTTTACTACCAGTAACACAAATGATCAGAACAATTTGTAAAGTATTCTTTGTTCTATGCGTTACTCTGTTGTTAATTCAAGGCCGATGACGCATAATTCAGATGGTGGGGCCCAAGAGTTAAAATTATATCTGAGCGAAGGCCACCACCATGGTTAGTGGCAAGAAAAATTTAACTATGATTCTTTAAGGAAGACCACAAACTGGATCTGACATTCTTAAACATAGATTTAGTCCTACTTGGGAACTAGAATTTGCCATTTATGTAAATTGGAGTATTTTTGAAGAATACGCTCAAAATAACGAGGTCGTTTATTGGAATACGACACTGATAATTTTAAAAACTTTGGGTTCGCGCTCCCTCCCTTCATTTGGCCTTGATAAACTTTGGTATTAGCAACTATGATTCCAAACAGATGCATTACACGTCAATCATCAACGTACATAACTAGTAGTAAAGCATTTCTTATACTTAAATCATAAAACCTTTGGTCTCATAAATATTTCTTACGTGATAGTCGACCAACTCTCGAGCTTTTGATTCTAGTCACATGTTTGACATTAGGATAATCTTTTTTATTGCTTCTGAGGCATACTAAAACCCTGACCTTTCTTTGAGTTCATCCTCTGGTTCACGATTGATCCGAGAGTATATATGAGGAAACCTTTTTGAACTGGGTCCGCAAATGGAATTTTTGAATCATGAAAAAAATTCCGCATAACTCTATTACCTACCATGCGCATGCGCGCCGTAGTAGAAAAATAACGCCACACTTATTGCCAAATCTCATGATTGTATTA
>JAAAKM020006971.1:27487171-27504822 GCA_010016025.2 Alatinidae sp. Z8VKAUB7J3 | reverse complement strand
CTATTACCTACCATGCGCATGCGCGCCGTAGTAGAAAAATAACGCCACACTTATTGCCAAATCTCATGATTGTATTATGTGAATATTGGTGTTACCATGTAAGGAAACATGTAGTATATTGATTGGTCAATGTAAATCTCACGAGTGGACTCAATTGAAAGAAGTGTTTCCGCTGCACAAGTCAGGATTTGTTCATCTTTTAATTTACAGTAGCACTCATATCTATTTGGTTGCTTCGCCAGAAAATTAATACAATACATTCATTTATCCGATATAACCTATTATCATAATTAAAGTTGCTCAACAAAACACAAATGTTCTCAAGTTGTTCCTTGTTAGAAAAAGTACATTAAAAGAAGAAATGTAAACAAATTGTATTGTAGGTTTTTAAGTCATAAATTTAAAGGTAAAGTCGTATAACAGTTTCGGATAACACTTAATCGAACTGACAGTCAATTCAAACGATCCATGGGGAAAAGGACTTTTGGGATTCCAAACTTCGGCAACCAGACTGTGATCTGACACATGCGATTGAATTTCTAATAGTTTGCTCTATTTTGACTGAAAAAATATGCGTCACATCTGACACCAGATCCGATACATGCACTTTTTACGCTAAGAAAAACCAATTGAACAATAGGGATTAAGATAATATTATTCTCCCAATATATTCGAATATCCGGTTTACACGAATTTGATATATGCGAGTTCTACTGTGGCATATTGTCTCTAACATTTCTCCGTATGTAGTTAAAACGACATGATGTGCAGAAGATCTAAACAACCGATATAGCAAGCTACAGTTCAGTTGGTCGCCCGCTTGTCTTCAAATGTCTCCTTCATTGGTCAAGATTACTCATTAGGGTTCTCTGTTCTACTTTCTTTTTCATTTCGGTACCTTCGAGAGAAAAAAAGATAAAACTAAAAAAGAAAGTAAAATAATTGAGGTTACACACTGGTTCTCAGTACCCACGGCAGCGTTAAACGTTGAATCAAATCTGAAATCAAAATGGGCCCAATTTATCGATTTTTCAGGTTAAGACATTTGTGCATGCTCGCGAGTTCCACGTGGTATTCACTTTAAGGTCTTTGTATATCCGTTGACAGGTTCTACCATTGACCTGTCAATGCTTACTGCTTTTAAGTGTCAGTCAAAATTTGCCTGGATTCAGAGGCAAGATAATACAAATTAAAAGTCAAATTTGAGGTTTACCAAATGACACGGATAGAGTAATTGACAATAATGCATTAAGATAACGAGATAAAAGTTGATATACTTTTGAGAAAGAGGATGATGAAGTACACCTCAGTAGATTTTGACTTGAGAGAATCATTCATACAGAAATCATAATGGATCTTCTTCAGAATACAGGTAAGGGCGGGCAGGAGACAAAGAAAACAAACACTTGTTGTTTGTTTGGGCCTTAGTGCGATGGAAAAGGAACAAAGACCTGTTTTGTTGTCGTCGCAAATACAAGGTTCTAGTTTGATAAGTTACATCAAGAAGCCAAGTTAAGGAATAAGCCAAAGCCTCTGTGCGGGGGTTAAGGATAACGAAGAGCTTCAGCTGGAAAACTGGTCTAATTTGGCCACATTGGTACCTTTTATTCAACAGTTTTTGCGCTACAATTATGAAAGATTTTTCCCTGGAAGAAGTGATGGAACATCCTTTAATCTAATGACGGAACTTTTGTCGTCTTCCCGCAATTTACCGTGAAAGAGTTTTATTTGCTTACGGCAATTATTACTTTCATGGTGGAAGAACCAAAATAAACAGAATTAATTTCAACATTTGTGAGAACTGACGTCACATGTGGTTTTACTTATCAAACATGTCGTCATGGCGCTTCTATTCTGGGCTTACACCAGAAAATTTTGAATCAGGTACATTTTGACCTTAATTAGGCAGCGGAAAGCAAACAATGAAGATAATAATGCTTGTTAATGGCGGTTGGTGCATGCTGATTTAAATTTTTATGTGCTAGGGTTTTAGAGCAGTTGTAAATGGAAACTGTAGCTATCATCATTTACCAGAGGAACACTACAACTAGTGGTTAGTATCACCCAAAGCTTACACATTATTTCAGGTGACAATATTTTTCAAACGAATACCTCGTTGATTTATGACTTTCACAGCAAGTCTGGAACAAGTGGAATTATTAAAGCATGTAACTGCTTTCAAGAGTTCTTAAGTATTATTTTGATCAGCTCGTTGTCCGTTTAGAATGGCATGGGGGTTGAAGGTATTGAATTGCTTTTCATTTGGAAAACTCCAGAGGAAGTCCTTTGAAAGCGAGAATAGTTTGAACATCTTTCAACAGAAAGGATTCCGCTGAGAGGAGCGGTATGAGCTGGATGATTTATTTTCTTGGATAATTGATTATGAAGTTACGTGACAACTGTAAAATGGATATCATCTTTAAATGGATCAACATGTAAATAAAGTTTGCTACATATAGTATACCAAAATGGAAAAAGCAGTAACTACACTTTTCATTTCACAAATTGCTGGAGTGTTTCGGTCGATATTTTGCCAATTTGAGGAATTGTGAGTGGGGTGCATAAACTTGGTGATGAATTTCAAGTCAGTTCGTTACGGGGAGTTGACGGGAAAGATAGCAAAGTGTTTAACCTGCTGATTGTTAATTGGGTTTCTTTGATATCATTGCCAGGGAGTGATAGTAAATACTTGACAGAATCTTTGAATTGTTTCGAAGAAAGTGTGACTATATGTTTGCTTATTTTAAACTGCTGCTCAATGCCCCAAATATCAATCAAGGTTACTGTCATCAGAGGAAACGAATTCAAACTTTTCACCATCGATAGTTATTCTCTGGTTTTCTTCTGGCAATGGTACTTAAGATAATAATGTTTTATCATTCATCAACTTTACACAAGTGGAGCAAGAACAGGTGACGAAGATAGTTTTCTAGTTTGAATGCCTTTAATCACGAGGACGTAAACTGTTTTTAAACTTTACCTAGTTATCAAACTATCCACTTTCTAAAAATACATTTCGTAGACCGCTTTAGTTGCTGACAGTTCTAAACACCTTCAGTTATTCTTAAGCAAGTTCAGCTTAATGACCCCAATGAACATTTACAGATCAACAGTTTGGCCAGTGAAATTCAAAAGCATAAAAATTGAGCACCATTTGTTGCTATAGTTTATTCATGAGTATTAATTATTGGATATATGTTTCGAGAGGATGACCTAGGACGTTTTACATCGTGAAATGGATGCTCTTTAAATTTTAACACATGGATAAAGAAGCTGGTGGAAACAAAACTATCTGGCAAAAAAACATTTAGAGTATTCATCATGGCAGTCGCTCTTCAACGTTTTTGACAGAGAGAATTTAATATCGTTAGCAGCTGTGATAGCTGGGATGTGGTTCAACGCAAGGTCAACAAGTGAACGATGAATGAAGCAGAAAATACAACATCCATCACCACCACAAACCCAAGATTGTATTTTGAAGTAGCAGCATTCGGAATTGCTATGGTATTAACACTTGCTTTAAATACAATGGTATTAATCGTACTCTTAAGGAGAGTAAGAAAGAAGCGTGGCACGATCACCTTATTTTTGACCAATTTAGCAATCTGTCAAGAGCTAGTTGGGTTGGTAGTAATGCCTTTTGTGGTAATTTCTATCCTTTACGACGAATGGAAAAGTATACGTACTCTATGCAAGGTAAGTCTCTTTTCTTCTCTTTATTCAATTTAGAGATTATGATGGGTTTAGTATGACAAGGAATAGATATTTGTACACTTCTAGCTCAATGTAACTCATGGAGTTTCCTTAAAACTATTATTACTATCAGTTTTATTATTATTTAGTTTAGTATCTTTATTGTTCTTATTTGCATGCTAATCAGAGAGATAAAATGTTGATATCTCCTAAATTTCACTTGATAAAAAGTAAAAACAACATATGGAAGGTGCAAGGAAATGATCTTTCCACTCCTTATATGTTCACAACACTTTTAAAGTTACCCAAGGTATCCATAAAGATGTCTTTCAATGGTTTTAAGCACTGCCTATTACTGGGATAATCATTACTATCATTACTATTATATGTTTAATCATTACTATTATCATTATGGTGATGATAGTGGTGGTCACCTAATGATGGATTCGGAAAAAATATTTTGTTGTTGTTAGTCTTAGGTTCCGTTGTTGCCTCTACGTTTTGTTTCCAAAGCATGTATCGTCTTCCAGACGACTTGAGCCATTAGTGTAACATTATGATCAGATATACTATATATACGTCATACCATATATACATACATGCTACCAACACGTACTGTTGATACCGTTATTAGAGTGCACGAGACAACAAGGTAGAGTGTAACTGATGCCATTAAGAAGTGCCAATAAAAAACCAGCAAATTATGCCAATGTTATTTTTCCTCTATTACCATTGCTTATATTACTAAACACGAGATATCATCATAGGCATTCCCAGGGGTGTCAAAGAAGGTTTTTGCCCAATTTGGAAAGCACCGGGCAATAGCAACATTGTTAAAATCGGCTTATATTTGCTTTTCACGTTGATCTTGCCCCAACTTACCTGGAGAGAGTGTTTGGACGCTCACTATAAAAACAGCGTGTACAATATATAGTATTATACAGTATTATATATTATTATACAATATTATAAAGTATTATATAGTATTATGTAGTATTATCTATTACGTATCACATACTATACACGCAGTATACCCCCAATACTGTAAAGCGAGTAAATGATATGTTTCCTGTAACGGAACAAAATAAATAAATTTTGAAATTTGACCAAACTTTTATCATTTTAAACCAAAGTTAAAACAAGTATTTTTATTATCATTATTATTTAATTGCTTTTTCAAAATCTCTCAATACGAATGGTTCTTACCTATCAAGCACATATTGAAACAAAATGAAACAAAACTAAAGGAGAATAAATATGAAAAGAAATGGAGAGAAACAAACACTTAACATAGAGAAAATTATCACGCTTCTTGTCAATCTGAGCATAGGAACAAAGTAGCTGGTCAAATTTAAAAATCGATTTATAAAGTGTCATTCCTCGTTTAGGATTTTTTATATGAAATTGATATGCTAATCTTTTAGCTTACAGTGTCAAATCAAGTCTTGTTCGTTTTCAGCACAAAATTGTAACCCTCAAACCTTACAACATTAAGAAATGAAAGATCTTATTGTTGACAGATTTATTGCTACTTAGCTGCTAAAAGAGAGGTATACTAAACCCAGAAAGACGATCGAGGAACTGCATCATCCATATGTTTTATTCAGTTTATATTTGCCAGGACTATTAATTCTTATACTTTTGAAGATATGTGAAGGACATTAAAACAATTATCAAAATTTTCTTGAATTATCTAAAATATTTCAGGCCAGTTTATGTATCTCTGTTTTCTAATATTGATCTTTATTAATAGAAATGGCACACAATGCAAAAAAAATTGAATAAAATAGCACATCAAATAATCCAGAATTGCTTTGGTCCTGCATTTGATCAAACGATCAATTGATAGTAAAATATTTACTATAGCACATATTCTACTCCTTAGAGGCCTCTTCACTTGTAGAGCCTTTAATATAACTGGAGTGCAAAGCATAGAATAAATGACCCTTGCTTCAAGTGAAGTCCCAAAGCAAGTGTCACGTGAGCAACAGCAGCAGGTGCCTCACCTTGTCGAGTGTCACCGCCAGTCCAGATTAGGTCTTGGCCGACAAATTGGCGGTTGGCTTTTCAAATCCCATCAAATCGATTATTCAAAATTAACGCCAAATTCAAAAATTATTTCCAATGTTTTAAAAATAAGGTTAGAATGAATTAAAGTTACTTCAACATTTCATATTTTCAATAATTGACAGTATTCTGACACATTTGGTATGCAGATCGAATTCATATTTGCGATATTGACTTGACTTCAACTAGGAATGTTACCTGGTATTTTATCATAATTTGCAGTAAGAGAATGGTTCCTACTCATGTATCCCTGCCTGTATAATTATTGGCAAACATATCCTATATATATATATTATGTATGTACGAGCAAGTTTATTTACAAGGTGCGGCAGTATATAATAACTGACAGCAAATTTTGGCCTACTACGCACTATAATGTGGACACAATAAGAGTAAGGCACGAAAACCATACTAAATATGACTAACCTTTCAAGAATAATCATAAATAAACAGGAAGCGCCTAATTTCGTAATATGAAGTAAAAGTTAAATGTTGCACAAAATCTACTGATTAACTTTTCGCTTGTCATACACAATCCAGACATATTCTATGATACACAATTCTAAGCAGAACATTGTTAAGCTGCACCCTGCTTTTAATGATGAACTCGCACAAGGGTGCTGCAGCTATTTTATTATTGAGTAGGATCCTTCTTTCACAAACTTGAGGTCATCTGAGGAAGTTTTAAAAGTCTAATCCAGCCTGCCTTGTACATAGTGTCGCTTTTAAAGTTTTTTACGGATACGACAAGACCTAAAATAAGCGAGTACATCTTGTTCATAGTTTTGTGTGTTGACCATTGCAGATATAATAACAATCAGGAATCTGCCTTGGCAAGAAACTGAAGAGTAGTATGAAAAATCCAGACTATTTCTTGTCTCTCAATCGCGAGTCGCTCTGCAGCTCTTGCATTGAGCACTTTGTCATTCATGGATTTGTTCTCTTAAATACAATACATATACGCTGAGAATATGTATGTCTGGCACTGATGAAGTAACAGTTAGAACTTTACCGATTGAACGTAATACAATGGGTTGCACGAGGTGTATGTGTATGAGATCCAAGGCCTGTCTCAATATTGTAGAAACGCAATATTTTCAATGTAATCAACGTATCTTTCGAATTAATTACAAGTTAAATTGCAACTCTTTCAACATTATTTACTAAATTCGGTGGTGGGTTTGTCAAAAGGATTATGTTGGGGGAAGCAATCACACCATGGTGCTATCACTAGAACATATACAAGGACCATCACCGTAAGGCCAGAAGAGGAGATGAAAAATTTTGAAAATTGGCAATTCTAGATGGCCAGAAAATGCCATATCCCCCATCTGTTGAACAAATGCATTCCCCCACCATCTGCCTTTCTTCCACCATTTCAGCTCCAAATTCGCGGTCCCCCCTGAGCTGAAAATTTTATTCCCCCCGAACTTCCTGTGCGGGGGAGGACGCTATGATACCTGGCCTGTTTGTAGAAGCCCAGGGTTATTGTTAAGAAAGAATATCCTAAGTGTAGGATGCAGAATCGCCCCTCCTTGAAAGACGTGTGAATTTGTTTAGCCGACCTAGAATGTCGACCTTAGCGAGGCGAGGAAGAAAAAAGATTCCCGTTTTTCGAGATCAAATGTAGGTTAAAAGGTCAAAGTCGCAAGCGTTAGGCTTCCTTATATACTGCAATGTGTTGTCAAATTTCATACCACCTCGAAGGCAACTTCCAAATCTTATACACAATACCAGAGAGGATCACTTTCACGTAATATGTAAAGCAGAAGGGGCAAGTGACAGAAGACTTGGCCAGCGCTTACAATGGTTTAAATACATAGCAGCCTCTTCCTCTGCTTCGAAGTACCTGGTGGTTTACGGTGGACAGATGGCCTGGTTAACTTAATAGCTCAGGCAATATATCATATTGCGGCAAATAAAAGAAGGAAGGTAAAAGTAAGGATAACAATTATAATAATACTATCTGTACAATGTAAAACTTTTTATAAATTTCAAGTGAGTTTATTGAAACACGGGTATTCAAAGAGAGGAAGAGATTTATAAATCTTTGAAGATATGATGCAACAGTATCGCTTTCAACTGTTGCTCACACGTCTTTCCGATTTCCGATAAAGGTAAAATGACCATGTTCTGAAACTAACACTATCAATAATTTCGTATTCATCAAAGTTCTCTGCAATGCCAATGTATCTTACGCCTTATATACTTTTAATGGAGGGCGGTGCTTAATGGAGGGCAGCCATTAATAGAGTGTCTACTCAATCACCAAAAGTACAAAAAGCGTGTATTAGAGGTGGTATTCACTAGAAGTTTTACTTTATGCCTATGAAGCACAATGGATGCTCCGGGCCTTACATTTGTTTGTGAACTGATAGAACAAGAGCTCTACTGTACTCCTATGAAGCACAATGGATGGTCTGGGCCTTACATTTGTTTGTGAACTGATAGAACAAGAGCTCTACTGTACTCCTATGAAGCACAATGGATGGTCTGGGCCTTACATTTGTTTGTGAACTGATAGAACAAGAGCTCTACTGTATGCCTATGAAGCACAATGGATGGTCTGGGTCTTACATTTGTTTGTGAACTGATAGAACAAGAGCTTTGTCGGGAGGCTGGAGAGCACGAATCAGACGGACTCTCTTAATGTGTACTAGTTAAATATCACGTTTTATAAAACCTGAACCTTACATCGTTTTCCACGACAACATTGAGTCTGTTTACTCGTACGTTTGCAATAAAGTGGATACTCCGATTCAACACATGGATCTGAGGACAAACAGAATCATGTAAATACATACATCAGTCTTTAACTGGGTCCTTTGAAGCAGCTGGATACAGTCTTCAAAAACCTCTTTTCTGTAGGATCTCTACAACAACAAAATCATTGATAAGGTAGAGTTTGTTTACACTGCCTCTAGCTTTGTCATTATTCTACCAATATCCTAACGTCCTAACACATGGAAAGAATAGTTCACACAGACAGAGTGTCCCACACTTTCCGTCAAGGTAGTAATGGCAACAAATAAAGAAATGGGGAACATTCTCCGCCAGGCTCCAGAAGGCGTTGTTGAGGCGTGCAGATCGAGCTATTTTGAGTACGAAAGTGCAGTTTTTATTTGCTTGATAACTTTTCGTTCATTTTCCTGTGCGCAGTCATGCATCAGCTTTGGCTTCCAATACAGAACAGTTCCTTTGCACCATTGTACACGTATAAGCCAATATTTTGAGACCTGCTCATACTTGCTAGTACGTATCGCATCATCCGGTACCTAACTGCAAGGATCAATCTACGTTTAACTACAAAGTACCACTGCAATTACTAACATCCTAGGCTATGATGTCATAAAAATAATTACCCGCTAATACAACCGACGAATTTACGATTGACTTCTTAAACTCCAGATGAAATCTTTAAACCCTGCTTCACATAGGAGTAAAATCCGTCGCTAGGTCTGAGAGGAGGAGCAAACAAGGAGATTGTTTTACTTTACTTCTGCAGATCCACATGCCCGATCCAGTGATAGCAAGCGCAAATAACCAAACCGTAGCATTTCACGTCACAAGTTTATTGACGAGGGTTTACATCCATCTTGTTAAATAGGACACTTCTGACTAAAGACTTCAAAAAATAATCGTCACCCTCAGGAGACAACCTCCGTGCTTGCTAACCTGATCTCCCCTTGGTATCAAATTGCTGTCAAAATTTGCACCTGTCCTCGTCATCATAGAATTTCCGCGTCAGAACAAGAGAGGCGCCAGCAATTCAAGTGATAGTTGGAAACCAACAGAGAAAACTAGTCGGAAGAGAACAAATTTATTTGTAACTTTCCGACGACTTTTGCTTTGGCATATGTCAATCAAAATTTAACTTTCACAGCCAAGTAGTAGCGTTCGCATGCAAGAAAACCTGCCTTTAACATGCCAGACGCTTGTCTGGCGACGGATTTTACTCGTATGTGAACCAGGCTTAAGCGGCCAACAGTCGCTCAATAATATTGACAATAATATTGACGAGAGTTTATTGATGAAATTTCGTGTCCGTCACAGACGATTCGCTTTTATTGTCAATACTGGCTCAATTTACAAGTACCCTTGGTCAAGGACGGTGTAACAAAACGAAAACGAAGTAATAACAAACAAGAGGGACTAAATAGGCCAATAGGCCAAGGGTTAGAGCATCGAAGTATCACACATAATGTTGGTCAGTTCCGGCACGAGGGATGACTGAATCTTAAATTTTTTAGAACTGAGTCCACATGTCGGTTTGCAAGGTATTTAACTTCTTCCCTTAATCCTTTCTTCTTGCTTCTTGGTTCTTATACTTAACTCTTAACTCGTCACTCGTATAATTTTAAATTAATTAAATCTTTTTCAGTTGCCTTGTTTTTCTTTGGACATTCAAAATTAGACTGAAATACTGTGCATCATAATGACCGCGTGCTGTAAAAATATTGACAGATTATCGATAAATATCTACGGATTCTGATTTCGTTAATATAGTGCGCGATGTTTTCAATCATTACCTACAGACTATCATTTATATTGTTAATATGGAGTTTTATCAATACTATTGCACGTCTGTGAATCGCTTTAAGCGTTATCAGGGTTGCAACAGATAAAATTAATCGAGGTCCAGGACTTCAAGGACTAATTTTAATTTTCCAGAAATTGTCAAAGATACTTATATAAATGTAAGAATATTGCACGAAATAGCGAAAACATTGTGCACTAGTATATTAGTACACAATGTTTTCGCTATTTCGTTCAATATTCTTGTTTTGTACCACAAATAAATGTAAGTAAATCCCATGAATATCCAGGGCTTTGATTTAAGGGTAATCAATATTGGCTCAAAAACAACAACAATATGAAACTCAGGGCATAATAATTTTTAAAAGATTATAAAAGAAGGAAATTTACTACTGGAAACTCCAGACAAATTAATTTTCAAGATGATCAGAGAGAATTATAAGTTCTGTTTCAAATTATAGAATTTCTTTTGAAACGGGTCAACAAACAAGGAAACACTTGTGGAAGATCCGATATGACAATATTGCGAGAACTCATTTTGAGTTACCTGAAGAGGGAAATTCATGTGACAAACAATTATAATAATTATTAAACGTTTTGGGTTGTTTTTTCAATATAGTATAAATTTGTTTGTGTAGAGTTTTGGAAGCCGCCACTGCAATCTTCTTGACTAACAAGTGCACTCTTCATTGGATTATTAGGAGCGAAAAATAAAATTTTATCCCTCAACAGTTGTAAATGGATTACAATATTCTGTTCCTATGGGGCTCATATATCTAAATGTATAACATCGCCATATGTCTATTGAACATCCAATAGGAACACCTCTAAAATCGTTTTGTAGGAAAGACAAAAATAAACTTGCAAAGCAAGAGTATCCTTTAACATGGACTTTGCCGCTGCAAAAAATAATGAGCTTGCTAGTCACCAAACTGAGCTACACTATTCTGACCTTGATAAAAACACTTTTACCTGCTCCATTTAGGCAACACGCAAAGCTGTTTTAAATTAGGAGTTGTACTAATAGCTCATAAGGAACTACAAAAGAAATTCATTTCGTATGTATGCAGGGATCTAGCAATATTCCGATTAGCTCGGCCATCATTTAACCGGGCATAATCAACAAATGATAGCGTGCTGAAATATGAGTCATGCAAATCCACCATCAAAGAGAATGACGGAAAATTTCTTAATAATTATTGAAACTTCTAATATCCGAAATAATTATCTACTGATCTACTACAATTGCGTTGTATTACACAACTTTGGACTAATGATGACAGATCACATGCAGAGACTAAGTTGCACGCAATGACCTCTATGGTAAACGCTGTCTATGGCGTTACCATGGCAACGACGTGGCTCCATAACCTAGCAATGTAAAATCACTTTCAAAGCTAAAATTTGTGCAAGTTCCTTACTAGAAGCAAATGAACTGCTCTTCTAAGCCATCCAGGCTGATGGAGTGTGGGTGTGATTGAATCAGTTCATATTGAAACTTGGCAAAACTTTACAATAAACCTTTTCAAATTCTAAACAGCTTTAGTGCAATTGCAGATGATCAAATTGGCTTCGTAAAATAACTGGGTATTAGTTTCAGCTGCTACTGACCTCTCGTGAGAATATCGTGATAAAGATTTCTTGAATTAAGGCAACAAAGTGAATATTTTGATTTCTTCTTGCCGCTACAATACGTCTTTTCAGCTACATTACCGCCAACATTATAATCATGTCTTCAAATTTTTCAGATGGTAATTTGATAAGTAACCTATCGGGAAACTGGCTCGCTTGAGACAAAATCTACAAATGATGCTCGCGAGAATGATCCTGCTTGCAGCCTCTAGGCTGGGTGCCCTGCTTTTAGAACTAATTTACTAATTTGCTTGTACTAACGATTTTTTAGACCGCAAGATTGCGCACTCGAAAAGCAAAAATCGTACGTCTATTGAATGTCATATTACACAAATGAGAAGCTGCCGTTAAACCCCCGCGTATACGGTATTAATTTCAAAAGCCAAGTCTGTCATTGAAATATCTTCGTTCAAGATTCTCAGAACCTAATCCAAGGTATAGGACAGCTTTTAGGGTGTTAAGCAAATGTAAATTATATTTAGCACGTTACTGCGTATCCTTCGTGACATCACTTCTTCGAATCTGGTTATCTCGGAGAAGAGAATAGGCCACGTATAATGTTGAAAAGAGACATCGCAGAGATAGCAACTCGAAAATGTACATTTGAATACTCGGGCCTCCACAACCAGCCATTGTGACCTTGCTGCATTCGGTTACGTTTTGTAAAGCGCTTACCCACGTCTCAGGTTCTTACATGAAATTCCTGGTGACTCTATGGATACAATATGCAACTATCGCTGCCTTTCAGTAGTATTTTCTATAATTAAGTAAGTGAACACAGGCTTTGCATAAGAGTAACCGATCGTAAACAGGAGATCAACGTACGTACTGTTCATACGCAACGCAAAATTGGGGGGTGTATGGCATATAGCTTCTGGTGTGGAGTAAACGGGCGTATATTTGGAATTATAACAACCATGCTAAGCAGGAGGCCGGAGTAAACAATGGTGCATAGAGGTTTTACAACTTACCCGGGTACGCATGTAGCATATCTGTATGTAGTTAAAAATGCTGCCTATTACCTTATCAGCCCTTTTTACGCCGGCCCTTTTAACGCCACGTCACTAAAATTAACGCCACTAAGGGCCGGCGTAAGAAGGGCCGATAAGGTAAGTCAGTAAAGACTTTAGTGAAAAAAGCACGTCGTGGCACAGTGCCAATAATTTCAAATAGCAGTTATGGCCCAAAGGGCTCAAATTAAGTTGAGGAGACGGGGGAAGATGGAAATTAAAAGTCGACTAGGGGCGTTGACTCGGCACCGGGAACTAGGAGTCGCGACAAAGGCATTGCTGTAAATCTGCCAGAAGCGGAAATAAATGACTAAAACTCGTTAACATAAATGTTGATTTCTGGAGTGCAAACGTAGCACATACCTCATCAGCTGCAACAGCTGCTGCAAATTCCTTACTTGAGAGATGCAGATAAATGTCAGTGATTCTGCTAAGCATCTTCTTCGGTTCAAACCCGTATTTTTCGGGGTTCTTCACCTAAGAAATAAGCAGAGACAACCATTTACCAACACTGATATAAAAGATGATAACTTGTGCATATCTAAAATGTTTGGGGTAAGCTACACAGTTCATACTAAATGTTACAAGGTACTTGCGGGTTGTGTCCTAAAGTACGTTAGGTCTTCCTAGGTTCCGCTATTACTGAATTGCTCATGTTATTCTATTTGAGAGTTTCGATTTTCGTTCGGGGGCAATAGCGGGGTAGTGTCACTAACAGGCTTTGTATGAAAGATATCGCTCCCTTACAACGAAAGAATGGCTGAACTCAGAGTCATTCTGACGGCAACCGTCTACTCACTTTGGGGCCAGATCCTATCCCCTTTCGAAAAACTACGAAAAAAAATGCGTAGTCCAGTGCAAATATCGTATCCAAAGTAACATTGGAGGGACGAGAATATCCTAGAGTCGACATTGTTGAAGGGAAAGACCCGGTTACTCGAATCGTCTATTACTTACGTCTCATTATCACCAAGGTCAATGAATTGTTTACCGAGAAATTAAATGGTAAACCTTACCAGTGTCTAGGAGGCTCCTTGTGACCACTTCTGCAGAGGGGTGCTTGTGATGACAGTTTAATTGTCAGTAATACATGGGCAGATACGTTGCCTTGGGCGTTTTATGGCAAACTGTACACAAATATTCTATTTCAAGTTAAAAGGTTGCAAACAATGACTTGTAAATGGTAAATGTCAGGGTTACGAACCGTTTAAAATTGGGCGGGAGAGGCAAAAAAGGATTATATTAATTTAAAATTATCGACAGTACGTAAGAATGATAGACCGTAAAGCTATCGCATTTTTAAATATCGATAAAAGCAACATAGTTAGGGTAAAACATCAGTTCAACGACTTAAGGAAGCTTTAGTTAACTTTCACAATTCAGCTAAAAAGTAAGATGAGTAGATTTATTATGTCACCTGTTTCGACGTATTGAATAAAAATTATCGAAGGATACTACATAAATAAAGAATATATCTCGACTAGGATTCGAAACTTTGACCCATACACTCACGGAATCTGCTCTAGCAGCCGAGCTACAGTGAATGCCGATCTTCACAGTCACTTTGCCAGTCATTACATGTGACGTGAGCATTGAGAGACTGCAATATGGTATTTCAGTCTGTCCAAAGTCCACTGAAAGTTGAAAATTATTATGGAAAGGATGTGTCCCTATTTTTAAAATCGGGGGTAGCATATTTTCTATTTCTCTTTAATCTCTCAAAACTTATCATTTCGGATCGTCTCTTCTAGATGTAAATAAAAGGTGTACAGTAATGTTTCCCAACAAGGGGTGCTCGCACCGCTTTGAGCCAGTCTGGGTTAGTACTCTTCTGCCAATCAAGACAAAATCTCAAAACCGCTCGGGTGCCTTTTCAGAACGTTTTAGCGAGAAAAAAAATCATTAAATCAAAATCGGCTTATAAACATTGAAACGGCTTTAATTCTTAAATGCATTCCGTGCATGGGCTAAAATGTAATGTAGGTACGCAAATGTAAATCTGTTGTAAACTTTCAAAAAATGTCTAAGTGTTTCACTCCTGCCTTAGTACAAAAAAGCTGTATTTTCAAGTTATATTCTCAAGTTTAAGGGGTGCGGAGATGATATAAAGTTATTAATGGATGCAAGGCATAAAATGGTTTGGAATCATTGATCCACATACCAAGGAAGGTCAGCTGTTGGTAAGAGGCCTATGGGAAAGATGGTGCCTTTAATCATTTAGGACGAAACTGGGTGTGACTGACTGACGCCAGGAAATTCATGGCTCGGTGGTAAGGTGAAGTAAGGTAAGGAGAGGGCGTGTATGGCTGTTGGAAGGAGCGGCGAAGTTGCACTGGCGGATCTCCAACCTTTACTGCTAATGCTAAATTATACGAAACTAGCATTTGTTGGAAGAATTTCTACACAAAATAAAATTATGTTATCACCTATCTGTGGTACACAGCTTCCGTTTTGTGTTCAAGCTCCTGTTGAAACTAAAACTTATAACTTCAAATTCTATTCTCTTAGAAAAATTACCCTAAAAGTAGCGTAACTGATACCTTTAGATTCTTGCACTTTGGACCCGTCAATTGCTTGATGTTGAAGTTGAGCATGACTGCAAGCCTTTCTGCAAGGTCCTAACCAAAAAAAGGAAATGTAGATACCTCCATTAAAACTGCAGCTGTATCAACGAAGCAATGTATCTGCTTTCAGCATGTCAAATATCCATGTCAAAATAAAATAATAGATTTCACCATATTAACATCCTTTTCGTTGAATCTGTTTCACATAGATGTATAGCTCTCTGTCTAATCGTTATGCTTTCCGCTTGTCTAAACGCAAACTTCTTAACAAGGCTAGATGGTTTCAGTTGAAAGCAAAATAGTACAGTAGAACCTTCTGAGGCGTGACTGAGGATGGTGCAAGAAATCCAAGAAACGCTAAACGCTAAACGCTCAAAAAGGCTAAGAGGTTAAAGAAACTAAACGTTCCAACAGCTTAAACCAGTGATTCTCAACGGGGTCCGCACACCCCCTTAGGGGGTAGTTGAGGTTTGAAAAGGGATAAAATTGCGATTAGGGGCACTAGGAGGAGAAACAGCTAATATGACGCTTCATTGCTTTTCTTTTGTCAAAATGGCAAAACCAAAGAAAGGGATCGATCAATCTTGTCCCTGTCAAACGCTTGTTGCAAATAATTTGATAAAATCCCTAAGCTACGACTCTTTTATTGACCGTCTATTTCATGGTGTGCTAGCTTAGGGCAGCTTTTTCCGGAAGAATAGTCATTAATTTCGTAACATCAAGTTCATATATGAGTCCACCTGTGGTTTCCCCATAATAACATAATCCCTCTAAAGAACTGGATGTGCCCAATGACTGGGTGCAAAAGAATCGCTAGAGTTTCTTCGCGGTGTAATTTAAGCACGACGGAGAATTGTTGACGCATGTTCTTAGATACTTCAAATTTGTATCCACTTTACCATCTACTTTGCAATAGCAATTTCTTTACGCCGTATTACTTTGAAAGATAAAGCCACAGCAATTGCTTAGCAAAATCATATGATATGTAATATGTAAACAAATGAATTCGAGGATAGTTTAGAGGAATACATTTTAATCACAATTTGGTAATCACTACGATAGAGCTTACGGCAAAAATTCCCACCATGGCATCAGACATAAAATTAAGTGATTAGCTCACTCCCTTCGACAGGATAACTACTTAAGTAATTATCAGTAGAAGCGACTTAAAAGAGGAATAATTTCTGGAAAGGAGAAACGGTTGTTGAGAATGCCTACATAAATTTTGAATAATAAAAAGACTGTGAACTAATATTACTTTTTGGTATTACTTTATGTTTGATGTTAATTCTCAAAAAAAGAATAATACAGCCTCCAGGGGATAATTACGAAACAGATTCTCCTAGTATCCCCTGAAATCCAAGTCAAATTGTAGCAAGGAAAATTACTTGGCACTTACTGTTACAAATGTTGTATAATTATAGGGAAAAGGAACATCAAGATTACAGTAAAATCCTTCTTTTGTTTCTTACAAAACGATCAAATACATATAGTGCTGTTTGATCTTACGACAACGGGAATTCTCAGAAGCATCATCGTAGTGTGGTTTTTTAAACAATATACTGCTAATAGAAATCTTCACCCATGAACAAAGGAAAAGCAGTATACGTAAAGATTTTTTAAATAAGCAAAGATATTAACCAAGTCCATTGACCCACAACGAGAAAATGGATGAGCCATGATATTTTGATTCAATCACTCCTACTACAGCAGTATTTAGACGATAAATCAGTAACAAATTTCGGGCTAGGGTCAAAATCATTATTCAAATTTGAGTAGTCTGAGAAAGCCACCAAAGGAAACTAGCACGTTAGCAAGTATCAATACGCTGAGGGGTATAAAACGTGTGTGTAACGTGTCAGCGAATGACGCAGTGGAGAAACACAGTGAGAAGAACAATAAGAAACACAGTTCGGTAGAAGTACCAATGACCAGAATCATGATAATTCCTACGTTTTCGGCTACGTGCTCCAATAATGACAAACCTTTAGCTTTGATAATTCTGATCTATGGCAACAATCAAACCATAACCTGGGATAGTATAACTTTTTTCTTACGGCCTAAATAATACAATCAAATACGTAATCAGATTTCGCTTCTTTCGCTAGCGGTATAACTAACAGTCGATGACTACCGTAATGGAATCAAT
>JAAAKM020006971.1:27449331-27471138 GCA_010016025.2 Alatinidae sp. Z8VKAUB7J3 | reverse complement strand
TTTTTTTGGTTTTTTTTGTTCCCCCCCCCCCCCCCCCCCCCCCCCCCCCCCACTTCCAGTACTCGGATCCTATTTCAAGTGTTTACTTCTTTTACTGGTTATTATGAGTGTAAATTCATAATTGTTCTCTGCTATTCCGTTAATCAGTTTATCCCTTTAAACTTACAGCTATTCACAAATATTTTCCAATACAAATAACTTTCATTCCCTATTATACATCTTTCAGATACAGACAAGACGTTTTAGTTAAAAGTGTAAATGCCCCAGTTCAGCTTACTGAAGTAAATAACAGAAGCGACTTTTCTGTGGTTTCACTTGAGGTACGTCTGTTTGGTTCTTTCATGTCAATAGTAAATAGTACCAGTAATTCACATTGATAGAGTGTTTTTATAATCATATATGAGTTAGTTTGGGCTAACCCAAATATCAAGTATCAGTGATATCTGAATAATGCTATGTCTCACGAAAGAAGGACAGTTACACATTGTTTTTTTTAGAACAACCTTTATTAGAAACGCCAGGCTGAGATTAGGCCAAACAATAAGAACAACTTAAGAAACAAGGCAGGCTGAGATTCCAAAAACTCAAGAAATATCAGTAACAAGCGAAAATAACAATCTACTACAGAACAGAGCAGTATAAAGTGCTAAACAGCGATTAAGCAAAGTTATTGTAAGAGAATTAGTTCAACACGATCGATATCAGTTTTTTTTATGTAATCTATGCTGGTATCTGTAAATGAAACTTTGTATTCTTCAAGCTTTTTGCTAAAAATAAAACTTCACTCATAAGAAATCCAAAAGACCCAACAGTTTCTGCTATACACCCCTCATTTATTCTATGCCCCACCACCCACAACACTCCATACGATTGCTGTGATCAGTGTATAGCGAAAACGTTTAGCAAGATGAATCCGTTACTCAACGCAATATTCTTGTAGTAGAAGTAGTAATAGTTACAGTAGTAGTAGTAGTAGTAGTAGTAGTAGTAGTGGTAGTAGTAGTAGTAGTAGTAGCAGTAGTAATATTAGTAGCAGTGGTACAAAACAATTGCAGGTCAACCTTCTACGCCGACCCCTTAGGTTGATCTCCACTTTCGTATACTTTTAGTTTAAAGTTGCAGAATAAATTGAAACAAACATAACTTCATTAGGTAATCAAAACACGTCATCGTTTATAATGGGTCTTTTATCCCCCTTTTTATCCCTTCCCCATGCATTCTACCTGGCTTTATTTCTTGTGTACTTCAGCTTCCTATATTCATGCATTGAATTATCTTTAACACGGTAGAAAACTTACGTTGTACGATAAAAGAATCCTCTCGTTGGAATGTACCATACTGCAGTTCGGGTTTACGTCTGATATCTGTACTGTAGATCTCTGAGTTCAGTTTAGCTGATTTTCAGTACTAATCTGTAGGTGACCTGATTTAGTCTTTAAGTGGAAACGATGTCCATAAAGTTTCCTCATTGGGCGTTTTAACTATCATAATTTGTCGATGGTTGTCGATAGACTATTCAGCTTTCATTCACTACTACTACTACTACTACTACTACTACTACTACAACTGCTACTGTTACTACTACTACTACTACAACTGTTACTTTTACTACTACTACTACTACTACTACTACTACATCTACTACTATTACCACCACTACTACTACTACTACTATTGTAACGATTACTGCTACTACTACTACTACTACTACTACTACTACTACTACTACTACTACTGCAATGATATATTTGTGATAACATAGTTTCATATGTAATTGATTTTTCTTTGCAAAGAGGAACGTTTATAAATATTGCTAAGTACAAAAGCATCAATGCAACTAAAATAGACTCAACATTTCCATATACAAGAGAGATAAAACGTTAAAAAAACTTAGGTTCTGATCAGTGATCTCAATAGTCGAGGGTGAAACTTCCAACTAAATCCAATAAAGATTCTGGCGCTTAATAGACAACGTTAACGAAAACATCATATTCTTGGTAAGATAACAACAAAAACGTACTTTAATAGTAAATATAGGAAAATTCAAATTTTTGGTATCCTTCGTTTAATAATTTGATTTTCTTATAGCCAAGCAATAAAAGGGATTGTCAAAAGTCGAATATTTTATCGTTCCACTACAGTACTATATTTCTATTTTTATATAGTACTACGGCCTTTCCTTGAGAGAGTAGGAATTTCTGTTCCAGGGTTTTAATTGTGATGTCCTTGCGCCTTATTTCTCCTCATTGATGAACTTATATATTACCTTTTTTAGCTTGCTATGATAACATGGTTCAGTATTCCAGCTGAAGATAGGCTTCCAGCTCAGCCTATAGAGGATAAGAAGTCAATGGTTATAGATTAGTAGAAGATACCAAGACTCTTTTCATGTCGGCAATTCACAACTAATTTTATTTGCAGATGACGTGTTACTTGTAACTGCACTACAATTGTGTCTTTTTACGAGTTCCACGAAGAGTCATCATCTGGTTTCTTACATATATTTACCTTAAAGACATAATTGAGACGAAACTGAATAGACACAACTCTTACAATCTCAAACAGGGTTGAGTTCTTACAAAATCTAGGAGCTGTCTGTTTACTATTGTAAAGCTCTGTCATTATAAGTCCATTATAAAGATATATCTAGAATATAATTATAATCTTAAGCCTGGGCCCGAAAACGTTCTATTGATGACCATGATAACTTGTGTCGGTCGCGCAATACGTTAATGGCTCAAGTTGAGCCACAGGATGCAAAACAACTTTGCTTGGTTTTCGGTCCCTCCAAAGGAAATTAACCTAGAATAAATGAATAGGCATACTGATACATTTTAGTTTATGAACAAGGATTCTTAACCTTTGAGAAGCCCTTGTTCCTTTGTAGCCCGTGAGCTGAAGCTGCAATTTGTTTCTTCGAAAGTCGGTCGGATACATGGAATCACAATAAAGTCCCCAGCCCTGGTCAGGAAAAGGAGTTCGGCCATATCTGTGCAACATGGTAAATAGTTAATCTAGCAAACAACAAGACGTTTAACAAGGGCCACTATTAAATATGCTATGTCTACGTAAAGAAGAAAAACCGATACAGCTTTCTATACAAGAAACACTTCTCCGCTCTCTCAACTTACCTGGTCATAAGAACAATTGATAATAAATTTGAATTTAGCATGGAAAAAGAACTATCGTAGTTAAAGGTAAAGGTTTAGATAATTTCTTATCAACTGAACAAAATGCCTTTACTTCATTGGTTTAAACTGTATTGCTGATGGATATAAATAAATAAATGAGTCTTCTGATCTTGAAGATTAATGTTCAGGCGGATGTCGATGCTATTGCGCTACTTCTTAATGAGGTGTAGAATTTATTATCACAGGTCTAAGATTAAGATATGCGTGTTTATTTATCGTAAACGGTGAGTACTTAAGGACGATAGAGGATGGTTAGAGTCAGAATGGACGCACAAAAGGTGGGTTTTCTTCGTTTCTTTTAATACCTCTATTTTCTTGGTCTCTTCTAACCTGCGTGCAGACCAAAAATACTGAGATCGTAATACTTTCAGTTGTTTCATCTAAACACAAGCTAAGTCGCTTGTTTTAAAATTTGTTCGATAGTACAGTTAAACGTATTAT
The DNA here is from genome assembly GCA_010016025.2 of Alatinidae sp. Z8VKAUB7J3. Taxonomy (NCBI): domain Eukaryota; kingdom Metazoa; phylum Cnidaria; class Cubozoa; order Carybdeida; family Alatinidae; species Alatinidae sp. Z8VKAUB7J3. The sequence goes on along the minus strand of JAAAKM020006971.1, from coordinate 27,467,506 downwards.
AGCAGAGCAGATTTTTTAAAACATTTATCATGAAGCCATTAAGTTATCTGATGACGTCATCATGGATGATCTGTGTCGTGATTTGTCTAGGAAGCCATGGTTTCGTATTAATTTAATTTTTCAAAAGGTACGGAACGTGTTTATGAGTATCTGCTGGTACAGAAACATTTCCTTAAATAGAGTTATCGTTTTGATGTAAAGAAAACTCGGACCGATTAATGAACTCGATTTTTCAATACAAAACTATACGACTAAAGAGATGCAATAAACGGAATAAGTTATCCTCAGTGAGTGAAAAATAAAACGAACGTCTAAAGTATCATGTTAAGAGAATCTTGAGTATAATCCCAAGTGCTTCTTATTCTTCTTCGACGTTTTTGGAGAACGCAAACGGAAACTAGCTTCTCTGGAACTTGTTACGAGACCTAGGAAAGACTGTAATGTGGCCCATCATGCCTTTCTAAGCGCATATAAAGTTGCACAGTGCAAAGCTTACCTTTTGGCTATACTATTAAAATCAGAGCTTCGTGCGTTAGGAAAAAATGTCTCCTGACGCTTTTTATACAGTGAATCTTTCGGACATATCAACAATTAACTGAAAGATCTGAAAACTTCCTTTTACTGCTTGAACAACCTGCGTTTTTCATCTTCCCAGAATGATTAGCTTTTTAAACTGTAAAAAGAGTATAACTCTTATCAGAGTGCCAACAGCGTTTTCGAATGCACCCGTACAACCTTTCTTGAAATTATTTCACACACATGACAATTACAATATTTGGCAAGTTCAGCTGGCCTCTAATCTACCATATGAGCATGCAAGTAATTAGAAAATCTATTTTAAGTATGATTAAGCTGGCAACGAGCGGCTGCATGTAACTCACAAGCCAACGGTCATCAAGTATTTTGGTTGTAAGACGTAATGTTTCAGATCTATCTTCGATGTATCAGATTAATGTCAAGAGAAACTCTATTCGAAGTGCATCTTCTGCTGCACGTTAACCTCTTTATTAGAAGAGCTAGTATACTATATGTCTCACAGACAAAGACTTTAAGTGCTTCAAATGCTTGGCAAAGAATAATATAATAGTAAAAAATACTGCACACGTGAAAAATGTTAGATAAAGGGAAATATATACTCTTGCTACAGAATCGTTATCTTAAAAACATAATTTATGACGAAAAATAACTGCTTACTCATTTCCATAATTGAAATTATACCAATAAATTCATAAGCAAAAAATTGCCCCAATAATATCTCCTTTCTACAATAAAATGAAAGTAAAAATAATACGCTGTTAATTGCTTAACTTTACAACTTTATTCGAACAAATAATTAAAGTCCTAAATGAATAAAGAACATCTTCAATGATTTAGATGAAATTAAGTGAAACAAATTATTTAAATTTGTTTTTTAAATGAAATGCTGTTAACCATCAATGTTATTATTCAAGTTAGACATTTTTTCTTCTTACCAGCAGAGAGCGGGATTCCATATTCATTTAAATGCTGCTTCAAAGCGGGATTGCGTAAAAATAATGATTTTTTGACAAACACCAAAACAAATCATTTTGATAATGGTCAATAGGTATTGCCCGATTCATTACTTTCTTTTATGGTAAGAGATTTTGTTTCTGTTGTTTGTTTACTAATTGGAAAAACTTTTGATAATACACTTATTGTTAAAGCTGTATACCACAAAGGAACTGTGAAAAATTTAACTTCAGTCTTAAATTATCTTTCCTTTGAAGTGCACGGAAGAAAAAACACGCTTCTACTACTTCTTTCATTTCTTTTTCGTGATATTTATGTAATAGTCGAGACACAAAAACATTTCTTTTGCCCGCGCGTAATGTCTGGCCATTTTTGTTCTGATCTCAGTTTTGAGGTATAATTGTTTAAGAAATTTTCCTTTTAACACTGTATTAATCAATTTCAGCGAGGTCAGTTGTGAAGGTAAAAGAATGCTTCAATTAGAAACAGGAATGCTAGTTGGACGAGCAGGATAAGAATTAAAACAACGAAGTTAGTGGAAAGGTTTCAAACTTGATCACTAGGTAAAACAGTACGTGTCTGTCTGCTAAGTCTATTGGAAAAGAGACTTTGAGAGGCAAAATCTTCAAAGGATGTTGACAAAGAGACCAATGTCGATTACACGCAAATCTTTGCAAAATCATTTGCAGGACGATCGTTATCGCCTAACTAGCAGTACAATATATCTTCTTTACCCATTAAGTCCATATTAAGAAGGAGACAGATTTATCATAAGGAACACACAAAATTTATTGAAACTCAGAGGTTTTTCAGTGTAACTCCTGGTTTCCATCAATTAATTGATATAATTTTTGATCAAATTTATGTCTGATACATTTCATTTATATTTACTTTAAATGTAAGCTGCTTGTAACTTTATTTCTAAACATTTCACCATAACTTAATACATGTAAAATAAATAAACGACCTAATGATTTCATTTACGAATCAGATCATAATTTTTTTAGCTATCGTTAATCCCTTCGTATTGAATTGCTAGTAGCAGCTGGTGCCTAGCTTATATTAAAATAATATTGTGTCCAGCAGAAGTTCAGATTATTTCTCAAGCGTAAACTTTAGATTTTTAATTGCATTTTAAAATATAGTAGTTTTTTAATGATGGTGATTTCCTAAACAAATTTGCTTAATGTAAAACGACGCGTGGAAAGCAATTTATTTTACGACTTGAAGCTGGGATTCTTTGGAATGACATTTTAATTATCATCAAGCTAAACCTTTTAACCATACGGAACAGGTGTATCAAACGTTTACCAATGTACACAATGCGATGAGTTAAGTCCAATTCTACCTAAAGTTCAGATTATATGATTAAATATAGCAATAACTAAGTTCATATAAGGGATTATTTCAATGTGAGAAATTATTTTGATTATTATAGTAATACACCAAGACACCTCCTGTTTCACTTGAAAATCTCTTGAACTATGAAGTATGTTAAACTAAGAACAGTGTAATCGGGTAAACTGAGCCATAAGTGATCAAAGTGCAACCAAGTCTGATTGATATAAAAAATAATTTGTATTTCGACATTGATGGAGGCAAGTTCAAAAAACAATTTATTTGGAACGATGCTTGTACTATTTCAACACTTTATTGAAATTTCTTATCTAAAACTCACACACTTAATTTTGCCTTAGTATTATATTAGTTCATTTTAACAACATTTTCTCTCCTGGAGAGTTTATATACATTGTTCAAAATCGTCACTAAATCTCCGCAAGAGGACCAGTTCCTAAAGAATTGATTATTTTTTATTCAAATATTATTATGACGTTAATGTTACTCTGATATGTAGTGAGGGAAAAAAGGTATTGCTTCCATAATATATCTGTTGGGTTTTTCTTTATAAAAAACTTTTGTCTTTAAGCATTTTTCGTTCAATCTATTTCAATCCATTCAATCCATATTAATCCATTTCAATCCATTTCAATCCTTTTCAATCCATTTCAATTCAATTTAAAGTCTTATGGAGAAGCTTGAGAATATGTATTTCACACTATTTACTCTATAATCGTCTTAATTTTCCCCCTACAGTCGTTTGCTTTCAATTGTCTCCATTTGCGACTCAAGTATTGACCCCTTTCTTTCTCACTTTTCTCCAGTACACTTTATTTTTCCGCTATATTTTCGTCGCATTATTTTTCACCATATGTTGTAAGAACTCTAACTGTCTCTTTCTTATTACGTCCTTATATTTCTCCCTTCTCCAGCCTTAAGACATTTTCATTTACGAAAAGTTGTATATAACATATTCTTAGCCTTCTTACTTAAATAATCCTATGAAGTCCTGTCGTTTTTGTTTGGCAGCTGAAATCTTAAAAATGTAATTGCCATTTGTTAAAATGGATATCAATATCAATTAAAGATATCAATTAAACTCTTTTAATAAGCTCTCACTCATATTCTCTACTTTTGACATCTGTATCCTAGCATTTAAAAAGCAATCTACACCATTCACAATAATTTACTGAGTGGCAGCTTCTGATTTTCCATCCCCTTGGATCACCTACATGTTTTTTGCGACTTTACTTGATTTATTACAGCTACTGTATTTTACAATCAAGAATTTTTTCTTCACACTGACGACTACTTTAGGCCTACATGCGTTTTTTGGCTCTTCTCAATGATGGGGGAGGGGGGGGGGGGCTAGTAGGCTTGCGGCAATTTTAACACACTATAACTTTATATCGGCTAATGCTATACAAAGATGTTTGGCAAGTTTATAGTTTAGCTCTTTTCCAACAAATTGCAATAAAAAAAAAATTATTTGGTTTGAATGACGTCATCTAAGGCTATGAAATGTTGCACAATACTCAAAAATTTCACAAATTTTGTAAGAAGGCCTTAAAACATATTTTTTAAATTACATTTTGATTTTTAAGGGCTTTTAGTATCTCTAGGGTATTTCTGCACATATACGTTGTATTTAGGCAAGATATTTTAGATTTTGAGAAACTGCCGAAATGCTTTCTTACTTACAATCCACCAGTTTTTATTTATTTGGAGCAGTATGATATAGGTTACGTGTATATGTGCTGTAACCTATGTATTTGACTTGTACGCGCAACGATAGCGACATGCTATAATTATCCGGGCAGCGAAATTAGTGAGGAACAAAATCACTACCAACAGCTTGTTGTGTGAGTCCCGAAAGTGTGTGAGTGCGTGTATTCAGAAATCCTCAGATCAAACATAGCGGCGATCACGATCCTGTGCAAATTACATCACTGTTGTCAGCTTTCTTTAAGATGGGTAGATAATACAATGCATGTCATTAGCAGTTAACTAAACCACAACAATAACTAAAAATATCCTCCAAACATCAAAAATATACCTTCCAATTCACAGTTGGTACAAAATACATCTACAGATGTAATTTTCTTATAATTATTTTGCATATATTGTTATATAAGGTTCTCTAGCGAAACTTCACCTTATTGCGCAACATATTTTTTTTTTTTTTCGAAATTTTAACAAATTTTGCATTTGTCACTTTGTGAATTTTGACATTTGAGAATACAAAATTGTCGGTACAAATTCAGGAAAGAAAATCTAAACCTAGAGATATAATAATCATATTTTTCAAAGAAAAGCAACAAGCCCGAAATGTAAAAAGCTCGACTATAGGTCATCAAAACGCCAATATTTCAAAATTAAAAAATTATAAAAAATAGAATTCTTAGTAAAATTTAAGAAAAGTCACAAATTTCATGGCCATGTGTTGCTGAAATGTGTAGCAGCGGGCCTACTCCCCCCCCCCCCCTATGTAAAATAGGGATAACAAAAATTGTTAAAAAATTAGTTGGAAGTATTTGTTGAATTATTGGAAATGTCCTCCTGTACTGTAAGTGAATCATTGAAAAGTTGGTTTAATTGAAATAACAAAAGAAGTTTGGTGTGAAAAATAGGCGTCAACAGTGGCGAAGCTGGCCTAAACAAAATGATCCTGCTATTGGTGGCCTGTTATAGAAACTACGACTCAGAGAGAATGGATCAAGTACAGCACAGTAAAATTATCAGGGGGTTGGGGGGGCAAAGTTACAAAATTAGTTCTTTTGCAATGCAACATGGAATGGCGAGAAAGGAAGTTATTGTCCAAAAAACGATAAAACTACTAAACTTCCACTTTTAAATTTCATGCAAGTTCCATTGATAGATTCCAGTGCATTATCTCATTGACACTGCAAAATTTACGCATTGAAATTATTGGTGGGCGGCCCTCTTTTTGGTACTACTCTTAAGTACAGTTATTTCTGCGTTGCACTCTTGTTTCCCTTAATGTTATTTTCTCTAGGATTACTTTGAAAATTGGGGTCCTCCAATTACAACCTCATAAGATTTGATTTGACTACTCTCTTATGTTTCATTAAAGGAGGAGGGCAAGTGAAAATAAAGTTTTCTAAGCTTTTCACCCCCCAAAGCTTATTATTGTGACCCCTTAATTTTAGGAAGTTATAAAGGGGTCCCACATTCTGATTAGGTGTCACCTCCCCTCTTTATGAAGAGCAGTTCCAAAATATGCACACACTTTTACCACAGAGGAGGAATGTACAGAGAACCCACTCTGCCCTTTATGACATCCTATGATTCCGCATTTTGCGTACTGGGCCCTCGGCGCCCTGTGACCAAAGTAAGTGAACTCTAATTTCGCGCGAAACCAAATGTTTGTTTGCATTGCTGCAGACTCCACTTTCCTCATCGTCCGGCGTCGTGTAGGGAATCATGGACCAAGATTCTGACACATCCTTATTCATGCCAATCAATAACCAAAGTCAAAGCGAGTATTAATCTTCAATTATATACTTATGGCATCAGTAGCTTTCCTACGCACACGAGATCTGAAATTACTGTGCTCAAGTTATTTAAGCTGAGCTTAAAGCATCCTTTAGCTAGCATTTAATTTGTGCAGCGTAATACCAAGTATTTATAACGGGGAAAGAGTTAAAGCATGCAGAGTGACGAAGAGTGATGTTTCCCCTTAGCGTATTTTAGTCTTGGACGTAATCGGTTCTGAGGAGTATTTGCCTCATAAAATCAACTCATTTTGCTACACTTACATTTATTAAGCCTTTCAGCGTATAAGGACTGATTTTTTTCTTACAGGTTTTAAAGATCATATGCTCCAAAATAACACAAATATCTCCTAAAGACGATTAATTCACATAGCATGGGTTCGCCTGTTACTTCACTCCTGCTAGGTGATTGCAGAGCAGACCAGCAAAATGAGTAGTAAAAGGATTTGTCTTTTAGCGATCTTTAATTTATAACGAAGATCTGAAGAAGAAATATTTTTAACAGAAATACAAGTAAAGGTATTTTCTTGCTATTTTTCATCTTTTAATGTCCCTCTGTAAAATTAACAACGTAAATTCTAGACGGTGCTACGTGCCTCATAGCCATTCTTAAAGCAGATATCTCCTTATGGTCTTTCTTTATTTAAGTAAGGTAATCAGCTGAGCAATGTTCCTGGGCGGCAAAGATTACCCATCTTTTAACAATTAATATTTGAGAGGGAGCTTTCTTTTACCATTTAGTCTTGCTGCCATGGTTTTCGTTCTCCTCTCCCAAGAAAAGCATAAACAAATAGTGATGGGACTGAAGTCCCCTGATCGCCCCCTTTGGTGCCAACATTGAGTTCATAGGGCAGGTGTACCTTATAAAACTACGAATTAGACTTGTTTGTTTAGACTAGCCTATATCCAAGACGTTTACCTTAATTTAGACTAACCCATATTTAGGACTTTGACCTTCATTTAGACCAGGGGTTCTCAAACATTTTGGCTCGTCGACCCCCTAATGAGATTTTAAGATTTCCATCGACCACCTAGATTTTTATTTAAGGAAAATTATTACAAATGTAAATACCAAGTGTAAAATAGTGGTCATGGTAACTTAGTAGTAGTAGTAGTAGTAGTAGTAGTAGTAGTAGTAGTAGTAGTAGTAATGGTAGAAGTAGTAGTAGTTTACATTAATGATCTGACCACAGGGAAAACATCACTACCCCAGTACGAAACTAAAACAAGAATTATTCCTGTATCAGCCCTGTCTGGAGCAGGGAGAGGCGTGGGAATGGATAGAAAGCCTGGGAAGGGATGGGGAGGGCTGGTAGGGGGTATTTATTAATTTTCTTACTACAGGACGGGAACATGGTTATTCGTCGACCCCTTTTCGACCGCCTGGATATTCACCGACCACCATTCGACCCCTTGGCTATTAATCGACCCCCTGGATGGTCCCATCGACCCCTGGAAGTCGATATTGACCACTTTGAGAACCCCTGATTTACATTAACCCATATTCAAGACTTTGACCTTCATTTAGACTAACCCACATCCAAGACTTTGACCTTAATTTATACTAACCCCAATTCAAGACTTTGACCTTAGTTTAGACTGACCCGTATCTATGACGTTGACCTTCATTTAGACTAACCCATATTCAAGACTTTGACCTTCATTTAGACTAATCCATATTCAAGACGTTGACCCTCATTTACACCTATCAATTTCGAAGTTGTTGACCTTTAAAGATGTGAAAGCAGATCTCAGAGGTTACAAGAAGTATGCGAGAACACACAAATACTAACACCTGGTCTCTGATGTCATGGTCTGTTAAGGAGATAAAATTGTCTGGCCTCACTACGCAAGAAACCATTCGCCGAATTGTCATCTATTTTAACCATACAATTCCCAGCAGTAAACAAGTAAACCGTAAACTCTAAAAGACAAAAAAGATGAATTGTTCAACAAGGAGTTATTAGACGCACAGCTTGTGTACCACCTGCAATTTTCATTTGAAGTTGCGATTGCTTATGCAGTGTTGGATCTTTATCTTTTATTTTAATTACGCAGCACAGCAGTGGCCTTAAACTCTATGCGTTTCTTTAGGTTCCCTCTGAGAAATTTGAAGACGTGAGGCACGAGTTGCATCAAGAGTAGGCGGTAAATTTACGTTAAAAAAAGCTTCATTCGCAGGAGATAAAAATGCATATACTCCCTGGGTACTAGAAATAAAGCCGAAATAATCCTGCAAGGGCGGTGCCACTGTATCAAACGTAGGAGGGCTAGGAGATAACGAAAGGTTTCCTCTTTTTATATATTGGACGTTCGAAGGTCGCCTTCGACGTTTTAGGGTTTTAAGGGTTATAGGCGCATATTCTCACAGGTTAAGCCTATATAGGATCATAGCGTTACAGGGTCATAGGGACATGGGGTTTTATCGTCATGAGTGTCAGAGGGTCATAAGGTCCAAGGGTCACAGAGCCGTAGAGTGATGGAGTACAAGGCTCATAGGGTCAAAAGGTCAAAAGTTCAAAAGGTCATCTGGAAGGTGCTCAGAAGATCACTACCTCCACAGTGTACACTGTATTTCATAGTATATATAAAGGTCCGAGGGTCATAGGGTCATAAGGTCAAAAGGGTCATAGAGCCGTAGTATGATGGAGTACAAGGCTCATAGGGTCAAAGGATCAAAACGTCAAAAGGTCATCTGTAAAGTGCTACGGAAGATCACTACCACACAGTGTACACTGTATTTTGTAGTATATATGAACGTATGTCTTATGAAGGTTAACAACGCATAAGTAAGAGAAACACTCCAGCTGGACTATCACATGTAGGTTTTAGACAATTTGGAATGGCCAATGCCGTAAATGTTCCTAGAAATTTACAAAAAGGCCTTCAAATTTCTTCCCCAAGTTATAATCTTAAACAAATATCATAACTTTATCTTCTTAATATAATGTTTCAGAAAAACGGCACCAATCAAAAATTAAACCCTAAATAAATAGTGAAAAAAACAACTTTCATGCACATTTCCACAGACAACTTCCATTTACATACTGACGTATGTACATTACTTCAGCCCAAGGTGTACAGGAAGCTTTGCTACAAACTTACGATGTGGAATTTTCTTAGTTATAGTTAAACTGCAGCTTTCTCTTTTTAAGGTGTTCTTAACCAATATGAGTCTCAATGCTCTTGTACAGGAAGCTTTGCTACAAACTTACGATATGGAATTTTCTTGGTTTTAGTTTGAACTTAAGCCTTCTTGTTCTTTAGGTGTACCAATATGAGTTTCAAGGCTGCTTTTCTGATAAGCTATACTCTTACTGAGATAGCTTCGTGTATTGAGGATATTGCCAAGATCGTTGTTATGCTGGCATGATGGTATGAGAACGAAAATAGTAAGTGGATGAAAATGATAATTGGATAAGAATGGTTAGTAAAGGAAAATTTGTAAGTTGTTGAAAATGGAAGAAAAATGCAAATAGTAAGTGGTAAAAATTATAAATAGTTGCTGAAAATGGTAACTATTTGGAATTTGTAAGTGGAATAAAACGGTCGGTGGATAAAAAATGATAAATAGATAAAGTTGGTTAGAGTCTGAAAACGAAAAATGAATGAAAATGGCGTGTAAACGTCTTTTAAGGAACTTTGGTCCTTCGATTAGTTGGGAAATGTGGTTCTTCAAGGGCACGCTAAAAATTCCTACGTAAATCGGATAGGCAACGATGAAGTGCGTAGTCCATAAAAAACGGCAGCCCCTACTACTGATCAAAAGGCGACAAGCCAGCTACGTCGACCACATCATCTGGACACAAGAACCTAAGGACTGTGCACGCTCCGGAATGATCGAACGAATCATGGACAGTCAATTCTAAGACACCTGAGATGCGAAGATGTGGTTCTGCAGGTGCATGATGAAAATTTACTACGTAGATGGGATAAGCAACGATGAAGTTCAAAAATTCACGAAGAACGAAAGCTCCTACGACAGATCGAAAGGCGACAAATCTGCTTCGTTGGCCACATCTTCTGGAGACAAGAACTTAAGGACTCTGCCCGCTCAGTGAAGAGCAAAGGAATGAAAACAAGAGGCGGCCAGCTAAAAATCCTACTTGACAACTTTCCCAAAGCATCGGCGGGGACAGTTAGAGACAAAGGCCAAAAAGACAGATACCAAAAACCTAGTTGTTTTTGGTCGTCTAGGCTCTTCACAGGACATGACACACGTACACACAGACAAATCCATAACAAGAGTGATATACAGTGGAGCAGGCAGGTTTCGTAAAGGGATGTTTTCCACTGAAGCGAAAGAGTAAGTATGGACTAATATACCTATTAGAACCATCTATTGTAAATATAATTAGAGATAGTCTGAACCAGCAACGCAAGGAGAATTGTAAAGATACAACAGTAGATTAATTTTCAATTGAATCAAGCTAAAACATTTGTTAAATTACCACTTGAAAACCTCATTTGTAATCTTAGACGTTAAAAGAACTATCACTGCAATTGAGACTTCTATGGATAGGTTCTCAATAATTGATAGCTCCAACCCAGTAAGGAGCAGTGACAAATTCAAGGGCTGGGGTGCCAAGGCCATGGCCCCCAACCCAGGATCCCTAGCAAATTTCAGCTTCAACACACGGCACTAAACCGAGAGTTAGAACGGCCTTAGTAGCCGCGACATGATTACCACGAAATTTTCTACAAGACACTAAAATATAGTTCTGCAGGTTTAGAATTCTCACTTAAAAAAGGATTCCCTCGACCAAATATACTTGTAAGTTAATTTGATCTATCAAAGATCTTGAATGATACCTGCAAAAGTATAGACATTTTTGCTGCGGCACTTAAAAATCACTGAAATAGGAACCTTGTAGCCACCACATAACTAAGGTCGATATGGCCTAACCAGCGTTGTCGGTTTAGTCGCGTATTCTAACTAGAGACAGGTTGATAGGGTAGTTTGGTAAGTTTTAGGATGTTAAACAAGGACGATTACAATATGGGTGTAGGGAGCTGATAGCAGACAGTAGAAGAAAGTCAACACAGTCCATATTGTCAAGTGTTAAAATCGGCACTTTTAAAGTTAGCCCTTCTAAATGATCATTTGCTGGATCCGCTACTCATAGGGTTCACTTATCCTTAGATCTTAAACTCACACTGAGGTCAACAAGACCGCACAAGGTGTTTACTGATGGTCCCGAATGTCTTCGATTAATATTATTATTTGATCAGATAGCTTACACGTTTTTGAGATGATTCATTTCCAGCAGAGTTTCTACGCAGTTATGGTTATTAACTCCCGCTTGGAACGACATTCAAATAAACGCGTATTGCAAGTTTAAGAAACTATCCCTCAATTGAGGGCTTTGTGATCATGAGTTCCTGTACCTGCACAATTACGTTATGACAGAGCATTGTTAGTATAATTTATTCTAATAACCGCATGATTTATTCTAGTTTATACTAATTTGTTCTACTAACCATCTAATATATACTAATTTATTCTACTAACCGTCTGAGGTATTCTACTTTATACTAATTTATTCTACTAACCATCTTATTTATTTTAATTTATACTAATTTATTCTACTGACCAACTAATTCATTCTACTTTATATTAATTTATTCTACGAACCATCTCATTTATTCTAATTTATTTATACTAATTTATTCTACTAACCATCTGATTTCTTTTCTTCTCTGATCACTAACGTTATTCCTGGTTAGGTCCATGGCCACGCAGGGTTATAGGAAGGGTAAGCACCTCTTAATTTACTGTAAGTTCACAATTATCCTGGAAAGACTGAAACGTCTATAGATTTTACTTAAGCGGTTGGAATGGTAGCCCCCCCGCAAATACCCCTCAGGATATCACCCCGAAAGTCCAGAACATCCCCTCCAAAAAAATTCTAATTCTAGCTAAGTGCCTCTTTCTGATACTAACTACGAAAGCAACTAGCAAAAAAAGTTTGAGAACGTCGTAACTCTAGGGTACTTTTTAAGGTCCTACCATCGAGTCACAGGATCATTGTGAATTGATGTGGCGCCCAAAGAAATAGAGTATGTTACATCGGAGGTCACCTGGTTGGTAGAGCGCACGCTGCAAAAGCATGAGTAAGGGATTCCATCCCCGATGGTGACATATCTTCTATAGTGTTCTTTTCAAAACTGATATTATATCACTTATACTACTCAAGGAGAGTCTTCTTCACTGTTTGTGATTGCATAACATAAATCAGCCTCATGGTTGACTTTTGTACGCTTCTTGAAAGATCATTCATATCCATTTATTTTTATCTAGTAATTAGTTTTTTATTTCTCTATACATGTCAACAGCGAAGTTTGACGAAACGTTAGTTTAAGCCAAAAATAAATTATCATTTGTTTTTTCCTTGGAGATTTTCATCCTGGCTGATATTTTTAAAAGCAAATCACTCAGACTTCATCGTATCAGCTTATTTAGAACGAAACTTGAACCCCTTCTTTAAGAATATATTTTTACAATAAAAGAGACAGTAATGATAATCGATTGAATTATGAATTATGAATTAGTAACAAGTGAAATGCCAGGGGAAAGTCGGAATCTGCTTATAAAAATGACAGAAAGGCTAAAGATCTTTAAAGAGAGAGACATTTTGTTATGTTTTTATTCTTTTAAATGATACTATCATTTTGGAAAGAACACTAGGGAAATAGAGAACATGTCACCACCATGGATCGAACCCGTGATCCACGCTTGCGTTCTACCAACTGAGTTATGTAACCTCCAACTTTAACACACTCTATTTCTCTGGTCGCCATATTAGCTCCAAATCATCCACTGGTGGGCATCGACATCCCGCTCAATGCAATTGGAGACCAGCCTCTTTGCGCCGTGCGACTTGACCAAGGAAGAACTGCCTTCCGGCCCGTCATCAAGCCAAAGCCCATTAAAGTTAGACAGTATCATCGAAAAGAGAGGATTTGAAATGTTAGTTTTTAAAAGTCTAGAGAAATCTCTCTAATGTTCTTTTCAAAACTAACATTTTAAATCCTCTTTTCTCGATGATACTTACTAACGTTTTGCAAACTAAACTGTTGACATTTTCAGAGTAATAAGTAAGATTAACTGGATGCTACTGAGTGGAAGAATAATCTATTACGATGCAGAGGAAAATAATCTAAAGTCAACACTACACAAATGTAAACGAGCGCAAAGAGAAAGGAACAGTAGGGAAGTAGTAACAATTAACAAGGGACATATAAATATTCAAAACAAATACAAAAGGACCAGATGATACATTATTGTTCATTAAAGGACGAAGGTCATTAATAACTAGCGTCTCATGAATAAGCAATGTTCATTGCTTAGGTTGCATGCAACATTATTTGAAAATCATCGAGTAAACCTTGATGTCCGGTTGACTTCAAGTGATCCAATATACTGGACTGACCTATATTTCTTTTCAATCTTTACTTCTATTAAACTTTAAAGGTTTGCTTATAGTTTTATCAGTAATTAAATTTCTGTCTGTCATATAAGGCATGCAAAAGATGTTATGAAGGGAAAAAAAATGGCACAAAGCAGTTAAAAGTTGCTTTACTATCTGTTAATGCGAAGCATGCGAATTTTTCCATGAATCATGTAATGGTTGCTGTGAAGCATGTTAAAATTGCTAGGAAGCGCATAAGCGTTGCTGTAAAACGTGTAAAATTTGCTGAGAAAACCTAAACGTTGCCAATAGATGCTGTGAAATAATGAAAACATGCTGTAAAGCAAGAATACATTGCTATGAAGTACGTAAACGTTGCTTTGAAGCTTACAAAGGTTACGATAAAGCATGTTAAAGTTGCAATGAAGCAAGGTAAAGTTGCTTTATAGTTTGTAAATATTAAGCATGTTAAAGCTGTCATGAAGCAAGTAAACATTACTATACATCAATTTAAAGTTACCATTAAGCATCTGAAAGTTGCTGTGAAGCAGTACAAATGCTATAAAGCATTTAAAGTTTGCTATGGAGCGGGTAAACATTATTGTGAAGCATGTAAATTTTACTATAAAGCATGTAATGGTTACTGTGAAGCATGATGAAGTGGCTAGCAACTATATAATCGTTGAAGTAAAACATGTTAAATTTGCTGAGAAAAAGTAAACGATGCTAATAGATGCTGTGAAACAATGAAAAGATGCTGTAAAGCAAGAATACATTGCTGTGAAGTATGTAAAAGTTGCAATGAAGCATACAAACGTTACGATGAAGCATGTGAAAGTTGCAATGAAGAAAATTAAAGTTGCTTTATAGCATGTAAACGTTGCTATTAAGCATGTTAAAGCTGTCATGAAGCTAGTAAACATTGCTATGCAGCATTTAAAAATTGCTATACAGCAATGTAAAGTTACCATTAAGCATGTGAAAGTTGCTGTGAAGCAGTGCAAATACTATGAAGCATTTAAAGTTTGCTATGTAGCGGGTAAACATTGTTGTGAAGCATGTAAATTTTACCATAAAGCATGTAATGGTTACTGTGAAGCACGTTGAAGTTGCTAGTAAGCATATAATCGTTGACGTAAAACATGTTACATTTGCTGAGAAAAAGTAAACGATGCTAATAAATGCAGTGAAACAATGAAAAGTTGCTGTAAAGCAAGTACACGTTGCTGTGAAGTATGTAAACGTTGCTATGGAGCATGAAAAGGTTACTGTGAAGTATGTAAAAGGTGCAATGAAGCCAGTTAAAAATGCTTTGAGGGAGAGAAACATTGTTTGGAAGGATGTAAATTTTATCATGAAGCATGTAATGGTTACTGTAAAGCATGCTGAAGTTGTTTCTTACTTTTGCTGATAAAAAAAGTAAACATTGCTATGAGATGTTGTAAAGCAAGTAAACCTAGATATGAAGCATGTGAAAGTTGTCGTAAAGCAGGTAAACGCTACTATGAAGCATTCGAAAGTTTACTTGAACCTAATTTGCTACACATTTAATCTTAGCATCGGTCACATATGTGGTTCCCAACCCTCACGAAGCGAACGCAACAAACACAAAATCAAAATGGCTTTACCTTCTTCCCGCGGTCTGTTTGACGTCTCTTAGAAGTTTTCAAACCCTCATCGAAAATTTTATATTTCTCTAGTGTCTTTTCAATATTGACTTTTCAAATTCTCTCTTTTCGATGATACTTTCTGACTTTCAATGTGCTTTGGACAGATAAACAGGCCGGGTGGCAGCCCTTCCTTGGTCAAGTCACACGTCGCAGAGCGGTTGGTCTCAAATTGCGTGGAAGCTGGATGTCGATGTCCACTGGTGGGTGACTGGGAGCTAATGTACCGACTAGAGAAATAGAGTATGTTAAAATCGGAGGTCATCTGCCTCAGCTGATGGAGCACACGCAGCCAAAGCGTGGGTCACGGGTTCGATCCCAGATGGTGAAGTAGTTTCTGTTTTTCTACTATCTTTTCAAGATATCCCTTTTTAGAACCTTGTCTATCAAAGGAGCGACCATGATCCATCAATGACTGTTGGGGAAGGTTGTTATCTACAATCGAGGACTTAAATTTAATTAAATAGTGAACCAACCCAGTTAAGGCCAACCGTCCATTTTGAAAGCATCGATTTTCGAAAGGTATATGTCATGGCTCCGTGATGCTTCGAAGGTGGCAGGAGAAACCAAGTTAAAACAAAAGCGAATACCTTTGCCTTCAGCATGTGTTCTGCGAGATTTCAACAAATTTTTCTAAGCTTTTGTAACAGTTTATATATCTTTCGTGTAGAGTTGGAGCTTGCACACTTTTGTACAGCATTCGGTGGTCAAATCTGCTGTCTGCAGGCAGCTACGCAGCTGAGTATTCCTTAAAAGGGGCAAGAATTATGAAGTAATTGCGAAATTTTTTTCGCAATATGCATTAAAGGATATAGGAGGCAAGCAACCTATTCCTGAGATGTACGTGGCAACGAATCCATTTGTCTTCTTTGTTTGGAATCAACTTTCTGGGCCCGAGAAATATTCTAAAATTTTATCAAGTGTGCCTAATAAGGAGGGTTTTGTTACTTTATGGTCCAACTAAAAGCCCTCTATATCATGGCAGGGCCAAAGCAAACGGGGGCTAGGGAGAATCGGGCTTTCCCACTTTTCCTTAAAAGTTTTATCTCTAATGAACTCGCTTGGTAGATTTTGTTCATTATAGGTCTTTGCTATTTCTTCAAGTAATTGTGCACTATCAAGTTGAAAAACTAGTCATTTATATTTCATACCCCAACACCTGTGGCCACACCCTTCCCTTAGACCACCGCCCTACTTAGACAATCATTGCTGCCTTCCTGAAGGGAAGATTCTATGCGGCATAATCCAGACCCTTCCTATACTTGAAGACCCTGGGTATTACCCAGCGTAGTATCAAACTGCTGCTATATTTCAGATAGTAAATAAATGAGAAAGCAACCCTCCTCCGCTGCAAGCTAAAGCCTAATGAAAACTAACGAACACTGGCAATCAATACAACTCAAGTTATGTCTGATGAGCCTTATGGGATATGAAACTTTAGGTAGCGGAGGAAATTTGCTCTCATTGTTGTTTGTTTATATGAAAACATTTTTATGCGACTAAACCCTAAGGTCGAACGGTCTTGGTTACGTTGTGGCAACGACATGCTCAAAACAATATTTTCCACGAGACGTTGATAATATTTTTACAGGTCTAGACTTAATACCTACAACAGGATTCCCTAGACCAAATACACTTTTAAGTAACTTTAATCCATCACAAGTCTTTAACACACACATTCAAAAAGTAGAGTTTTTTCCACCCCCATAAATCAATTTATTAAAGCATGGCGTCATTACCACCTTACCAAGGTCTTTATGGCGTAACTTGCGTTTCCGGTTTAGTCGCGTATGGGGTAAACACGCGTATATATAAAATACGTACAGACATACAAACATGCATAGTCATACGTTCGTGCCGGATGTTCAATATGCAAAATCCTCCTTCTGAAGCCACCCATTTCCTTTTGAAATAATCTTCTGCGTTTCAAAACAGCGATTTTTCTTTGGATTGTGGCTCACTCATTGATCATACTTCCCACTGCTCTCCAGGTGAACTCTCGCTCGAGAACAACAAACGGCAGTGCGTCATTTCCTGTGCAAAACCAACCTCTTTTTGAATGGTCCCTTGATGTTTACTTTCGATGTTCCTGTGACAGATCGAATCATGCACATAAATTATACAGTTGTTTCCAGTTTCTTTACCCTCGCTTCCTGTTTGGATGCAGACCATACCACCAACGTTGGATGGTTTCTAGGTGGTACCAGAGAACTTCAACCTAGTCAAAGATCCCTGGTGGTACCTCAAAGAAAATTGATGCACTCATAATGAATTTCATTGGAAGCACATTAACTGTTCCGTTTTAGAGAATCCTGCCAGAAAACTTTATTGTGAAGGGAGGAGAAGGGGAGCGGGTTGACCAATATGTAGATAGAAAAAAAACACAGGAAGTTAGAAAATTAAACACTAAACATAAAAATAGTTTCCGAAATTTGTCTTCTGTATTGTAATATTAAGTTAGGGGTTATTTTCATAGTACCTACGAAGGAAAGAGGGGCTGGATAGAAGGTCCTGTTTGCATACACAAGGGGTGGGATGGGAGAGGGTGAGTATCTAGCAACATGTACGTACGCATACATAAATGATTTGGCAAGTTTTTCATATTTTAAAATAAAAATATGGACACACTGCACAAGAAATGAGCCGGTTCATACTCCATGAATTGGCTATATTTCTGTCGTCTTGCAACAGAATCTCAGTTAGATTTTGTATGATAGAGGGGTTTTACATACAAAGAGTATGGGTAGGTCCA
>JAAAKM020006971.1:27437176-27447192 GCA_010016025.2 Alatinidae sp. Z8VKAUB7J3 | reverse complement strand
CCTCAAGTATTCAAAACTCATTTTGTTTAATCGCTGTATTGATCCTGTTGATGTGATATACCTGGGCAGCTGCCTGCGCATCCGCTTTCGCTGTCAATTTGTATACTTCCAAGCCGGGAACATTAAAAGGTCAACACTGTTTGGGGACACAACTGGGTTCACCCTTTCTTCACACCAAAGATATTGCAAGCAGATATTGCATATTAGACATCTTTCGACTCTTGCTTCCTTAATTCTGTAAGAACGGCATAGCAAAAAAAATAAAAATAAAATACTTTACCCCAGATACTTTTACAAACCGTTGTAAGAATTACAAGATTTCATAAGCTTTTGTTCCTTGTGTGTAACCCATTTATGAAAATAAGCATTGAAGTTTATTTTATACCCTCTATTATCACTTACAGGTCAAAAGTTTTAAGACAAATTCCGAAACTGAAATCGTATAAACATGCACAAGGATGCCAAGCATAAATTTATTCATTGAATAGGTCAAAGTATTGTATGGAAAACTTACAGCGACCTGACCTAGTTTGAATATACCTTCGTATAAAAAAAGTTTTTAATAGAAAGCATATCTGCAAGCCTACTTAGCCAAACGTCTGCATCATAATCACCATCTTGAATATTCCGTTATTGTCTAAATATATGCAGGAACGCAACACGATTCTCAATTTAATTTTTACTGACCAAATTTTGATGTGCAGAAATATTTATATTCTTGAATTTAAAACGGAGTGAATCAGTCCGTCGTGACATTTTTGAGCACAATCACGAAAATACATAGACAGGAAACATGTCATGATGTATTACACAAACATAGCTGAAGTAACAGATGGCCTAACATACAACTTACACGTTTCATGCCTTATGCAGTGCTACATACACCCCAAAGCTTTATAAAAAGGATGTTTTCAGTGTTTCAGATGTAGCTCCGTGTACAGTTACACTTCTGTTGACAGTTCTTCAACAAGTCAGTTATAATAGGAAGTGGAAAATGTACACGGTATGTTATACTTTCCAGCTTGAATGAGAGAAATCAACATGCTGTCTATTTCTCTTTCTTACAAGTTCATAGATTTGGAAATTATAATTGTTACTAGACACCCAAGGGATACAATGAAACTTGCAGTGGTTTTAGTAACTGCAAGAGGCATTCTCCATTATTGTTCAAGCAGTTGAATATCGGAAAACTTACTATCACCCACGACTCCAGATGGTCCAATAATGCCATTGTTATAGCAGCAGGTGTACACACTGTTTATAGATTTGAGGTGCTAAGTTATGAAGTTATCTGTGTATTTTTGTCAGGTTCAGTGAATAGCGGCAGAGCTGCCACTGGCATTGAATATGCAGAAGTATTGAGTTACATCTATTCCTTAAACAATCATTGAAATTTAAATATGTAATGTAGTTATTGATTGTTACTTGCAAATAATATGGTGATGATGATGATGATGATCATTATCATTATCATCAGCAGCATCAGCATTATTCTCATCTCAATATTCATTATTAATCTCATCTTCCTTGTCCTACATCTTAAGATTTCTTAGTCGATGCCCCTTACTTTCTTTAGAAAAATTATATAGTGATTGGGTAATCTGTGATTGAATAAAGAAAACATTAAATTTTAGTAGAAGGGGAAGGTGTGTATTCAAAAGACCTAAAAACTCTTATCATCATCATCATCATCATGATCATCATCATCATCATCATCATCATCATCATCATCATCTCCATCATCTTTATCATCATCATCATTATCATCATCATCATCATCATCATCATCATCATCATCATTATCATCATCATTATCATCATCATCATCATCATCATCTCCATCATCATCGCCATCATCAACATCATCATCATCACCATCATAATCATCATCTTCAGCTTCAGCTTCAGCTTCAAATTCATCTTCATCACCATCATTAGTATTACTTACGTATTCACCATCATGATCATCGTCAACATCCAAATCAGTCACCATTTTAGCACTGCTCTTGTGATCACAAATAAGTATCCTTGAAACCTTAATTAATTTCAACTATTAGTAAATATTTTCAAATTTTCATCTCAATCACCTTGACCATCATGATCACTGTGATCAAAAACTAAATTTTGGATTTTTGTCATTGTTGTCCCAGTCTTCATTATTATTATCATTGGTATTATCATCCTTGTAATCATTATTATTACCATCATAATCATTGTCAGCATCATCATCATCACCACCTTCGTCATCATCATCATCGTCATCATCATCATCATCATCATCATCATCGTCATCATCATCATTATCACTTTATCATTGCCATCATTTTAATTGTTCATCAGATTGCCAGTTTTGTTGCCTGCACCTATTTCAGCCTCAGTATTGTCACAATTATAGTAATCCTCATAACATGATTATGATCATCATCATAGTCAACAGTATTATTGGTGTCATCATCATCATTGGCATGGTGACTGTCTTTAAAATTATTGTCATCTTTGCAATTATTACACGAATGGTTAATAGTTTTGGCGCAGGTTGAAGAGAAACTATTATGTGCTCATCTGGTGATAAGACTATAAATATGTATATATTTTTGAAAGTGCACAACTTAACTTCTCCCTACTTAAATATGAAATACGAAATTAAATTCATGAAAATTATTAGGATGTTTGTTTGAGATTTACTATGCATAGCAAAGAATAGTACACCATTGCTGTGATACTGGTACTATAAAATTCTCAGCAAACAATTCCACAATACAATTAGTAGCTTTGTAAATAGTAGTTGATCCTTTGAAAACAGAGAAGTGATGTTACAATGCCAAATAGCAAACTAACCATCTACTTTCAATTAAAAAGGGTAATACATTCATGGAACATGTAAACTAACCATGTGAAGGACTATCATGAATGACCCTGTTGAATGAGAATTATTCAAGTAAGAAAACCCAAACCAAGTGTTTTGGTGTATTACAAAAGAGTATAGGAGACACACTGTAGTTGCTAGAAATATCCACATATACCATGACCTACAGCGTAAACAACTGAAGGGAGAGATAAGCTGAATTGGTCATGTGAGGCCAGGTGTGACCTTTTCTACTTGGAAAACAATGTGGATCAAAAGTATGACCAAATGTGGTCCATACTACATCGAAAATGTAGTGGAACCTTGGTAAAAAACTGTAACATGAACATGTCAATCACATCAAGATGAGCACATTTGGAGAAAATAGGACACAATGTAAACTTGAATCGATTTCATTTTTGCAAACATCATCAGCAATTGAGTTTCATACAACATTCCTATGAATAACGAAAAAAGGAATGTAATTGTGATAATGTCAGGTAGGGACTGAGGGTGATGAAGTTTATGATTGAGAAATCAGTTACTACTTAGTAGTTAGCTCCTGGCTCCTCCACTCTTCCTTCTTATTGATCTCTGGTTGCAACAGGATAAGCCCTCCATAATCTCTGTATATGTAATCTAATCTCACCAATACAATCACCTTGCTTCTCAGACTGCATCCACTGCGTAAGCATCTCAAATTTCCATTAGGACCTCGATGACATGACCAAGTGACCCGATCATGCTTGTCAACATGATCAGACAGGGCCCCAGGTGTTTCTTGTTATCCTCCTAAGGTTTAAAACCAATTAAGGAGTTTTAAGGTTTGAAAGAAATTAGGGAAAGTGTTAACTGTGTTTTCTTACTGCTAAGTGCTTGCTTTTTTTGTACTGCCAGTTACATATGAGGGCTAGGATATTTGCATGGTATCCATCTGTAGCCTTGTCTTTTCTAACCTAATCACCCAGCTAACAGCATAATCTCAACCACATCCCTTGTGTGGTGGCTGTTGTGATATGAATACTCATGACCTCTGTCGCTTACAGAATGTCTAGTACCTCCTCTATCCATTCACTGTTATGTTGACTTAAGAGTGATAGCAGCCTCTCAGGAAGCTCCTTGTAATTTCTCATGTATCCTCTCACAAAGCATGGTATTATATACAACAAGGTGTCAGCAGTGGGATATGCTGGGTGCGGTGATGATCCTGATGATGATTTATAATCCAATTGAGTAATGATTTGAATTTCTGTTGGAGTGGAATGCTAGGGGTGCGAGAGGCAGGGGTAGACCTAGAGAGACTTGGATCCGAACAATGAGAAGAGAAGCTGGAGATGAACCGTGGGATGGACTGAAAGAGAAAGCACAGGATCGAGTAAGGTGGCGAAAGTTTGTTGAGGCCCTATGCATCCACTTGGACGCGACCACTTTGCCCAGCTTGAAGGACTCCTGTTTCTATCCTTTGGCTTTGAGAAGGGTAATTTTGAGATTTCTTTGGAGTCCACGTTTTATTACTGTGCCCTTAAGGGAATAATAGTGTTCATAACTCCAAAACCACTTAAGTTCTTGTGCTGCAATTTTGTGACTTTTCCTCAAATTTATAACCAAATCTTTTCTTTAATTTTTTTGACTTCATTGGATTTATAGTTATGATGTCATTTTTTGAATAGTATATGTGGTAAAAATGTGATTGTCTGAATTTTTTCACGTTTGGGCATTACTTTAAAATCAACTTTAACGTTTTTGAGAAAAGTGGATCACTAAATTTATTATATATTCTTAATTTGCCTGATTTAGTTAATAATTAACTTTTTGTTGGAAGTAATGTGTTATAACAGGAAAGATTTGCCAAAACCCGGAAATAGGTTAAATTAGATACTTTTCACAAATTTTTGTGACATGCTTCGTAAAGCAAACCTTCAACTGTCATTATTCATCCCTCAAACTTTGCCCAAATCAATGACAGCTATTAGCATGTTTATGACAAACACTTATTATTCCTTTGGCATTGGTGATGCATATTTCTGAGCTTTGACACGACGCTTAGCCAAATTCAGTTTTGATATTTTTCAAGTTTTTAAGTACTGAAAGCTTTTCCCTTCAAAGTGACTCGGTTGGTTTACTTCGTGTCATCTACAGAGACAAATGTGTATCCAAAGTTCAAAAGTTTCAATTTTTAAAAATTTAAGATTTTCAAGACAGTGACCTTTTGTTTTCAAAAAAAAAATCGCAATTATTTATAAAAAAAAATATGTTTTGATGCCACAGTTTATTTGATGAATAGTTCACAAAGATTGCTGGAAAAATCAGATCAAAATCTTTTGATTTGAGAAAGTTATAACAGTTAAAACATCCAAGGACCTCCTAAGCCCCCTCCCTTGGTAATTCAGAAAAAGCGGGCCCTGAATAGCATTAAGGAGAAGACTCTTCTCATGTCCTGCACTCTTACATGGAAGTATTTGAAATATTGACTAGAGTGATTCCTTGATAACAATACAATTGAGTTGACACTTGGTAGTTCATCTTTTTAAGCGTTTACAGGTTTTGACAGCTTAATACAAATGCTTGTTAGTTTTGAAAGAATGCTAGAGAAATAGAAAATATGTCACCACGGGGGATCGAAAGCGTGACCCACACTTTCATTGTGTGCACTCTACCAACTGAGCTAGGTGACCTCCGATGTTAACATACTCTATTTCTCTAGTTACATTAGCTCCCAATTATCCACCGGTGGACATCAACGCAATTGGATACCAGCCTCTCTGCGCCATGAGACTTTACCAAGGAAGAACTGCCCTCCGACCCGTCTTTTCAAAACTAACATTTCGAAACCTCTCTTGTCGATGATACAAATGTGGAGCGTAAATTTATTGTGCCCTGGTAGAGACAGGAGGAGGTCGGAGGGGTGGGTGGATAATGTCATTGCTTCATTGTATTCAAGCAACAGTATCTATTATCTGTTTTATAGTTGGAAAGGGAATAGGGTTTTTCTTTGGAATGTACCACCTCCTACAATCTTAAGATTATCAACAAGTAGAATGAGAGCCCTTGCCCCTGCCCGCTTTTTCATGAAAAGTGAAAGCTCCACATTCACATGTATAGGGCATCCCTTGTTTTACTTGAACTTTTAGGTCTCAGGTCAGTAGCTGGGTATTAGCACTCTCAACAACCTGTTAAGGCTTTCTTAGATAAATGGTATTTTTAAAACCATGTTTCTAACCTTATATTCAATTAAGGTCATGTAGAAGAATTTTATGGCTTTGTAGGGTTTACCAACAGTCAGCATGACTATGCAACCTTACATGGTTACCATTTGTTGTTTAATGCTTTATATTTGTTTTGGATACAGGTATTGATTACCTTAATCTTTTGTACCATATGGTGTGTTTATTTTGCTTTGATAATCAGAAGGGTTTGCAAATATTTGTACAGCCAATGTTGACGATTATATCAAACTGTATTTTGTAACCCCATTTAACATTGACAACTAAACCATTTCATAACAATTATATTACTTTGTAAAAGGCCTTTTTAATACTTTGACATTTTATATTTTAGAATTGTATGTGACAATTGCATAAGAAGTAATTATATAAAACGTGTACAAAATATATAAGGAAGCTGAGTGGAAATATGTTGAATTTCTTGAGTTTTGCCCAAATTCTTGCTTTGATTTGCAGGTTAAGAGGTGCTATTCATACATGTGCTGGTGCAAATATACATGGATACTCATACAACCCATACACACCCACATTGCTTAGTAATGCACTTACATTCTCACCCACTCATTACTCATTCACACACCTCCCCACACCACTCTACTCACAATCTCCCCATATCACTTCATTCACACATCTCACCACAACGCTCCACTCACACATCTCACCACATACACTGCTCCTCAACACCCCACTAAAACATATCCCCACAACGCTCCACTCACACATCTCACCACACACACACACTGCTCCTCAACACCCCACTAAAACATACCCCTACAACGCTCCACTCACACACCTCCCCACATCACTCCTCTCACACACCTACACACACCACTTCACTAACATACCTTCTCACATCTCACCACACTGCTTCATTTGCACATCTCTTCATACCACTGACTTTCTTACTCACTTTCTTGTTCACAAAAACACTTAATTGTTTATTTACATTCTCAATCCTTTTCTTGTTCACTATCCCACTTACTAACAAGTGAGCTATTTGAGGAGGCAACTAATTAACTCATAGAAATGTACAATTGTAATTAAGAAGCAAGTAGGATTCTTATTGGTAAAACTGCCCCCCGCCCCCTCTCTCTCTGGCTACAGGCCTGCATTAGGGGTTATGAAAAAGAGAAACCACAGTGCTAATATAACAAATGTCAGTAAAGAAAGGTGGAGTCAGTCATACTGATCCAGGTCTTATCAAAGGGGTCCATTTAATATTTTCCCATTGTTTTGCAAATTTACTTGCTTAACTTCAAACATACAAATAGGTTATCTCTGTAGACATGCTCCCAAATTCTCGTAAAATGTGAATGTGTCCTAAAAATTAAGAAATGAGGAATGTTAGTAAGAATTCCCTTGTCATATTTTTTTTATTGCACATTATTTGGCATCCAATGATAATTAAGGGCTGTCAACAATCTCTTCATCAGTTTCACTGCTCCAGAATTTGACAGTGTCCATACCAGCAGTCAAGAAGCAGTCTTTTGAAGGATGCATTGAAAGGGAATACAACACACCAGCATGAGCATGCTTGATTTCATGAGTTATCTTTCCATCGACCAGATCCCAGAAGAACAGACTTCCATCTTCAGAGCCACTTATAACTGTGGTATCATCATGTGACAAACCATTGTCAATTTTGTAATCTGTATTCTTGTGGCCTTTGTAACTACAATGAACATCAATCAATCAGGTCATCATTCATTCTGTCGATTAATGAATCTATCAATCAATAAATCTGCAAATTCACAAGAAAGATAATCTATTAACTAAATCAAACAATTTATCCCCTTGATATGAAGTGGGGCATGATATGAAATGGTATATCATCTATCCAATTAATGCTTTAATATGTCAACTAATCAATCACTAATCCACCTAATTAATTTAGTAACCAGTTGCCATTAATAAGTTCAGTTTAGGCCCACGTTCCTGTGTAGTGTGGGTTGGGTCATTTCCCATGACTGACTTCCACAATACCCCATCTTAAGCTAGTTCTTGCATGTTTCTTCCAGGTCACCTGTTATAACGACATCCAATGTTGTGTTTGTCTCCGCCCCCCCCCCCTTCCTTATGATTTTCTTCATTCACAATAGCTTTAAATGTTATTGTGCTAGATCTACTCCTTCATTCTATCTATCTTATAACAACTATTGTAGTCTGGAATGCATATGCACCAAATATAGCTAATCCAACAACTAATTGATACAAAACCATCAGAGATTCACCCTTTGTCTGTTTCATCACTCTTACCCTTTGGTCTCTAATAAATAGGGGGTGGAAACTATCAAAAATTAATAAATGGGGGGGGGGGGGCATTGGAATCAATTCTTTGAAGCTCATTTTTGATAGTTGTCAAATGAAAATTAAAGAAAAGATATCAACATAAGACATATATTAGTCTTATATTAGTAAATTCATCATCAAATAGATCGGTAAAAATGTTTCTTTTAACACCATCAAAGGCTCTTTGCCAAAATTAATAAGCAGGGATATGCTCATAAGCTTTGGGGTTGGAGAAATTCCAACAATTAATAAATGTTGCCGAAAAACAGTTAATCTAAATACAAAGTCCGTTTCTTTACACAGAGAAAGCTTAGATTTGTATTTAGATCAGCTGTTTCTCGACAATGTTATCCAAGGCACTAAAACTTTTACCTGTTCACATGATGTCTGCATTTTCTCACCAATCATTTCTCACCTATAGTAAATTTTTCAATACTTTCAATATCTATAAATTCTGTTGTAACAATGAATTATGTGCTGATGTATTTAGTCTCACGAGAATTGGCAAAAAGCTTCACTAACACTGAGAGTTCTTTTCTGGTGTATTGTACCTTTCACTAGACTACCTTTTTTAAACTTAAGCCATAGGTGACAAAATATACCAATAGGTATTATACATTTTAACTTTAACAGGCCAAAGAGCATAATTCTTACTTTTCATTGGTATTAAAAGTTCATTAATATATTAGAAGGTAACTTTGCATGTCATTAAATGTTATATTTTATAGAAAAATACAGTATCAAGCTTTGCTGATAGGCCATAATAAATGACAACTTTTGTAAATCAAGCAATGAAGAGCAGTTTATAGTTACAGTTTATACCTGTTTAACATCTCCCCATTTTCTTTGTCCATAAGTTTAATGGTGCTGTCAAGTGAAGATACCAACAAACACTGACCATCACCAGTGAATCGAACACTTGTTACTGGCTCTCCATTACAATCCTCTACCATTTTCCCATTTCTCATATCATAAATGCGAGTATATCCATCTACAGATCTGCAAAACAACAAGTAACTTTAAAATACAAGTGGTTAGCTGGGCCAGTGGATATTGAAGCAAAAACTTGTTTTACACACTGTACTGTGGTTCCATTTGGGTCAATACACTGCAGTAACATAGATGACACATGTGCATTTTAACATTTCTAAATCATAATATTTTATCAGTTTTTACATCACATTTCACTGACATCAAAAGTTTGCAAATAAAAAGCAAACCCTTTCTGACATTCCACTGGAATAGAATTACCCGCAGTACTTCTTCACACCTATAATATACTGTACAAGGATTTGTTCCCATTATAATTGAGGATTTCATAATTAACAATTTATTGAATGTATTCTTTTGACTAGCAATTGTCAATGGGGCAGTAGCACCCCAAACTTTGGGCTTTGGGGACCCTTCAAGTCCTAGAGGATGCGGACGAAGAAGAGGAGTAATAACTGATTTATAGAGGTTTTATCATAATGTAAATGCCCAAACTGATTATTAAGTTCCATCACAACAACTATCAAGCTGACATTCATTTATGGAAAACCTACTTTGAAATGTAAAATAATTTTGTTATTGCATTAACTTGAAAATGGTGAAGTTGAGATAGCTATTGGGGGAGGCAGTATCCCTGTAAATTTAACTCATTTGATGCCACAAAGGGA
>JAAAKM020006971.1:27422839-27437076 GCA_010016025.2 Alatinidae sp. Z8VKAUB7J3 | reverse complement strand
AGAGGGCCAGCTTCATGACCATTGGTGATGATAGGAAGGGCATCCGGTCTTAAAGTGCTCTATGCTTCAGCAAAAGTCCACTACATATGGGCACCACCCTAGCCCCTGATAAAGGGGAGTACAAGGCGTAAAAATCTATAATAATAAAAAAATGTTTTAGAATGCAGTCATGAATATGTACAATTTCCTTGCTAAAGGTAGAACTTAGACAAGCTGCAGTCAGCATAGTATTTATGAAGGATCAACTCTAATAGAATAATGGATTAAAATACAAAGGTAGACCATGATTTTCTTGAAATAGTTGGAAAATTTGTCAATACGTTTCACTTCCCGGAATAATGTCGTGCTAAGAACCTATCTTAATGGCTAGCTCCAGTCTCTAAGCTTATAATTTACCAGCTTAAGAGACCATGTTTAGGAAGTTTCTTGAACAAACTTACCCCGATGTGCCCTCGAAACTTTCTCAGCACTTTACCGGTTGCAACATCCCAATAAACCACAGACTTGTCAGCACTACCTGAGACAATCTTAGAGTTATCATGAGCTGCATCAGCATCAAGAACTTCAAAACCGTGTCCTGTGTAGGTCTTTAGAAGGTTTCCAGTATGCGGATTCCACAAGTTTAACATTTTATCGGTTCCACATGTCATACAATAATTTCCATCGCGGTTGAAGCGCACAGCCTTTACTGATCCTGTGGTCTTTCCGATGGTCAATTCTCGAACACATTTTCTGAATTCTACTGCTTTGAATGGCATCTTCGGTAAGTATATTATTTCTATGTCTTAAAGCCAACGGTACCTACTTGTAGCTTCAGCAGCGTCGAGTGACTGAACGTTAGGCCTACTTTGTTCTTGGCCAGGCCAGGTATATACTTATTTTGAATATTCTAGCACGCGTCATTCCGTGGTAAAAAGCATGTTAAACGTTAATAGAGTATTATCATGCACCAGAAGTTAACAGTTAAAAGTCTTTGACGCAAAAGTGTTCGGTGAAAAATCTCTTATTTCGCCTGTAATTTCTGAGGAACATCTTGAGATACGACGAACACATATGAAGACTGCCTCACGTTTTGTTGTCGTCTTTAGAGTTGGAGAAACCATGTTCTAATAACCTCGATCCTGTGTTTGGTCATTCCTTTCTTGGGGAAGCCCCAAGGGGATGGTCAAAATGCTTTGAGGTTAACCTGAAAGCCGGGGAGGACAAGAGCAAATCTAATAAATAAACAGACATGGTTTACATTAATTGTAGGCGATGGAATAAGAGCTGGAGGTCGGAAACTTTCTCTAATTTATTACCACTTGGGCGCCACTAATTTACCAAAGAGTGTGGAACAACGATGTCTCTTACGACGATGCGCGCAAGTGTCTTTTTTCAGGGGAAATTTTGATATTACTGCATCGTTTAGAGCAGGTAATACCGGAAGAGAACCATTTGTTGTACAATGCAAGGGCTGCAGCATGCTCCAAAAGGACTTGTGGAGGTGTGGATGGAGGGGTCAAACGAATAATGTGGAATCTCTAGAGATTCTATCGTGGAAATATCAAAAGTTTCCCTTGTGTATTTTTACCATCATAAATTTTTGGCCAAAAAAAGAAGGGTATCCGCTGCCCTCCGCATCTCCGTGGCCCTTACTCCGTGTAACAACCCTACCAAAGATAAAATTATGTACTAACGTTACA
This sequence comes from Alatinidae sp. Z8VKAUB7J3, assembly GCA_010016025.2. Taxonomy (NCBI): domain Eukaryota; kingdom Metazoa; phylum Cnidaria; class Cubozoa; order Carybdeida; family Alatinidae; species Alatinidae sp. Z8VKAUB7J3. The sequence goes on along the minus strand of JAAAKM020006971.1, from coordinate 27,435,394 downwards.
GTTCTAGTAAACTTCCCCGAATTTCAGTGCTGCAGAGTTTTTGAATCGTCCTGACAGTTTCATAAAACAGATGAGAGATTCGCAGTTACTCAGCAGATCCAGTATGGATGAAAAAAATCTGCTGAGGTGATTGAAGCAATCTTCCATGGCATATTGATCTAAACGAGGCCCTAGCTCAGAGGTACTATGTTGTGATGACCCCAAATTGCCAATCAGACCCACGATTCTAACGTCCAGATTCAAACGTCGGCAGACTTGAAGTAGTTGCAATGTCAAGCCCGCTCTCCTAAATTTCAAAATAGTCCATCCAAATTTTTAACCTTGGGTACGGGTACAACTGTAAGTTCTTACAACAGAATACCAGAAACTATCGAGAGAAGCTAGTAGAATCATAGAAGTTACACAATACATTAAAATGGCTCTTGATTTTGGATGAAGCAGAATTGCTCAAAATCCAAAATAAGCTGAGGTTCTTGAAGAGAATATTGGCCATAGCAGTAAAAGCGGCAGAACCTAGCGACAGTTTACAATCTACAAATGCTATCAGTTGCAACGAGGTGCCAGAGAAACGGGAAAACAGTAGTATATTTCATAGACTTGTTCGCCTGCTTTGAAGTCCAGATGAAAAAAAACCCATCAGAAACTATGACAATGCAGGGACAGGGGAACAGGGGGAGAGGGGGCCATGCCCCCTTGAAAGATTTGCCAAATTCCAATTTTTCCGTCACCACTTTTCAGCCTTGATACACAAGATGTGATAAAGTTCTCTGTTATATTAATTCAACTTTTAAGTTGTTACTTAGTCAACAGAAATCCTCTAGCAAGGGATACGGTGCCGTCGCCAGACTATCTCTGTAGGGCATGCTTATTACCTAAGAACATATTTTAGGGCATGCTTCATAAATTTAAGGCATATGGGCCTGCCTGTTCACCAAATAACGTAATTTTTGTGTAACCCCTTCTGGAAAATCGGTGAACCCTTTCAAGTTTCGTGTAACACTTGTCATAATATCTCTGTATTTTAGAATCATTTTGAGGGCCCTAACGTGAAGGCACAAGACATGAACATATAAAGATATATGGAGTAGGGTATTTAACAAGTCTGAGAAATGCTCTTACACATTTCAAAACTCTAGGACAGACGACCATGAACTAGGGGATGCTATTTTACCTTGATGTCCACTTCTAGAGGATGCTAAGCAAACGTCATGCAAAGGCAAAACTGGGTTCAGTTGTATAATGCATGATCATGTTGAGCCCCCCCCCCATTTTTTAATAAATAAAAAATTAGCAAGAAATTAAATATGGCGGCCCTTTGCGTCCTGTGCCTCACTCGATACGGCTCTGATGAGGATGGGAGTGAGACTATGCAAGGTCTTAATATAATATCTGCAATTCATTTTTTTTGTTTATGCAGCTTTTACGTAAAGGGATAGTAATTCTGTTACGTAAGGCTTCTTCTTTTCTGTTTATCATTATCACTTTATTTAAAATAGAAAATGGCTAGCGATGTAACACTAACCGATTTCTTGTTGTTTTTCATTTTTACAGATGACTGTTGTCTTTGCTGGAGATAATTTTGATTCATGAAACAACCGGACGTCAATCGAATGCAATCCCCCCCGCTTATTAATTGTTCAAACATTTTCCACCGAGGATATTCTTATTCCGAGCCCCCGCCTATTAATTTGTAAGTAATCTCCCACCTATGATTTTTCGAGGAGATACTTTGGTGGGCAAGTAGAAAATGTCTTTATTAAAGTATGAAAAACCACATATTAAAAAGATAAAGATGCTCTTTTACGAGGCTCGAAGAAGTGTGTGGAGGCACATTACAGATTTTAGCAATAAAACTGTCATTGAGCAGGAGAATGACGGGAACATTTTTAAATCTTGGAAGGCACGTAGGAGACTACCATGACTTCGAATAATTACCTACTGTTTGTGTTGCATTACCCTACGTTTAGGAAGTTGCAGTTGATTCTAAACATTGATTCTTGATTTCTTTGAAGTGTCAAATGTTTGTGGCGCAGAGGTGGTAAAGAATATTTAAAAATATGATTCAGGCTGCTAAAAGTACACTATCAACCATAATGTCTTTCAAAACTCAAAAGTAATGTAGTAGTAGGCCCGCGGCTATGAATATTGTTTAATAACTTTTAAATGGTTTCTTCTAAGTTGCTGAATCTTGTAAATATGCAATTGTCAAATATAACTCATTTCTTCAGACAGAATAGACATTTTTGGATTAAAGTTGATTAGCTGCGATCGTTGACACTTCTCATCATCTTTACTATTGCTTTCGTTGATTGTCATGAATACTTGTGTGTCTTACGTTTTTTGGATTTGCATATTATTCTATGGCTTATAATAGCTTTTGAGGTAACTCTTACTGCCTTTATTACTTCAAAAAAAGTGTAACGACGTGCATTCCGATCAGAATTACATCTGGCAAAAAATTTTTGACTTGACTACCTTACCTTGTAATACTAACAAAATTACATTTTTTACCAAAAATATGAAAATAAAAACTTTTAAATTTAACGTAAAAGATCTTGAAGTATTCAAAATCTTAATATCAAAGCAAGTAACGACGTTTTACAGCAGTTAGATATGTTAAGATAGCCGCGGCCTTCTAGCCGCCCCCTCCCCGTGTGTCTCAAAAGCCCGTGCTAGGTAGGGTTAATAATTTAACTAAACTACATGTTTACGCACTTTTGCATCAGAGTCTGCTTTAGAGATTATAAATATGTGCAGCGAATATTAAACATATCCATTTATGTTCATTTTAAATAAAGAGGCAAAGTATGAATCCGTTGTAACGTATGCTAGTGATGGGTTTTGAGTACAAGACATGGAACTGGAACTGATAAGACAACAAACTAATCAAAAAACAGTGATGACTATATTAATGGCTTTGTTGGGGTTTTAATGGGACGAATCCCAAACCCGACTCACATTAATTACATACGTACATACCATGAGATTACAAAACGGATACACGGAAGTGCAGCTGTATCAGCATTTGGTCAGAAATGTAATGTTATTGCATCTTTTAAGTTTGTAGTGAATAACTAATGGTTTATCCATAAATTTAATTACTTGTTTTCTCACTTATTTAAATTAAAAATTTTATATTTTTGCAACTTCTATTTACAGATCGGAAAAGTTTCCGAACTAGGAAGCTTAGAGTTACGCAAGGAAATTAAAACCAACTGGATTAATGTCAATCCATTTAAAGAATTGGATCGCCCCCTTACCATCGTTACTAAAGTAGTAAGTCAGTAAATTTCAAACTAATTAAGAAATTGCTTAATTGCTTAGTTAAGAAATAGAGGCGAAGGAAAGTGCATGATGTGCATGATGCAATACGTAAGCAAAGCAGTGGATAGATGGCACACAACACTAGATATGACAGTTTCCTGAAGGGGTGTTATAGGTTGGTTTTGCTTTTAATACCTTGGCTACGTAAAAGTTTTAATTACTCTGTAACTTTGAAAAGGACTTATAAAACTGATCTATTCCATGATTATACTTGGAACGTGCAATATCCTCATCAAGAAGATCATAGAACAAGGGTATGCAGAGGTAGACGTGACTGCTTCTGTTAAAGTACCATTAGAAGCACACGTAGTTTTATGGTAGGCTCTATAATTCACTGAACATATTTTTTCTTAATTCTTCCTAACCAATAAAAAGTTACGTCTATTATAATTCTAGGATCACATGTATTATTGTGGGGACTGGATATGAGTGTAAATCTTTCTTTTAAAACGAGTATAGGTATTGTAGAACTGTCTAGTGATTTCAAGGATTTGTTCTCTTAACTTTATGTTTTTCTGATAAAAACCTAGGGCACAAGCAGTAACAATTGTGAATAGACAAGAATTTTTTAAAAAATCTTTAAAGTATGTGCTTTGTACGGCCGTTTTATCAGCACAAATTGTCTTGTTAATTTCATCTCACTTGCAGGAAGCGCCTTTTGTCATTCGAGAAAGCAACAACAATGGGCAAAAAGGTTACAAGGGTTTTCTTATTGATATTCTGGAGGAGTTAGTAAAGATGTACCAATTTAAGTATACCTTATATGAAGTGCCTGATGGCGAATACGGTTACAAATTGTCAAATGGAACTTGGAAGGGCTTAATTGGTGAGGTGTTATACAAGGTGCGTTGTTTAGAAATCAGCTACTTTTTTAAAAGTAGGACTCATTTTAGGCAATCAAGATGATCATAATACTGTTTATATCATTTAAAGGATTAAATTAGCGAATTATAATATTTACGTCTGAAAAGATTGATTACAGGTCGCTAAATTTTTTATCTACAAAGATGAAAAATGTATCATTAGGTTTCTATCAATGGATCCCAATATTATTCTATAATGTTCTTAAGTCTCTTTTTAGTAATTCATAAAATGTCCTTCAGTTATCTATTTACCAATCTTGCCTCGTTACTATGATGCAGAACTCATACAACTCCAAGATGGAAAGAATAGCTATCTCAGAGCACATCAATCCGTCACTACATTAGCAAGAAAGAGGACAATTCTTGAGCGTATTTGTCAAAGTACAACATTTACTACGAAAGATACAGGACACATCGCTAAGCAAATTGAAAAAAGAGATTTAGACTGATGCAGATACAAATAACCTAAAGCAGGGAAAGTCACGTTGTGCGATACAAAACTCCAAGGGGATGACAAACTGGTAGGCGATAGGTTCTATAGGTAGCCATACAAGGTTGATGATAGAGGATGATGCTCCCCCCTTGAAAGGATTGATACAGATAAATTAAAAAGTATTGTGTAATAATCTTGCACCGGAGGACTGGCGTTCTGTTGTTGTTGCGCAAGACAGCAATGTACGACTTCCATTTCGCTACACGAATCATTCTGGTACAGGCTGTTTAAACTCAGTAAACACCGGTACCAGTTTTGTATAACCGGAATTTGATGGTAAATACATCTAAGTGTTGGAGTTGTAATTAAAGATAGTTGTAGTTTTCTAGTCATCTTTTCCTTAGCCGTGAAAAAGTCTAGGCGGGTGAGAAGAAGAAACATGGAATACAAGTTGGGATTTTGATTTACTCTTATCCGAAATGATCAAGCAGAAACCTGCCTCTAACTTTGCTACAAACAAAGCGATTTAATCTAGTATACTAAAAGAAAACCTGAGTTGGATATTTCAATAATTGAAAGAAAAGAGAAGGAGACCAGAAAACATTTGAAACGATGTTCTCCAGAAAAGACACCCGATTGGAAAATGTTCTGACTGTGAAATACAATATTTCCTTGCTCATTAAAAAAGCGGGTAAGCCATTAAATTGGTGAGAATTTAATTTTACCATGTAAAAAGAAATGCTGAGCTTTGAAATTGGCCATATATATGCTTCAGTATTAAGGGATTCACGTTTAAACACCGGCATAGTACAAAGACGCATCGAAGAGATAAACGACGATTTAGCAACGCACATCTTGACTATTACTGAACATTAACTACAAAAAGGCAACTATTAGAGATGAAGAAGCTGCTTTGTGCATGAGCTGGCTAAACCAGAGAAGATGTTTATTGCCTTATTATTGCTGCCGATACTTGAGCAGTTGCGCTTTGCGAAAATATTCGGAGCTATTACACGAGCAAGGGGATATCAATGTGGAACGTTATTATCGTGGGCTTTTTACATTATTGGCACACCGGATTCCGGCCTAATTGCCACTGTCTCTGCCATCTAACTGTGGAACTCTTCAGTGGAGACTCAAATGACACTTTGGATTTTCTGATTAAATGGATCAATAAAGTGAGCCAAAGTCTTTGAATAATGGAATTTTCCATCTTAGGTGTCCGTAGAATGAAGAAATATTTGAAAGATTGCAAGTGCTTACTGGGAGATACATGTTCACTAACGGAACATATTTGAGCAACTGTGGGGCACTCTTTGACACATCACTGAATGAGTCTTTTGAGCTGAAGCTGAATGACAGCAAGGCAACACAAAATCCATGTAAAGCAGAGAATTCAGGGACTCCATATCAAACAAATCCTTTATTCTAAACAAGTCAAGCAAACAAATTCAGGCAGATATGACGTCAATAATTAATAGTATGAGTTAAAATATTACTGCTCGCCATGGTGAGCGCAAGCGATGCTTAACTTTATAAGCAATCAGGTATCCATTGAGGACCCCATGTATTACCCTTTTTATATTGAGTGTAATTAAAGATATACGAGAGCCTTTCGGCGATATCCGGAAGCTAGGAATCCACATATGGACTTAAAATCCATATCCATGTGACCTTCAATAGGTGCCAAAAGAGTTGCAAGAATAATTGATTGAACTGCTGTACGCAGTGACAAAACCGAATATTTTCAAATAATTACGAAGTGTTGTGGTGCAGTTTCCCCGTAGCAACTCCAAGGACTGTGAAATTTTGCGAAAATTGTGAAAATTATTTGTGCTGTGTTTTCCAACGACTTACCATTTTTGTGTTAAGTAGTCCGCTTGTGGATAATGACAAATGCTTAAAATTTTTCCTTGCTGGGAGCAGCGGGGATGGGGTCTCTGTTTGCTTATTATGGGACGATAGGCAAGAAAAGGTTGAGAAACACTTACCTTAAGGCTTACTACTCTGTCATCAGAACATTCTGTGGCCCACAATTAACAGATACATTACAATTGTTGTGTGATAATGGCAAAAATATCTAACAAGAAGAATAGAGGCTTATGTAGGTGGCTGGAGAATTTAAGAAATACTTAAAAGACCATCTGAAGCCAATCGAGGAGCAATAGAAAGGCTTTCCCAGATTCCTGTATACCGTACCTTTGCATAGGCCTACGCTGTGGCAAAGACCAGAAAGGCCATTACCCGGCTCTTACATAGAAATGCTGCGGAGTGGAATGCCATTCCAGCTAAATTATATAAAACGGAGGCTTTGACTGCACTTCTCCAATGTATATAGAATCACGAGCAAATCCCACGAGATGCGGTAATTGTTCACCCATTCAAGCGCATGGGTATGCGAGTATGGTTTGCGTGTGCGCGGTGACCATTGTGGTATTTCTTTACTCGTCATTGTTGATAAGATTTCTACCCATATACTTCTTAACCGTCTGACTAACATCTTAGACACCTTGTTTGTTTGACACGTTACAACAACTAAGCATTCCAGAGAGTCACTCTTGTCTCCGAACTCGCCGTGTTACAGTTGACATGATCTTTGCTGAAAGACAACTGCAAGGAAAATGTAAGTATGAGTAACGGACTATATTGAAACATCTAAAGCCTTTGAAGCTACAAACGAAGTGAAATAGGGCCGCGTCCTTGTTTCTTCCTGATCTAAAATGGCGTTTTAAGCCATGTTTGCACAATGCTTTCAGGAATAGGGCAGCTTTATACCTATGAGCTACAATATAAACTAAATTTACTTGTTTCGTAATTTGATCAATATAGTTTAAGACTAAAGTGGTAGTTGTTACAGTTTTTGGCGTCCTTTCATCTGTAGAAGTTGTTTAAATTTATAGATTTTAATGCCACGTGCAACATTTATGGCTTAGCAAGCCAATACGGGAGTATCCATCTTTAAAGCAGTTTCGACAAATTAATACTGGGTCGTGTTCAGGAATAGAGTACCTTTCTTTTAACTAAAACTGTTATTTCTATAGGAGCAAGTAGCATTACTTTCATCTTCACTTGATAGACTTGTTTTCCTTTCCCACAGCGAGCAGATCTGGCCCTTGCACCTCTTGTCATGAACTCTGACAGGCAGCAAGTTGTACAGTTTACAAAACCCTTTATGGAACTAGATGTGGCGTATGTTAAAAAAAGACCAACCGTAAAGACAGCGCTATTTCTCTTTCTGGAACCTTATACAACCATTGTCTGGACCATCACATTGTTAAGCATATTCGTATTTGCAATTGCACTGTTTTTAGTGCAATACTTCTCAAAGGATATTGTGGAAGAAAGCAAAGAAAAAAGTGAGCACGAAGGTGAGAAAGTAGAATCAGTGATGGAGTTGATGGAGATAATGTGGTATGCGATTGGTTGCATATTACAACAAGGCGGAGAAAGAGGATCACCAACAAAATTATCAGGTACGTTTTTATAACATGGCTTTCTTTTTATCAGTTGAAAACGGCAGCAGAGCTGAAGGTATTTAGTTTGTTGATAGTATTGTGTTGCTGTCTGTGAAAATACCATGAGAATGTCAAACAGCAGAGAAAATTTATGTGGAAATAAGCAACGACCTGGCTTATGCCAAATTTGCATTCGGCTTGAAAAGTTTGGTGAACATTTTATCTAATTCTAAAACCTTTATTAGATAGTAAAGGAGGAAAAACCTAAGAGATTGAAGTTAAAGACGAAATATGCGCCTCCTTGCTGGTTACCTGATACCTTTTTAATATGCAATGACTGTGCTTATTGGCAACCTGTAGGAAGGCGAAAGTTTAAGTGACTGCAGTAACTGCACGGATATTACATCACAGCCTCTCGCTCTGAAAGTTAGGCCAGTATCATAAAATGTATTCACGAGGCATATATCCATATGTACTCTTGGGGATGTGTCCTCTAACAGCTGCTAAATAATTTAGATAGGCATAGTTTCATCATCGTAATTTATTGAGAATTAGAAAGTTGTGTTATTGTAGACAGCATAAAAAAGAATAAAACTGTCTGGACTTATTGTTGGCAGAAAGAACAGGAAATTTCGATACTATCAAACAAAGTAAAATAAGCGACAAATAAGCATTAAATAAGCGCTATTGAAAAATAAGTACTTTATCCATCTTGAAGTAGGCCATTGAGTCACAAACAGCGCCTGTATTCAATTATTTATTCTTAAATGAGATGCAATGGATGCAGTTACTTAAGAGAATGACGAAGTAAACACAAGTGTTTCAGCTGTATGGTTTTTGTAGGAGAAGTACTGTTTATATGATAAAAACGTCAAGACGTGGAGAGCTACGTTATCTTCAACGACAATCGTTTTCAAACTTCTTTTCTACGCATATTCTACGCAAATTTTTCCCCAGGGGGTAACAATATCGAGACTATCTTTGCAATCATTGTATGATGTATCCTTACTACTTCGTGGATCTTCTGCAGTTAATATTTGCTAACTGCAAAGACTAGAATGAAATTAGTTTACAATTGACTGAAAAGGCTTCTTTACTTAATCTAATCTAAACGGCGACCTTCTATTTCGTTGATATTCAATATATGATGGAATATAAATTTATAAATATTCTTACATTGTATGGTCTAAATAATGTGGTAAATGTTAATTAAAATCTATACCAGGAAACCGTTGTCTTGTCAGCTAGTAGATGAAGCAGGATTTTAAAGGATAAAGAAGAACAACATGTGTCAGAATAAAACCAAAGTTATTATTAATACCCTTTTTACAATCAAACACTTAGGAATAAGAAACAGTGTAAAGTTATTTAACATGGCCAGGAAAAAATTCAATTTTTTCTCTATCCTACCTTACGTATGTTGTACTTTCTTTTCTCTTCCGCTACAGGCCGAATACTGACAGGATGCTTCTGGTTTTGCGCATTCATTGTAGTAGCCTCATACACAGCCAACTTAGCTGCTTATTTTACGTTTGAGAAGACAAAATCATCTCAGTTGACATTAGATGAACTCTTAAAGGAGGATTCCTATTTCTCCTTGTCTAAAAATACAGCCATTGATGCTTACGTGAGGCAATCAACACATCGTACCTACAAACTGCTTTATGAACGGGTGACGTCATTTCAGAAGTTTGTGCACGGTATTACAGAAGGCGTCGAAAAGGTCAGAAAAGACAAGAATCTAATATTCCTTGAAGAAAGTTCATCCCTTACATGGCTTGTCAACAAGGAACCTTGTGATTTGAAAGCAGGTATGTGAGAAGCAGTCAGAGCTGATGCGTCATAACCACTCTACAAAATGAGTAAGAATTCTTGTAGGAAATTTTAACTAGGCCGAGTTAAAGACAAATATCCCCGGTGGTGACATATTTCCTATTTTCCCTGGTGTTCTTTTCTAAAATAAATGAATATTAATAGCATTTGTTTCAAAAATTCCAAACCATTTACAGTAACCATAGGTTTATGATAAGTAATATAGAATGTATTAAAAGAAGACTTAGTAGCAAATATTCCATTGTTATATAGCTTCACTGTAACTACTTACAAAGCAAAATGGATTTTTAAGTGCTCATACTTTGAAACTTCTGTAGTGAATAGGAAGATGGAACGATTAAAGAAAGGACCACGTTTAACGTTTTGCAGTGATGCCAAAAATATGACGTCTATGGATATGTAGTACAACACACTGAAGTGATAAGAGAATGTAAAAACCCAATTACGCTAACAATAAAACCAGGGAAAACCTTGCTAAAATCTCTTTTCTCCTTTAATGTTTAATGTGTGCAGATAGTGTGTAGATGCAGCGGGCCTCTCTTACAACTCTTAATTTATGAAGAATGTGCCTCCTTGCAGACGGAACTACAGAACCATTGAATGCATCTTCCGATATGACTGTCACCAAGGATAACTTGAGTCGGATTGTGTTGCAAGCGATTTAACATACACGTGTTTTTTTTAAATAAGCAACTAAGTTGGTTAGGTGTGAGGCCTCGATTTGGTCCAAAATCTAAGCAACAAGCTAAGCAACTCGAGGCCTCAAATTCAAGAGGTACAATTTTTAAAACGCCTGAAAAACAAATCAAGAAACGTTTTTCATTAAGAATTGATTACAAACTGTTGATATATAAAAGTCGTACCTTGTTCCCCCTTGGATGTCGAGTTGGCATTCCACGAGAAGCTTCTCCTGCCATCATCCTATCTATATCTGCATCTAAGGTATCAATATGTGTATACTATATTAAATCACTTCATCGGTATGTAAAATATAAATATGTATGTATCACTTGTTACTAGAAAGATATAAAAATAGGCTGCTACACAGGACAGGGACAAATAACTATGGGAAATCAAAAACGTTTTCTGTTTCCAAACCTCATTTGTTGATTTATAGTCCCAAAGATAGCATTCAGGAAGTAGATTTTAGCCAGGAGACAGAAAAAAAATCCGAAACTGACGGGTAGTGGACCTTTGGCGATAATTCGAGCGTCCTTACTAATTTTTTGCGCCGTCGTATATGCACATGAACAATAGTAGTTCTTTACACATAAATTCTTTCAATAGGCAAAAACGTGGTATGCTTGGCACAAACGGCAATGTTTCTTAGTACAAGTTCAGAACTGTTACAGCAGAACCATTGAGTGGCTTCGTCGTGTCCTTTCGGTTATGAGGTCCAGCAAATGCAGATCCTAGCTTGGGTTAAGATACGCAGCAAAGTTTAAAACCTGAGCGTGGCTATGATAGCGCAAAACTTAACCTAGAACCTAGCCACTCTAATACGGAATAAAAGGATATAACTGCATCGTTTCAATCATCATACCTGATGCCATAAAATTCATCTGTGCCATCTTTGGATCAACGTTGCCTTTGTTGAGAGTTCTGTCATCCATCATCTGGAATTTCTACGACAAAGCATGTTACAATTTAACACTGACCTATCTACATATTCGTATAGTGTACAACTGTTGGTATTCCAAAGATGTGTGTGACAAGGTTTCGTTAGTGCAACATGAACCGGTCACTGCTCCATATAGTACTCACTTATCGGGCGGTTAAAGTTGTCCTTTTTAACTTAATCAAATCAGTTCGTAAATCATGCAACTTTCTGTAAAACAACAACAACAACACCTCACAAGAAGAACATGCCGTACCATTCCTGTATACATACTGTGTACCTATTTATAGTTCTACGTGATTCGTAAAAATCTACCCTATAGTTTCAGAAATCATTCATATATGCCTATCGAGGCCCTAATATTTTATGTTTTCACTTCATCGTCTTTCGTTGAACATATGGGCTATATAATCTATTGTAGCAACCTCTCAACTAAAGACCCCTGGCCAACAGTTGTTTCGATGTTAAACTAGCTTAAATAAACAGTAAAATCACTAAACTGGCTAACTCCCCAACCCTCCAAGGTGATGGGTGTCACATATGACAGGAAAAAAGTACAAATAGGAAGTTATACAATGAGTTCTTCATGACACTACCATGTCCTTGTGGAAGACCAGCTACGCCAATCATCCTTAATGAGATCAAAACTTGGAATTAAAAGTTGTGGCTACAGAAAATCCTCCTTATCATGAGAAGCAACCAAGAACATGAACAAGGGCGTAGAACCCTAACTCATACGACTGACTACGGACTATTTGCAATATAATACAAATGGCATTGAGGCTATCTATAAGAATAAATGAAATCCAGTTTGCTTCTCGTACCTTTCTGAGAATAGCTTGCTAGCAAGAACTGCAGTAAACCAAATACGTGTATTCGTTCTGTCGTAAAATCAAATGAAATAGCATTTAGTTATTAGTTAATAGTTAATAGGAATTGCAATGGTAGGAAAACACAAAGAAAGTCTTGTAATTACGACTGCCAGTTCACTTTGCTGTTTGCTGCAACTCAAAATGATGACGATGGTGA
>JAAAKM020006971.1:27404521-27422739 GCA_010016025.2 Alatinidae sp. Z8VKAUB7J3 | reverse complement strand
TGATGATGATGATGATGATGATGATGGTGATGATGATGGTGATGATGATGATGATGACGTTGATGATCATTACCATCACCACTATCATCATAACATATTCTGGCTAGATATTTTCTGGTATAGATAAATCTTTAAATGTAGAGAATTCTACAATCATACTTACCCATAGACTTGAACACAGCATGACGTCATTGAACAAGGACCTGGGTAACAAAAATTTAGAGTCACATATTGACATTGCAGATCTTTCATATCACGTCACACAAACATCAGATTTTCCCCCTTCACCCAACCTGTAACTGGCTGCAATACACACAATGCATCTTATAATAATATTGCACACTGTGAAATTCCCTAACTTCTCCCCATTTGGTGGATGAAAACACTTTGAATAGCAAACTTTAAAAATAAGTAGCAGTCTTCCATGAAGATAAAGGCACTTCTTTTAGATGTTAAATTACCAGAACATGCTTAGCTTAGCCATATAAATGCAGTTGCTCACAGCTATTTTTTATCTCCGGCTTAGGTACATATTTCAATTTAATTTAGACATAATGTAAAAAAGTATGTCATAAGGGAAGGGAGGAGACAATGGGAAATTTAACTAGCAGGCCTTTAACTTACAACATAAAACATTAATACAATGTAAACTTCAAAGGCAATTTTGTGTGTTGTGTTGTTCTAAGCTAACTGAGGTACATGGGTTCTTGACATTCCCACGAGTCACTGTACACACATAAGGCACACACATAAACACACACACACACACACACACACACATGCATGCAGGCATACACACACACACACATGCATGCAGGCATACACACACACACGTACACAAACACACACACGTACACAAACACACACACACACACACGTACACAAACACACACACACACACACACATACATACAATGAGAGAGACACACACATACACACACATGTACACACACAGAAACAAATAAATACACACACATATATACACAAATATAATATTCTACCTACTGCAAAATGTTGCTTCAACTGTGTACTAGTGTTGGGGCTTACAGTAAAATAATATCATCAAAAATAAAATAAAAGTATGTTAACATCGGAGGTCACCTAGCTCTGTTGGTAGAGCGCACACCGCAAAAGCAAAGGTCACATGTTTGATCCCTGGTGGTGACATATTTTCTATTTCTCTAATGTTCTTTTCAAAACTAAATATAATATGGGCTGCAGGGTTTCACTAGAGACAAGTCGTACATATCAAAAGTGATGTGATTAGACCTTTAACTCCGAGTTGTGCAAATGCCCGTTACACCATGAAATATCAACAATTCCTAACACTACAATAAGCCAATGTTTAATAAGCCATGCCACTTATTAAGAAGGCAAACCTGGAGCAGAAATTCACCTATATTAATCATGGCCAGTATGTCATGTGATGATCTTAATCAGTCAGCTATAACTTCAAGAAGAAGATTGGCATTGGTATCAGCATAAATTTATGCAGCAACTATGGCCATTGCTTTATCTCCTGCCAACAAAAAACTTATTATTCAAAGCTGTCGTGAAAGTGCTATAGTGCATTATTATTTTGTGGTGGCACATTGCTTAATCTCTTCACAACATAATTTTAGTGTAACTTTGGTACGCAGTAGTGTGCGATAAAAAATGGTAAATATAAAAAGAGCATTTGTTTTAAATACAATACATACTCTACATAGTCCACAGCTTTAGTCAGTAAATGGGTGCACTATATTGTCTGACGCGCATATTGGAAAACTAAAAATTGACCTTAATTATAAGGCCATGCTAGCCAAAGTCCGGCTTATGAAGTGTCTAGATTATAAGTTATGTTAAAAAGTTAACTATAACATACTATGTAATAAAATCATCTGAATTCTGTTTCTCCTCTCCCATTGGGAAAATCAGTGCCAGTTGCAGGGTCCTGCTGCAAACCTTTGGTAAGTGGGCTACAATCCTAGTAAGCAATAACAATGGTCTCATTACAAAAATATACTATCACAAACACACTAACACTTGTAAGAAAATCAAAGATACAGGTTTTAAGTTCATACTCCTATTTCTGCCATTTCCTTAGTCAGAGTTAGAACTTGATGTTTTAAAACATGATACTAAAACCTATGGGTGATAGGCCTAAACATCCAATTATCAAACGCCTCCGCATGTTTTGGAAGCAGTCTCCCCTTCACCAATTTGAGGCAATCAAGTAATCCTTCCAAAAGTTGTTCCGACTATCTACATGATGACCTTTGTCTTGCCTTCTTCATTCCTTAGAACTGTTTCGATAGTCTTATGCCTTCAGGCTCTTCCGCAAACCCTGATTGATTGAAACAGGTCTCCCAAAGCTGTTTCCATGTTTGACCAATTTGGAACATTTTTTGAAAAAAAGGAGTATTATGTTCTGGAAAGGAGTACCCTCTTATCAAAATAATGCCCCTCACAAAGCTTTCAAAACAGTGCATGCCCCCACCCCCTGGCTCCGGGCTCCTACATCCATAATTCTAATTTCTATTGGTAAAATTTCAACCCAGCAGGCATATGCATGGCACACTATCTTTGGTTAGGAAGCCTGCACAACATCTTAAGTTAGGAGGAGGGCATCATTTCTTTGGCTAAGAAGAGGGTGTAATCTCTTTGGCTAGGAAGAGGGCACAATTTCTTTGGCTAGGAAGACGCGCAATTTCTTTTGCTAGCAAGGGGGCACAATTTCTTTGGCTAGCAAGAGAGCACAATTTCTTTGGCTAGCAAGAGAGCACAATTTCTTTGGCTAGCAAGACGGCACAATTTCCTTGGCCAGCAAGAGCAAACAATTTCTTTGGCAAACAAGAGGGAACAATTTCTTTGGCTTGCAAGGGGGCACAATTCCTTTGGCTAGTAAGAGGGCACAATATGTTTTACTAGCAAGGCAGCACAATTTCTTTGGCTCAGAAAAGGGCAAGTGAGGCCTTACCTCCCTCGCCCCCTAGTTGCCTACCTCCTTTGTAGCTACAATGACATCCTACTGGTATCTGTCACTTACTATCATAAATACCTTATTAACAGAACATCTCTGCACCCATTATCTACATACAGTCAAGTGAGTCAAATTTTTAAAAAATTATGTACATTCTGTTTACTTTTGCTAACATGCAATTACAAGCTGACTGAAAATTCTTACTAAACACTGCAACCCAGCTTGGTGCAGGTGCAGTGGGAACATGATTCAGTTCAGCCTTCTTGTAATTACACCATTTTAACACATTATATTTGATATAAGTTTACACAGAAAAATGAAACAAGTGATTTGATAGATACTGCAGTAAATTCTCAAACATATTCACAATATAGCAGCAAAGGAATACTTAGAAATTATATTTTATTCATCTTACCTCACAAGGTTGAAGATTGATTATATTTACACTTTATGGAGGGTCTACAGGAGATAACAGAAAAACACAGTGATGTGTAATGATTCAAATTAATTTTTAACATAAAAATAACACCAGAAATGAAAGAAAATACTAAACACTTAGGCAATTATGTGAGTGAGTGTGTGAGTCTGTGAGTGTGTGAGTGAGTAAGTCAGTGAGTCAGTGAGTCAGTGAGTGAAAGAGTCAGTGAGTCAGTGAGTCAGTGAGTCAGTGAGTCAGTGAGTCAGTGAATGAGTCAGTAAGTGAGTCAGTGAGTGAGTCAGTGAGTCAGTGAGAGAGTCAGTGAGTGAGTCGGTGAGTCAGTGAGTCAGTGAGTGAGTCAGTAAGTGAATCAGTGAGTGAGTCAGTGAGTGAGTCAGTAAGTGAATCAGTGAGTGAGTCAGTGAGTGAGTCAGTGAGTGAGTCAGTGAATGAGTCAGTGAGAGAGTCAGTGAGTGAGTCAGTGAATGACTTAGTGAGTGACTGATACAGTGACTGAGTGAGTGACAGATAAAGTGACTGAGTGACGGAGTGAATTTGTGAATGCTTTTGTGAGTTAGTTTGGGAGTAAGTTAGTTAAAGGTGGGTAGATACGCTGCCACTCTAGTGGGAAGATCGGCTGACTGCCAGACCCGTTGAATGGTGGAATGAATGTTCCCATAAGTCAAGTCTATCAATCAGTCTTAGTAAACTCTAACGAAACGTGGTGGTAGCTTCTTGCTTTCTCCCCTTGTAATCTGACAAACCAGCGAATAAATTATTCATAAGTGTATATGAGTAAAAGAGTCCACGAGAAACACGAAAACCAATATGAAATGAAAGCGCGGCAACCCAGTGAGCATATTGCTTTGAAATCAAGTAAGAATTACAAGAAAACCAATAATGAACACGTGGACGACCTTTGAAGCGATGGCTTGCATACTTATGAACAATACATGTGATAGATTCCCGCCTGGACAGCAACGATGTCACTATTGACAACGAAAATGGAAAGCGTCTTTTTACTGGAAATACATAACACAGAATAGAACACGTTGCGCTGTAGTCTCAGATCAATAGAGTTCTGAAGTGATGACGTCACAAAAAACTTTTTTCGAGGAATCGCAATTATAACTAAATCACAGTGTTAACCACCAAATGCCCCTCTACCAAATATCGCATTCAAATCTCATATCTGCGGCGAGAAACGGCTGTTCGAATTTGGAAAACGCCTTAAGGACACACTGTTAATTTTGGGTTCATTTCACAAGGTTTTGATAGGGATGATTTAAAGTTTGAAAGGGCGTATCTCATCGATTACCCAAGGTATGGTTCTTAAATTTGGTCAGGTTGTCTATCTCAACAAGAAGAAAGCAACGAGTTGAAAATACTATCAAATTTCTGATATTCATCAAATCGTGACGTCACACTTTTGTACTCTATTACAGGACTGTCTTGTTTCTCGGTTCCAGACTTCCATCAAAGCATGAAATGGTTTCAAATTAAAACGTTTTGAAAATTGACGATATGAATTGAAACTTCTATCGTCTTAGCATGTTTTTAAATTGGGTGTCATTAAATTTTGAAGTGGCATGATAACAGATAAAAATCTCCCTTTTGGGGGAGGGGGACGGGAACAGGGGGCTAGTCCTTATAGTATTGTTACGGCATAAATACGCAACTTGGCACTTACTGCGATCCTCAGGCTTTATTAAATTCGATTATATCAAAGTTTATAAATTCTTTAAGTTAATCGCATTTCTCTTTAGGTTCTCCAAGGCTAATCCTAGTTACTAGGAGTGTAGGACTATAATAAGTATTGGTAAAGCAAAAATTGAGATGTGTAGATTTGTAGCAAATAGTGGCAAGTTTGTAGGAAGTCTAGTTCTCTTTGCTATCTTTAGATACCTTGTCTGCTTATAAAGTGCGATTCTTTTTTCATTCCCTTAACAAGAGAGATCTGAAGATCCTTGTCTCCCTTTCTTTACTCAAACAGACCATCTGCTGTGACGTTGTGATCATTTCACAACTTCCTGGTTTCAAATGTTATCCTTCTAGTGGCCCTCCGAATGTTTTCTTCGACACATACCGTAAAACCCCGAATATAAGCCCTCCCAAATATAACCCCCCGGAATATAGGCCCCCCTGTAAACTAACCAAAATATCCTTCCGAATATAAGCACCCCCCGAATATAAGCCCAGGGCTTACATTTGATAATCTGTGCGTTGGATCCGATATTGGTAAAGCAGAAGGCAGTGATACTGAATGGACATGGACAGAGTATATATAGAGCCTCTGTATTTACTTTTGTTCTTTTGTGAGGTTTTACGCATTAAATGTGACATTGACTTTAATGTCTTATGTGAAAGAAACGAGTTGCTTCCCAATTATACAAGATTGAAGCTCTACGACGAAGCAGTCACAAAGAACAAGGAAACGCTTAAGTTCAGGCCACATCTTGTTAAGGGAGAGATCAGCCGACTTGAAGAGAAAACATCAAGCTTAAGGAAACAGTTCGGATTACTACTTTGCCGACTAAGAAGCGAGGTTCCATCTAACATACGATCTCTTTCCCTCGTACATTTTCTCTTAAGAAAACTGGAGAACATCAAAGCAACCTGTAATTTGAAACATCGAAAAAAGTTATCAAAGTTATACGGAGAGAGCATTTACTTAAAGGAGGAATTCGATTCGGTAGTAAGTTTATCCGATTACAATCCTACTATTGATGAACTAAATGTGCTTCAGAAAGGATTAAACTGGCCTGTGCAACGATCTAAGAGCCAGATTTTACAGCAAATCGAAATCGAAAAGTTATATGGATCCATTATACGACTTGAGACCAACAAAGAAGTTGAAATCGATCAAAATGAGCTTCTGCGTTCCAAACTAAAAACATTCGGGCCGAAGATGAGAAAAGATTTTAGTACCCAGTCTCTTTCAAAGGCAGAAAGGAATGCTCTGCACGGTTTAAGGAACAATAACAAAATCATCATTAAAAAAGCATATACGCGTGGTAAGACTGTTATCCTTACACAAGAAAAATGCAAGAAATACTAAGCGATACATCGAAGTTCAGAAAGATTAAAAAGGACCCTACCAACGAATTGAAAAAAAGAATAAACGCAATCCTAAATACCTACGAAAACGGCAAAATTTGGAGTTTAAAAGGGCAATACACACCAGGACACATCTACGGAATGCCAAAATTATACAAGAACCCACAAGACCCACCTCTCCGACCAATTATTTCCATGATAGGCACCCCAACTCATAACATAGCACGCCACCTAAACTCTATCATCACACCATACATTCACAACAAACACCCACTTGATTCATCTGCGGCATTCGTTAATAGCATTAAAAACATCCCCTATAACATAAATTACACGATGGCATCTCTAGACATTGAAAGTTTATTCACCAACGTACCAGTACGAGAAACAATTGACATCATCCTAGAATACACCTATAATCATCAATCAATTCCACCGCCATCCATCCCATCCAATACTTGAAGAGAACTTCTAATGATCTGCACTACCCAAACACCGTTCCTACTACAAGACAAACTATACATACAAACTGATGGGGTAAGCATGGGAAGTTCGCTAGGACCGACTTTCGCCAATTTCTACGTGGGGCATGTAGAACAAATGGTTCTTGAACCTCTGAGCATACAAGGAACACATAGTCCAATCTTCTACGCCCGATACACGGATGAATGTTTCATACTGGTAAAACATTTAGAAGATTTGGAAACTTTGAAGAGAGATCTTGAAAAGAAATCAGTTCTCAAGTATACGTGGGAACTTGAAAAGGAGAACAGTATTCCATTTCTAGACGTGGAAATAATAAAGGGCGATTCCGCTCATCATCATCATCATCATCATCATCATCATCATCATCATCATCATCATCATCATCATCATCATCATCAGCATCATCGTCATGTCTGCTGTACACGCAACTGCTGGCGGGTATCCTCCACAGTCTCCTTCCGATCTTTTGCTCCCTGCATCCGCGTGCTGCCAGCCTTGTCTTCGATCTCATCTCTCTATCTCCTCTTTGGTCTTCCTTTAGCTCTGCTTCCGTCTCCGCGCGCCATTCAGTTGTTTTCTTGGCCCATCTGTTGTTTTCCATTAGGGTGAGATGTCCTGCCCACTGACCTTTAGTGAATTCTGTTTTCTCGATGATGTCTCTCACTTTGGTTCTTGATCTTACAACTTCATTCTTGATTTTGTCCTTCCGAGTGATCATTGCTCTTTCCATGCTCCTCTGTGGTGCTTGTTTAAGATTCCTATTTGGGTGGCATGGCAAAGAAACTGTATTTGCTTGTAGAAGGTATTTTGTGTATACTAAGCCGTTACTAGTATCCTGACTCTTAAGAATCCTGTCACCCTTGTCCCACCTAATCCTCTCACCCTTACCCACCTCTTAGCCGCATGTATTTCTGTGTTTTCTACTTACGCACCAACTTTCCCTGCTCTGTTTACACCTATCTTGTTATGATGCGCGCGTCGTGCGAGTATTTCGTCGCCGTTGGTACTTAATTTCTTCGTCAAAGTGGTTTAGGAACTTCCTTATTGTTTGGTTTACTTCGGAAATTTCATCGTTCTTACGTTTACACGATAAACTAGCGGATCATAGGGAAGGGGAACACGGTAATTTATCGAATGTGTTACATACTGGGTTTCGGAGTTTTTGGAAGACAATACAAAGTAGACAAGTAATAGTAATAACAAAGTCACTAACTACTGCGCCGAATTTACCTCTTGGTCTGCAAATGACGCTTCAATTGAGAGCGAATCATCCCAAAATAAAGTGATTATAAGGAAATTAGATTTATGTCAAAACTGTTATTGTGTGTAATTACCTGAAATTAGCGGTTGTAGGACATTAACCCCCCGGACAACATCTCCCGGACATTAACCCCCATGAAAATATCCCCCTGGGCATTAACCCTCCGGGCAATATCCCCCCGGACAATAACCACCCTTGCCAATAACCACCCTGGACAACATCCCACCGGACATTAGTCAGTCCTTGTCAGGTCAGTCCGTGCCGGTGGAGCGATTTATTATGACTCCCTCTTGTCAAAACAAACCATAGCGTAATGAATGTTGATTAATAACGATTTTTGACCCTCACCCAAATCAGCTGGTGATTACTCCAAGCAATGACCAAGGGAATCGTAATACCACTAATGCCGTTGAAGGGTAGCATAACTCCTTCAACACAAGTATAGGTGGCCATCACGTTAACTTTTGGAAACTCCTGAAGGCAATCGTGAAAGAAGAAGATCTTAATAGGTTTGTAGTTAATAGTTTGTACACCTGCAACAGGGTCGTGCTCCAACAAATCCGCCCAGAGTTTATGCTGCAGTAAACGAGAGAAGTGGCAATGTTGCAGTCAACTTCGCAAATAGACAACCTATGGACTATTTGCGAGGAATGGTGATGAACGTCACTGTGTGAGAATGTACAATTTTCAGATGACATTGCAGATTCAGTATTTAATTGACATGTGAGAATTCATGTTTGAGAATAGAAAGATTTCAGACGATATTGTATATTTAGTATTTTCTCCCTGCGTGGTAGTACTTTTGGGCAGGAGTTACATTTCTCCATAAGGACACCGAGGCTGAAATTTTTTGATCAGAATTTGGCTATCTTCGAAATTGGAAATTGTCTATCATGCAGTAAAAATTAAGTTGAAATCAGCACATTGAGCCAGGAATAGAAATTCACTGGTTCTTCTGAAAAACTGTATTTATTTACGGAAGTTATTTGCCCGAAATTTATTAAAAGTTTGGATTTTCCTGCTCGAAATCTCTGAGAGTGTATTGGGAATGAATATTGAAAATATACCGGGGAGTTAATAACCGGGGGGGTATTGACACGGGTGGTTAATGTCTGGGGGGATCTGGTCCGGGGGATTAATATCCGGGGGTATATTTTCTGTGGCGTTAATGCCCGGGTGGATATTGTCCGGGGGGTTAATGTCCGCCCACCGAAATTAGCAAGTGAAAATTCAGGCGTACCGAAGGCTTTCTGAGATAGCAATTCCTTGATCTTCTTTCTGTAATTGTTTACAAAAGGGCTTTCTGAATATCTTACCGAAATGAGGCTCACAAGACTGACACTGTGTAAGCGAACGATTTACTGCTAAGATTTTTGGCCGCGAAGTTTAGCTGGGAAGACAGGAATCTTGTTTGAACTACGAAGGTTATACTGCGGCGACTCCGTTTGGATAATGAGATAGCACAAATAGTTTTGGTCAATACTGTTGAGAGATTTACGCACCAGAAGTAAAATCTTAATTTCAATTCGTTGACGTACTGGTAGCAAGTGTTGTCTGCATGTGAAAGTTCTGCTAACCAAGAACGTAATACAATATTGGTAGGCCTATGTAAGCCTATGAATAAGAAACTGACT
This sequence comes from Alatinidae sp. Z8VKAUB7J3, assembly GCA_010016025.2. NCBI lineage: Eukaryota > Metazoa > Cnidaria > Cubozoa > Carybdeida > Alatinidae > Alatinidae sp. Z8VKAUB7J3. The sequence continues at coordinate 27,412,921 of JAAAKM020006971.1, read as the reverse complement.
GCTTTATTGCCCTTGCCACTGTACGAAAAAACAGGAATTAACTACAACAATTGTTTCTCACTTGTAAGATACGCGGAATGACAAAGTGTTGGCGCTAAAGAGAACAACATATATTAAAACAACGCATCCTGGTGTTGATTTACCCAGCTTGATACGATTGATCAAGAACAGGATACAATGGTAATGAATTTCATGGTCGCTAACGTCACTAGATATGCCCCTTGAAGAGAAATAGAAACGTTGGAAATGGTGACGCCAACGTAGACTTGCCTTTGTCAAAAGATTTTAGTGTGAGAATTGGTGTCCATGAGCAAGCAGCCAGCAAAACACTCTTGGACATTTTATTTCCAAAACGAAGATAGTAGGTTATGATCTGCTATCATATTAATACAGATGAGAGATACGTTCATTTTTTACAAAAATAACTGTATTCCTGTAGTTTGTCACGCATTTGTCCCATTTGGTTTTATGTTCCTATTAGAAATTGAACATTTAAAAATTCTGGTCGCAGTTAATGTGTATATTATTAACACGATCATTACTGATGCTAGTATTCCTTGACAACTGTAATTGTCCTGTTTTTGACAATTTAATGTACCCTTTTTTGATATCGTGCAGAGAGCAAGTTATACTATGTGGCCTCTTGATCACTATCTCTTTATCTTGGCATTACTCAACCGCACTCTGTGTCATGTTCACGTATCTCACAGGCCTTAGCTTAGGCCTTAAGAAGACCATTTTAAATCACTCTGCGTTCTAGCTCTGGTGCAATGATTCTAGGTAGGCTTTTCTAGATTTTGGCAAGCTTTATCTGCAAGTGCAGCGGAAGGGGACCCAGTCGTCTGGTGTAAATATCGTTCCTTCGACTACCCAGCATTTCATGTCAGTCTCTCACATCAACTCCAATGTTGATATGTCTATTCTGTGAAACTCCGACGGGACGGGATTCTAGACGGATCTTCAGCATCGTTTTGTGTTTCTTTTCACTAAACAGGGCCTGCCGCATTCACTAGGACTCAACAGGTAACTGATTCCAAATAAGCATAATCACAAAACTTTCAGGACCTGATAATAATAGATCGATCGTATTTTGTGTCCAAGAAAAAATTGATTACTATGGTAAAAATAGAGATCTGGGATTGAGCAGCGCACTGTTGTTCGATTATATTTTGCTTCCAGGATCGTTTGTATCTCGGTTTCTATGTTCTTATGTATCACTAAGATTCGCAAAACGGACTAAAAAGGACAAGTGGAGAAGAAAGAAGTCGTGTGAGGTTACCTCACAGGTGCTTTGCACAGCAAGAACGCACTCGTCAGTCAATCGTAAAGTACGAGAGTGTACCTTTAACACGTTCCCGACCTGAAGTTAACCTCTGTTCTGTCGGTGTGAAAGCTACCTTGGTCGAGCGAACTTCTTTGAGAGTAGTTGACAGAATTACACAGTATGTTAAAATTTTCGTATGTCAAACATTGAAAAAAAAAGTGAAGCAGCCACTTTGAGTTTAAAGGTCCAAAACTCTGATAAGTAATATGATTCTCTCGCAGAGCAGTGCTCGCTTAACAAACTGACCTTGTTTAGATGAATACGGACAATAATTCTCGTATTTAAGGCAGGAACAAGTCAAGATATAAAACATCGAAAAAACTCGGTTAATTTTTTCTAAAAGCTATTTTCAAAACTAAAATTGAAAGCTTACTTTATTTTCCAATATGCTACATATACGCTTTTTTTTGTTGGACGTTGCTGTTTATTGATTTCCGCCTGGCACGTCAAGCAGTTACAGATTTGAGCAAAACAAAATTATATCCACGTGTTACGAAGACGATAGCTGCTCTATTCTACGGAACTTTTGTACCCAACTATCAGAAATTTTGAGTAAAAGCTAAGAGAAGGAGTTAATTGTACAAGTAATGCGTATTGGAATTTGCAGTGCAATTTCATGATCAGAGTTTGTAGCAATTTTTAGTGAACAAAAGAATTATCAAGGCTGTAGATGATATCTGGCTGTGGTCTTCCCTTTAAAAAGAGGATAAGGCTCAAGACAGAAGGGACAATTCCTTGTATGTTAAATTTGTTATACCGTACTTGATTGTAAGCTCGGCTTCCGTAAATACTTCCAACGGAACCATTTTTAAATACACTTACTGTTATTGAGTACTTAAAATTGTTTGTCGGCACCCGTCAACTTTTATCTAAAATTCGAGACCCAATGCTATTGCTCGATGACAGGGCTCAATTTCGTCACCAATCTCTCTTTGGCTGACCAGAGGAGCTGAATGTCGTCATTAGAGGTGCTTTTGTTTTTTAAAGCCAAATTGATATGAGGTTAGACTTGGCCTCCATTATGTTTAATCCTCCTTAATTGTATAACCATGGCTTATTCGTAGGAACATCATCGACCCTCATTATAGCGAGGGCATGTATTTTGATTTAGGAGAACGATGTTTGTCGGAGGCGGGGGATTAGTAAAACGCACGGCCTATGTTGGATATCCAACTTACTCCTTGGTTGGAAAGCAGAGCGCAGTTTCACACCTGCAAGTCATGAAATTTTATGCTGGGAATTCATTTTTCAGTAGAATTATAGGGTACAATATTAGGACATTTTTCCTGCGGCTGTTTTTAGCTCCTACATTGTTATCATTCAAAACTTACATAGGAGTTTAGGTTAGTATGTTACACTCCAGCTTTTTGTCACTTTGTTCCTATGCGCTTGAGATGGACCACACTAGTCCATGTACTACTGCAGAGATCATAGTTGTTGTGGAAAGTAAACCTTAAATTGTTATTTAATAGTTTGGAAAATTTTTTCGCACACATCGGTTAGGTATTTGTGGCAAGTATTGTCATTGAATGATGCGTTCAGAAACCACTGGTATGTTATTGACTACTGGTGATTGTGGGACGGACTGGCATCGGTTTATTGATATTGCAGAATTATGTGACACTTTCTTAAAAGGAATTTTGAGAGTGCGAGCTGTTATCGAGTGCTTCGAGAGAAGTTTAAAGAGTGATGTTTGTTGATTTGAAATTGATTTGTTGCTTGTTTTGGAGTTTAATCTCGTATCAAAAAGCAACATTACCAATGATTTACTACCTGATGCTGCTACTTTTCAATTCAAGGAAACAACCGGCCTGAGCATCCATGAGATCTTTGACGCCAAAAGAAATTGAAACTTGACATTTTCATCGTGAGTCATCAAGGGTTGTATCGACCGCGCCACGACTAGAGAAACATGCTGCACTAAGAAACAGAAGTTGGGCTCATTCTCTTGCGTTGTGTCTATTTTGGTTTTGGATTTGAAAAAATGCAAATTATTGCTCCTTGTATGCGCAATCATATGCTGCCGGATAATCCCTAGTCCATGTAAAAAACATATACTTTTAGTCAAACTCCTCCCCTATTCTGTGTATGTCCTTTGTGGATGACGTCTAACTACCTCGCAAACACAGCCACCCGCCCATCAATATAAGGTATGCCTCATGACCCCCAGGTACAAGAAATGTCTGGACCCCCTCATAAATTTGAGAACCGTTCAGATTTTGAGTAGAATCCGCTCCTTTAAGGGTAAATAGCCCTTTTCCCTCAGAAGCTAAAGCAACAAGCGAACCAGCTGACAACTTTCATGTGGGCATTATCGAGGATGTGCAAATGACATACCTGACTCGTTTTCATGCCAAATTATTAAAGTCACTTCTGATGAACTCCTAGACTTATATAAAGTAGAATTTATTATGGGAGAAACAAATTAACAAGAAGAGTAAAATCTCTCGTTAACTACGACGATTTCTTGCACCGTTCCCTTGTTTCTACTCTTATGTATTAGTGTTTGTTCCAAAACGAGGCTTCGAATGCCGTTTCGATATTTGTCTTTCTTCTCCATCCTCCTCACTTTGCAACTTTCATGTCCTAGTTCATAAATCAACATAATTACTTGTTTTCTAAACGCGCCAAATTCGGATCACATGTTGACTGTCAACAAAGTGAAATCCCAGTAATGATGGTGTTAAGAGTGTTTATTTTCAAGCCGATGTAGTTAGTTAACCTCGATCGAGTCGAGATGTCAAAGGATGAGAGTGTTAAACCAGAGGACGAGTCGCCAACAGTGGAAGATAACGATCCACCGCCGTTAGCTATCATTTCTCCAGCTCAGCGTAAGCTAACCATTGTCAGCCCTTCGCTGGATCAAATACTTCGATGTCAAACGTCAGCTACAGTTAAAGAAGCTGATGTCAAAGATCGAGAGGGCGATTTGTTGCCAACTCTGGCAGAAGCGGCCACTCATGCCAAAAGGCGAGATCAAGCAGAGGTAGAAGCGGCGAATTCACCCTCCGCGGCCAGCAGCAATACTGAGGCTGGCTTTTACTCCGATCATTCTTCACTGTATCAACATTTACCACCACAAGGACAGGAAATTATTTTAGGAACGGATACAGATACTGTCGAAGTAGTTATAGGAGATACCTCAGGACAGAACTCGAGTCCTATCCCAATTTTAGGAATGGAAAACGACCCTGATCTATACGAGAATATGGTCGTTGGACCCACTATGACGAAACTAGTGGCCGCGGCCCAATGCCAGGAGAGTGATGTCACCATTCTAGGATCTACTGAATTCGAAATCAGCCTTTTCGTTCCCAGTGTTGAAGTTAGCACAAAGTTAATTAAAGACTTCCAAAAGGAAACAGGATATAAGTTCGCAATCGCTAAGGCAAGGAGAACTTTTGGACAAGCGACCCCAGGTTTGTATATCTATACACCTAGATTTAAATAGACATGTTTGCTAATGGAGCTGAGTTTCTAAGTAGTATCAGTGCCGGTATTAGGGGGTTCCGACTGTGCCGCGGCACAGGGCCCTGTACATAAGATGGAAATGGGGGGGGGGCGGTGGGCGCACAGCTCATTAAAGTAGAAAAAGTTTGGACATATTTTTGCAAGGACTACAAAAAGGGCCCCCAAATTACTTTATGGCTCAGGACCCCCTCCTACCAGAAACCGGCATGAGTAGAATACCAACCATAGCATTAAAAGCTTTGGAGCAATAGTGATAATAGTAAATTTGGTAAGGTGAGACCGAACTAAAAGCAAAGAAAACCATCCCGGAAGAGCTTTGTCTTTGCAAAGTTTTTTGATATGGACAAACACAAAACTCAGTCTCCGCTAGCGGTGATCTTAAGCATATGTAACTAACTAGCGTTAGGCTAACCAGATTGGTTCAGCTTACAACATCAATTGGCCTTACAGTTGGAAAAAACCTAATAAGGGACTTAAGATCTTGTTTTCAAATTATATTTTTAACTTTAACGTTTGAGTACCAATCTTTGCTTCGGATATCTTAATAGAGTGTATTTAAGGATGATTTGTATGTGAGTAATCATTTCTTGTTTGTAGACTCATTAAATCAGTATTATGAAAGGATAACTTGTCATAACTCTTGATAATATTGTAATGTTCTTTCACCAAACCTGGCAAATAGTTTACCAACACTTTATGATAGTAATGACTGAGAAACAGTTTGGTGCAATGATCTGTAGCATGTACCATATGTAGTTGTATGCACTAAGAATTGGGGGAATGATGAGTGAGTTTCTTTAGACTTTGACAACGAAGTTTCAAAGATCTGGTGCACAGTAAAACTGTTTATGTCATGTTTTATTAGTAGTCTTTTGGAAAAGAGAATGCAGTCATATTTAGTAAGGGTTTGTTGGTTAAATGTTACAAATTTGTAGTTTATGATCTGTTAGCTGCACAATATGAATTGTAATTACACTGTGCCTTTAATTTATGTCATACCAACCATTTATCATTGCATTACATCATCATTATAGATATTTCTGTGAAAGCTCATCGTATTTTATGGAGAGACCTACAAGATGGTAAAAGAGACCCACAGATAGAATTTGATGGTATCCCATTTATAGTCCTTGGGGAAAAGAGGTTGGACTGTGAACATGGTAGGAAGGTTAAAAAGGCAGAGCAGAAGAGGTCACAAAGTCCAGGCCCTTCCAAACAAGAATCATTTGATTCCTCACTGGTGAGTTGTAGTATTAATCATTACAACTTTGTCATGTTTGTGGTCACAGAAACCTAATGTATTCTTTTTAGTAGACAGGGATTTAGTGAAATGCTACAAGTACTACATTACAACTCCTGCGGTAAAGTAAATTGAAAAGAAAATAGTCAATTCTGAAGTAAATGATTATCAAAAGCCGTGCCATTTTGCTTTCTTGTATTAAAATGTCAATTCTTACTACAAGCCATACTTGCCCCTCTGCCCCAGTAGTTATTTTTATTCTATTTTTGTTATACATTATTGCTATTATTTGAGTCAATGATTGTTTTTACCACTTTGAAACTCCACATGGCATCTTTGTTTCATCTTTGTTTCAAGTACATAATGAGTAATTTACATCAGTAGCCATCAGGGTTGACTAGTTTTTCTTTTAGAAGGCAGGTTGTGTAGGTGTCATAGAGCTGATGAGTGGCCTGCAGTTGTTAGCAAATGAGGGAAAATAATAAGAGCAGGAATGGAAAAGGGGATGTAACACAGTATAAATAGTTTAGAGGACTCCTATAAGTTTGAAAACTTTGTTCTGGAAATTGAAGACCCCCTCTAATTATAGACCCCCCCTTTTGGTGCCCTAAATTAATTATAGACGGGTCTATAATTAGGGGAAATACAGTATTTAATCTGTTTTTTATATTTGAAATGTTTTTTGATGTCCCATTATGGCTTATCACGGCATTAAATTTCCTAGGGAAAACTTTGATTTTTGATGTGATGTATATAAATACAAATTGTGCCATTATTGTTTAACTCACCATGGCCCTATCTTGAGCAAACGTATTTAGTTTCCAAGTACCCTCTCCCTGTCCATCCGGCTTAAGCACGTCTTAAGAAAGTTCAAGCACTGACATTGTGGAATTGTTAAGAAATGTTGAGTCACTTCCAAACGTTCTCATTGCAAAATCAGCATAGTTGCTAAAACCAATCCACCACTTTTGACCTCCGATGAAAATCTACCGTTTCTACCACGCATGCTTGTTCCGGATAGCAAGACTTCTTAGTGTTCCAACAATGATATTTTGAGAATTATGAGGTCTGCCATCCATGGAATTAGGCCTAGTTGGTTTCACTTCGATGGTTGTACAGGGACTTAAGAAGAGATAAACTTCGACTGCGGTTGATAGAATCTCTGCTTTCTACTGTGTTTCCGTGGATTTAGAACTACGAATTCGATCGAAGGTTACACAGCAAGACGATGGTACATCTCGGAAATTACTAGGTCATCGTAATTTGTAGTAGATCAGATTGACATCAGTGGTCATTTGGTGCAAATTTATCAGAACGGGTGTCGATGAAAACAGTCAGTCTTGGCTATTAATTACTGTCAAATTGAAAGCCTGATCAAGTTTGTAATGACGGTAAGTGTGTACAGCTTTTTGAGTGTGTTCTTTGATCCTTCGTCATAGCATAAAAAGCTATTTAAACAGTAAGAGCAAAAGTGGCCATCGCTCTCTTGGTAAGTTTAACACTTTCGTTTATAATACTTATACATAATGTACACAGTTACCTTTAATCTGATGTGGTTTCATAGACGGATAACTCAAATTGGAAGATTTCTGAACGATAATGAGTTTTTACTGCTGGATATACGAAGCCTTCCTTGACGTTAAGCAGCGGGTAATTAGTCTACAACTCATTTTTAAGCCCAAAATACTTAAAGGGCAGCTACCTCTGTAAGGAAAAACAAGCCAAGTTACTATCTGTTGTGAGGAAACTAGCTCAAGAAAGACACAAAGTCCAACTTACGTAAACATTGACTGAGTGACAATACAAAGTTTAAGAACTGGAAGATCTTGCATGTTTATCCAAGCGTTAAAGTTAATAAGGGTGCCATTGCGACTTTTAAACATTTTATATTCAAATGGCAAACGTTTACCGTAACCATTCCATTATACTTGAAAATTGTAAATTTAGTTCCCAGATTAATTCAATTTTTAAGCGATTTCCAATGTTAAAACCATGACCTCAGGTAAATTACGTACCCTACTGGATGTTAACCCAGAGCTTTCTCTTCACTGATCTTAAGCATCGCTGCATTCATTTCCGATCTTTTATTACTGAATTAGTTTCCGTCTATACTCAAAGGCGGGAGCAGTCCCACCAAATAAAATCCCCATAAGGGTGCTTACAGATGACAAGGGTTTCAGTACTTCTATACCGTTCGATCTTCAGAAAAGATTTTGCGTCTTTAGGCAATTCAGATCTTCTTATCTCTTTTCTTTTTTATTTATTTCCTTGTCATTACATTGTTAGAGGAGACCTCGTATGTTATCCTCCATAAAGCAGAAAATAGAGAGGCTAGGTTACCTAGCAGAAAATAGAGAGGCTAAAG
>JAAAKM020006971.1:27366849-27380682 GCA_010016025.2 Alatinidae sp. Z8VKAUB7J3 | reverse complement strand
GACTAGTCAATTGTATAACTACTATCCCAGTGATAAACAGGTTGGACACTGGCCATATGTTGTTTGATGTTTGTTTTTGCATTTAGGGGCCGCATTCTGCTATTTGCTATCTATAATAAAAACTTTTACTACATTACGTTACCAAATTTATATAGTTCCTTTCTGTTTTAATGGCAAATCGTTGTCCCTGAAGGTGCATAGGGGTTTTCTGTTCTGCTCTTTTAACACATTTGATGGGGGCGACAAAAGTCAAGAGCTCAAACGTAAACCATTGGGTTTTTCTTATCATCATAAAACCATGGCAAAATGACGTAAATTTTTATGTGTATTAGATATCCACATTTTTGATATAAGTTCAACAATACAATGTACTGTAGTTATTCTTTCTCTACTGTAGTTATGCAACTGCCGTTCAGTTATGTTGGTTTATAGTTAAGTCAGTCAATCTGCTTCCTACTACTAGTAAATCTGCTTTGCTGCCTACGTCACTACGTCTGCAACACTAGATCTTTTACAGCTGAGGCCTGCAAAAATCTTAAAGGAAAAGCAAAGGAGAAATAGGGAAGCGCATTGATAGAGACTTGTCATGTAGTACATAACATTGTTTAGAAACATTGAATAAAGCACGTAATAATAAATGCGCAATGGGTGTTAGATCACTACTATTCCTTGAATAACAATTACAATTTTAGTGATGATCTCGATAGGGTTTTGTGCAGTTTGCAAATATCTATAAAAGTCTTAATGGGAAGGTAATGGAAACTACACTTGCATCGATATTGTCTTTCCTAAATCATTGATGTTGAAAGACGTTTAACAAGTAATTTGTCATGCAGTAGACATAAAACGTGCGTCAAAAATAATTGATAAAGGGTCCATAGACTGTAATAAGCACAGACAAAATTTGTTAGCTGTAATTAAATAGGAAAAGGTTTCGCAAAAGACCCATTTCTGCTACAGAATTTACTATCCAGTTCATGTGATTTTTAAGCTTAATGCGTTCTCGAATCACACATCCTCTTTATGTTTTTGATTGATACTGTAATGCTCGATTACTCGATATTCTTATTATCTTTTCCGTATCATTCATGTGTGTGAAAATTTCTCTGGCTTTTCCTTGTTGTAGAAGAGATGATGGTAAGAGCAAGCTGTTCACCTCTGGCCGAGCAGTGTGTTACTGATGACGCGCTCTCGTGCGACAGAAGTCATTCATCAACGGAAGAAGAAACGTCTTTCTGCCAAACTGTCATCGAAAATGAAGTTGGCCAAAAGCGACGTATATACAGTATGGTGCATCTCGATCCAAAGAAAAGTAGCAGACGCTTTCGGGCAAATGACAGAGAGCGAAGACGCATGCGTTCATTGAACGGTGCGCTGGACATGCTCCGACAATGCATTCCTATTCAAAGTGGGAGAAAAAGAATGACAAAACTAGAAATTTTACGCTTGGCTTGCAACTACATCGACAATTTAGCAGAACTCTTAAAACTGTCGCAAAACAATTATAGTGACAAAACTCTTTCGAATTCTGATGCTTGTATGGTAAAAGTTATTAATGGTTTGTCTGTACCACAGCGAATTGAAATGTTCGCTTGTGGTCATCTCTGGATATGACATTTCTTAAGTAGTTAATATTTTGATGATTGATAGTAGATTAATTTTAATACTGGAAGAATTAGTGTAAAGTTTAGATGTAGAAATTTGTAACAAAGCGCTCATCCTTGATACAAAGCACAAAAAATTACAATAATAACAGGTCTTTTGTTATTTCACCTATTTCAAAATACAGTTGGGTATACTCTTTCACACATTTCATTTCGGTCATTCTGACGTTAGTACTCTGAGGAGTGTCAGAAGAAAAAAGCTTTTAAGTACACAATGTTTCCGCTATTTCGTGCAATATTCTTGTTTTGTACCACTAACAAACTATTTGAACACCATTTTTATAAAATCTAACCAACCAATGTTACTGCGTACCTTGTGGATTAGGGTCCTTGAAGATTGGAATAGAGGTGCTACCTAAAGTAGAGAAAGCCATTATTAATCAAACCTCGTTCATTGACAATACCTGTATGACTAGTCATTCAATAATTACATCTTTTGTATAACCAGCGTGGTGCTGCATACTTTGATTATTTGTTGACTGCCAGCCTGCTACTTCTTACGATGACTTTGTAGGCCATTGCGTGGCTTCCTCAAAACGTAAATAGCAAAATTTAAAGTGTCAACATTCACGTTCCTGATTTTGAAAATTTCTTAACTTTATCAAATTTAATTTCTGCAACTAAATGTCCAGAGGGTGGTTATATTAGGAAATATATCAATAGTTGTAATTTTATATTGTTTCGTCTTTGTTATATTTATTGCAATAAAAGCAAGACAAATGAGCTACTTCGACTAGTAAAATTAAAGCTGAGAAAGCAGTATCTTATACTTGGATCGGTCAGGAACTGGGCTGTGTTATACTTTATAAAGTATTTCATCACAGGGGCGGCGCCACAAGGCCACAAGTGGGGGGGGGTACTGAGATGTAATCAAAGGCGTAGATTTTTTCTATCAATCGATAATCAGAAAAGGTTTTTATATCTTTTGGCACTATGATTAGCCAGAGCACCTTTTTTTCCTCTTTTCTTACTTCTTTCAGTGTTCTGTTTTCAAGAAAAATACATCACGGGGGAACGTTGGCGGAGCTAAAACCCTCCCCTGTGGCGTAACATTCTATTAATTTGGTCTTGACATTTCAAACATTGTATACACTTGTACGTTTCAAAGAAAACTGAAATTTAAACCCAGTTCACTTTTTAATTCTGTCAATTGTTCTATAATCAGTTGCTGTTTTGTAGGGTGAAGTATAAGATTCAGAATAGGTCGAACGCAAGGAAGGAAACTACAATTTAGACAGAGTCACGTCTTTGTAAACTGGAGATCATAGCGCTAATTTTATTTTTACCATACCATTTAAAAGCTCAAGGACTTCGCACACGTCTTTAAATCAACCCGAAAAGTATCTAACTTCTTAACAACAAACGAAAATTGATTTAAACGTGTTTCACTCCTTGAACTTTTGCGCAACTTGTGTCCATTTGAACCACTATAACTTCCTCTAACGAAGAAAAAGTGTCACGTTTTGAAATATGGATTAAGCCATCCACGAGCTTGGGGTAAACAGAGGTACCGTTACAGTCCCATAGACCTATGGATTTAAAGAACGTATGTACATCAAATATACGTCAAAGGAAATAAGGCATTATAATTATAAGACAAGCTTAAATATATATTGCTTTTTATAACCCGTGTTCCGCGTTTTGCGCTAACGAAAGATTCTACTGATGTCTCTTTTACTAAAGACATAAATGTTTCTGCATAACGAATTATGACTTTGGTCAGTACTCTATTTTCTCATTTTAAAGCTAAAATAAGTACTGATATTGCATACTTAGTTGCTTCTTTCGCACAAATAAAATAAAAATTCCAAGAAAACAGATCAAAAGTCTTTTTATAAAAAAAGGAAAAATAACGTTTTTACTTTGCCGACAAGACTCGATCCTCAGTACAGGTTATCGTAACTTAGTTGATGGTAAAGCAGTTGCATATAAAAAAATCGCGTCTCACGAGTTACGTAGTTCCACTTATGTGCATACAGGGGAGGAGCAAGAGGGGTTAAGGGTTTCAGCCACTCAATTTTTACCAAGTGATATACTTCTCTGGAAGAAAGAACAAAAGAAGTATTGAAAAAAGAATAGAACAACAACAGAGAAGCTCGAATCTTAACATTCGAATGATGCAAAACTTTTCTGAAGATCAAAGTGAATGAAAGGAGCAAACCTTTTTTATCTCTCGGCATCTCACTTCGGGCTTTGCTGCATCTCTCCTGGTATATTATAATTAATTCTGTTCTATTTTGGTTGTACGAACGTCGTCACAGAGGAGAAAATCTTTGCTACAAATGTGCTACAAGCCACTTCTTACATTGACTTGGCAATTTCATCGAATTTTTTGAGCTCAAGAGAGTCTTTAAATGCTTTTAAGACATGACATAGTAGCAATGTGCCAACAGTATCAAAACACTGTGAATGCGAAGTCTACATTAATTAGTGCCAAGTAACTTTTTTGTTGTCTACCCGTTTTCTCTGCTTTTTTGCATATCACACTTACGTAGCATACCGAACCGAGTTTTTAATCACAATTACCAAAGTAAAGGAAGATTGCCGAAGTAAAACGATGGTAGGTTCTAAGCAATGTTACAAAAAGTTATCATTTACCGTTGGAAAGCCACATTGCTTTATGATCTCCAACCATGCCCCTCTCTAAAGTTCTATCAATACTGCTTTAGCCACGAAATTCAAGAGGGCTAACAAAGAATACATTGACGCTGAAATTGTGATAAGTCTACCATGGAACTGATAACCGCTGTAATCCTAGAGTGGTCACGAAAGATGATAAATAATATACAAAAGAGACCAACAAAGGCGCCGGCTGCCACGGGAGGCTAATAACAGGTATGGCAACCGGAAGTGCACATCAACTTTTCACCAACAAAAAACTTTAAACACGACACAAATACTTGCCCAGAAACTTTCTTCACATCACATTTTCATCTCCCAGCAAAGTTTTGAGACATAACGTGCCTTATACCGTGGGTCTTCAGCTGTATTACGTACCTTTTTTAAAGCCATAGACTCGAACTTCGCACAGTGTTAGTGGTTTTGTCTTTTTTATGGTCACAAAGACGTATCGTCCTATTGTGCCGTTACTGCAATTTACATTCTTTGTTTCGCCTTGCAAAATTTGAACATTGCCGGCGCATCTGAGGGCAAAGAAATGGCAAAACTTCCCCATTCATTTTCAACAGTCATTAGTATAAAGAAGTATTACTTATAATATCAAGACATTAAAATATGATGCGTAAAAATATCCGCCTCTGATTCACTTGCTGTAAAATGTTTTGGAGGAATAATGAATTCTTTGAATATTGCGTTGAGTAACAAATTCATTTAGCTTAACATTGTCACATTACGATGGTTACAGCAATTGTATGGAGTAAAATCAGAACGCTTTTAATAAAAAGATATAAGAAACGAGAGGAACAAAATACGTCTTAGATAAAAACAGGCACATGAGAATTTCCCGTCACTCTTGTAATTGAAAACCGCGTAAGTTGCAAACAAATTTAAAACACTCCCGCTACATGCTTTGCCCAGTGCATGGCGAAAACGTTAAGCAAATTGAATCCATTGCTTAACGCAATATTCAAATGTTGTACCATTAACTTAGTTCTTTAGTAAAGAAACGCTAGCTCGCATTGCTTTCTTTAATGTGAAATAGTTACCAAAGTGTTGCAGTCATGATTAATGTTTATGTAGAAGGTTTCATTCACTACAAAACATTGTTAAATAATCACAACAAAAACGTTGCAACCCTAAAGTATAACCTAAGAAGAAGAGGGTTTGTAACCCAAACATGAGATCAAAAGAAACTCCATCAACTTGCAAAAATTCGAAACCGGAAATTTCAACTACGTTGACGATGGAAATTAAACCCTCCAAAAGAGCTTGACGAGCAAACAGAGAGGGAAAAAGTGTGTGTCAGAACAAAATGTAAAATCCCATCTATGTCAAGTGACGTATGATTTATTCTTGGACTCTTTTGCAACTTTATGCCGATACATGTTGTCAAAAAGTGTAATCCGTTTTGGAATGTGTTGTATGCTAAAGTGATGATGTAAAGTCATGTGTGTTGTAATTGTAGGCGTATTGTTTAGTTTATTTGTGGGTCAGTTTCGTATCAAGTTATTTTTATAGTTTGTAATCACCATCATCAGGTCTTAATAAAGTGTATAAAAGAAACAAATTTTTAAATGATCAAGTAGTTGTAAACGAGGAGAAGACAGTAAAGTTCGAAGTTAAGAAGTCAATTAATCGATTGTCTGAAGCCTGTTATTTGGGCTTGGTGTAGCATAGCTGCCAGAGTCAAGGGAGGTGCTGGAGCGGCGCTACTTTTGACAGAGAGAGTCGAAAATGGCATCCTAAATGTCCATCCGAGGGACATCTCCCAAGATGGATACCTATTCTAAACCACCATAGCTTTATCACCATAATCAGAAAAAATACAGACTTAAAAATCAGAGCAAGGAACAAAAACGTCTTTCACATTAATCCACTAAATTAAACTAAGTATCGTACTATTACAAGAATCAACATCGAACTGATTTTTCAATCACTCACCAATTGATTAGCCGTAAATTCTGTTGAGAATGTTAACTATTTCGTAATTTTTTTAATGTAATTGTGTGATTGGGGATTTGAATAAGGTGCAAATTACACTGGTAGATCTTGTTCTTTTGCGCTTACTTGTCGCAAACCAGTGGCAAAGTCATAACAATGGTCTTTTTTAAGTGAAAGTGGTATGACAATCAGATTTTCCTGATGATCTAAAGCGTAGCTTTTTTCGAGGTACTATGGAGTTCAATTTGATGTACGGTGTAATAACTTACACTCTTATTAAAACTTAAGAATGCAAGCTGGTTTGCACTTAAACTCGGATTTTCCAAGCAGTCTCAAATCTTTTCTGTAAGCAGCATGCCAGCAAGTGACAACTCAATGGATTTATACCTCTGCTGTTAGACATCCTCATAAAACGAAGAATGTGCTTTGCTGGAGAACTAAGCAAGAACTCCGTGGCGCGTGTTTAATCTTTTTTCCCTGCCATGCTACAAGAAGAGTTGATATTTTAGCAACCACCTACATTGATTTAACTTTGTAGAGACACTGTTAGGACATTTGCTTCGGTGCTACGACTTCTAATCACTCGACAATTCATCACAAAGATAATACATCATGCGACTATTCATCACCTTAATTTATTTATTCCACCAGATTACAACAAAATCTACTTGCAGGCCAAATACTGCACTGCTTTTAAATACCTTATTCCTTTCAATTTTCGCCTCCCTATAATTTTCGCTCCCTTTAATTTTCGTCCCTTTAATTTTCGCCCCCTGATCCTTCGTTTGGCCCCCTTTAATTTTTGCCCCCCCCCCCAGGCGAAAATTAGAGGCAGACAAAATTTCCGTACGCTTTTGAATTTTCCTTTCGTGAAGAAATATTGCAAAACGGCATATCCCTGCAAAACGGTATATCCCTGCAAAACGGCGTATCCCTGCAAAACGGCACATCCCTGCAAAACGGCATATCCCTGCAAAACGGCATATCCCTGCAAAACGGCATATCCCTGCAAAACGGCACATCCCTGCAAAACGGCATGTCACTTTCCTTCCTTAAATGCAGGCAGGGATGACTGGCATTACGAGCAAGCACATTTTGGTAAACAGTCTTCAACTAACGATTAGATTGTGCTGAATCAGTAAATTCATATTTTTCCTTTCTCCAGCCAACCACACAAAGGTCGATGAAACAAATTAACAGGAACGAAACAATTTGATAAGCAGGAAGGTACTTCAATTTCTTATTGCTAGAAGGCAGGCAAGGGAACACAAACAGGTAACCAGCGAAGATCGAGAGTAAACGAGGTGCGTCCTTTGTAATTACTAATACGAGCAATGCTGTGGCTGTACTTACAGTTTGACGCCATTACTGTTCAGGGAAGGTTGATCGCTAGCATAAACGTAAAATCCATTTAGTCTGAATCCACAGCAATCACCCCGGTTAACTACTTGCACCACTTGGATTGTATAAGTCGATTGGAGGTCAACAAACCACCACGGGTTTCTCTCGTTTGTAGTATGCGTGCATGATTTTTTGTTCCAGTTCGTCGATGGATTTCCATCTACTGCTAGCGATGAAGGAGCTCTGTTATCAGTGCTTGACTGCTTGGTCGGTTTGCCTTTAGCAAGTTCTGCAAAACGAGTGAACATATTGATAGCACTGAAATTCAAACTTATTTTACGTCTAAAAAAAAACACGTTATCCCTGATATTCATAGACTAGATATAATACATCTCGAGACTTTGCAAAACTACTCCTTTTCTCACAAGTTTGCTAAAACAACTTTCGACACCGCATTTTTGAAGCATCATCAGTCACACAAAGTATCAGCTCCACCAAAATGGTCACCTCGATCCTTTCACATATTACTGAAACCCCGAAGTTTTTCTATGCGTATGAATATTGTATAAATAGGCCTATAACTACAAATACACACAATTCCAATGACAATGATATATTGTCTGTGCATGACAAGATTTACTAGCATGATAGGGGTAAAGCTATACGGATAACTCTGCATCTTCCTTGCTATAACTTTTAAGGACACTTTTCGAAACACCTAATTGAGCGTTTGGATATTAAACCCACCACATGGTTCAGGTACATAGATCATATATTAATGACGCCGTATCAGGGGGAGCGGCTCCTACAGTTGATAGCTTACATAAATTAGCTTCACCAAACCATAAAATTTACCATTAACTGTTCGACCACTGGCATTGACCTCATAAGTGTGAAAATATTCTGTAACAATGAGAGGCTTTTAACTGATCTTTTTGTTAAACCCACTGGCACTTATCAGTATCGTCCTTTTATATCCTGTAATCCATTTAATGATAAGAAGCAATGCCTTTCGGCCAGACCCTACGCTTAAGGCGAGCTTTTCAGAAGACGAGCCATTTGAGCAAAGATGTGGAGATGTCAAAGCATAGCTATATGCTAATGGCTACAGTCTATGCATCGGTACTGGCCAAATGGAATGTGCTACGTCTGTTATGCCGGAGTATATGATTACGTCAAAGAATAAAGTTCAAACATCTTAAACAAGGGGAACTAAGGATTTATTATCTTTATCCTACCGTGCAGGGTTCAGTGATAAAGTCTACAAAATTATGCTCGATAATTTTAACATTCTTGGTGGCGATGAGGATTTTAAAAGGGTCTTCTCGTCAAAACCAATCATCTGATTTAGAATTAAAAAATAGCTTTTAAGGAACTTGCTTATGCGTGAGTAAGAAATACTTTATGATGCTCAGGAACATGGGTATGCAACTTGCCTTAGCTGAGAAAACATCGCATGTGATAACATAGTTAATTTCGGGCGAAAGTTCTCCTGCCTTCAAAATTCGTTATGGTTTACTTCATTGTAACTCCAAAGGGGAAGTGTAATTTTTAGGGTGTAATTTTGTGGCCTCTCATGTGTAGGGAGTACTATTACACCATCATGGGATATATTCAATAATTATAAATCACAGGACCGAAAGCCTATTATAAGTAGGTCTGCAGATAACAGACTTGCCCAGCAAAGCGGCCTCTTTGACCTCATTGATTGTGAATATCATCAGGGTATAAAGGCTTGGGAATTCAAACTTCAAACCATGCTTACACAGATACCACGTTACGTTAGAAGATATATATGCGACAGCATGAGCTGAAGAACCTTTGAACCAAATGGTTTCTAGGAACTTGAGGTAGGGAACCAAAAAAAAACGTTTTCGACGACCGGTAGCTTCTGCAGACTTCCCAACAGTCTTTCTAGGAAGTAGAATCTCAAGATAGCCTTATTAAATATATCCCTTTTGCCCGACCATCTCCGTAATGATCCTTGGGGTGTCTATCCCCTCTGGCCATTGATGGCACTATCACCCTCCCCACTCTGGCCGGATTTCTAAAGACGGTGCTTGCTTTTTTTTTATTTTGGGCCAACAGAACCTAGTTTTAAGTGGGATTCTGAAGAGTAGGCTAGTGCACGTTGTTTACAACCTGAATGATATCTGAGCGATTCCTACAACATCATTTTCGATGCACATATGTCTTAACAAGCCTACCGTTATGGTATGATATATTGTATGTTCAGCCATATTCTATCTTGACAGGTAGTTTTTACTGCTGTTTAATAGTTTCTTGACAGGTATCATCTGAATACAAGGAACAGGTTCTCAACTGTACAGTTTTCCGAAACCTCGCTAGGACCAGAGTTTTACTGTTTTTACTTATAGAAATTTCAACATATTGGGTTTCAAAGACCTGTTTTAGGTGTATGTATATAGTTATTGACACATAGAAGTATAATATAAAGGTACTTTATTAATCCTTATTCCAGTGTTACGTATACTGCGATCTAGGGATCAACTGAAATCAACCTCAACTATTGCATCTTTTGGTCAAAAACATAAAGGACCAAACGAATTCTGATGATTCTCCTTCCTTAATGTAAACTGGCATCCGCAAGAATGCTGTCACTCAGGGACGGGAGAACAGGGGACAGAGGGGGCCATGGTCCCCAAAGATTTGCCAAATCTCTTTTTTTTCCGTGACCATTTTTCAGCTTTATCGAGATTGAAACTGATTGCGACAGACATAGTGTCGAATTCATAGCAAGATATGCATACCGACACACGAAACACCCCTTTCTACAAGGCACCTTAGTTGAATGGGAAAAATTAAATTTGAATCCAGCCCACTCCCCCTCGCCCGCCCCCTAATCCGCCATACCTTTCCCCTTCCCTACCACTGGGTAAATATTTTTGAGAATAATAATAAAAGATACTTGAAAAAATCAATGTGTGACCTGTATCATACCTTGTAGATTAGGCAGATTAACGCCTGGGTTTGAGGTCGCACCTACGGTCAAGAAAGTACATATCCATCAAAACATATTTTATACTAAAACTCGGTCAATACACTTATCACAGCAATAGTATGGAGTGAAGTGAGAAAGCTTTTATGTGAATTTATAAGAAACGAGAAGACCAAAATACGGTGTAAAAAAATACCAGTCACGAGACCAACACGTTTTCTGCCACTCATGCCCAAATCACTTGGGCAGAATTGGGTCTTGATTTTGTAGTTGTAGCTATAGTATCTATGTTAATCAAACCGTAATATGGAAACTAGGGTTCACCATGCACTATCAGAGCATCCAGATAACGCTTAATGTTCTTTAGAACTCCCATCGTACCCTGTCTTAAATGTTTCAGCAGCATCTTCAACATTGTAGGAGTGTGTACTTGGCACTTTAGGAATAAATTTTAAAGCATGTTCATTTAACTTCATTCCCAAGAATCTATTTTTACGTCTTATGAAGTATTTTATATATGTAAGATAACAATTTTGCATCTGTAAATACACAGCTACAGAAATTACAAAAATAGGGAATAATATGTGTCAATCAGCATCTTCAACATTGTAGGAGTGTGTACTTGGCACTTTAGGAATAAATTTTAAAGCATGTTCATTTAACTTCATTTCCAACAATCTATTTTTACATCTTGTGAATAATTGCAAGTAACAGATGGTAATAACTATTAACAACATACCACTATATGTAGATATGTACCTGTGAAAATTACAAAAAGATGGAATAATCTGTACATACCAGTATTTTCAACATTGCAGCAGCGTGAAATATATAATTGGCACCTCAGGCTTAAATTTTAAGGCATGTTCATTTAACTTCATTATCAACCATACATTTTCACGTGCTTGTGATGGTTGCAAATGAGATATATAACAACTATTTTATGTATAATGTAGATATGTAGCTGTGAAAATTACAAAAGGATAGAATAATCTATGCACACTAGCATTTTCAACATTGCAGCAATGTGGAACATATACTTGGCACCTCAGGTTTAAATTTTAAAGTATTTTTAATTCAACTTCATTTTCAACAATCTATTTTTACATCTTATGAATTATTGTATATAAGTATGATAAGAAATATTGCATATGTAAATACGTAGCTACAAATGTAAGGAATAATATGTGTAAATCAGCATCTTCAACATTGCAGTAATGTGGAAAATATACTTGGCACCTCAGGCTCAATTTTTAAAGCATGTTCATTTAACTTAACTTCCAACAACACATTCTTACATCTTGTGAATCAATTGCAAGAGAGATGAATCATCTTTGAATCAACACATAAAAGATAACAAACATTGCATATGTAGATATTTAGCTATGAATATTACAAAAAGATGGAATAATCTGTGCACACCAGCTTTTTCAACACATTCAATGACTCATGTAACATGCTATGCTTGACATGGATTGAGTTATATGTCAATAGTGCTGGGTTTACCACGGGGGCAGGGCCACACACAAAATACACCCCTGGATCTACATCAACTGGTATAAAATGTCTTGCTCTTCAGTGCAACGATTCACTCAAACTAGAACTCAATATTACAGCTCCTAAGGAAAACATTAAGGTCAAAGGTCACGTTTTGCTGTTGCTAGTTTGACATCAAGGGGTCAAATTGAGAAGTATGTTCTGTCCTGTAAGGTAAACATCTGATAGAAATGGAAAATCATGGCATCAGAGGCTTTGAGCAACTGCCAAAGCTTTCGATTTTGGGTACAAATGACTTGAAAGTCTTCTGTCGTTTAGCCTGCTTTCGTATACAATTTGTTCTGAGGCAGCTGGTATGCTTGAAATCGAAAAGCAAGAAGCAAGGGGATAGTACCAGAGTATGTAAGTCAAATCTTACATATCGCCATTTTCGCATTGATGCAAAATAGGACATAGGATAAGAGTTTTTGCCATCTTGTATAGCCATTATTTACAATTTTTCAAGAAAAAACACTCGTTTCATCAGTAGTCAGTACCATCTGTTTCACAATACCTCCTATGGCCCCATTCTGGAAAAACTGGAAGCTTTTATTATACTTGTGTTCAAATGTAGGTGCATAAACACTTCATTGATTACTTATTTTATCGATTTACGCGTCCACAACCTTCATGTATGTTAGCTTCGTGAGAAATGAGAGATCTAGAAAAATACAATAATCGATGGCTTATATTTCACGGGGAATGAAAATAAACGTCGATCAGAGCTGTAGGTGTCTGCAGAACCCTGGGTTAAAAAATTATCAACACTGCAGTCGTCTTTTACTCGCATCTGTAAAGTGGGGAGTTCAGATCGAACCTTTCCTTTGATGGCTTGACGATTTTAACCAAATCAAGTCAATTTGGTGTTGACTTTTTAAGCTCTTCCTACCGACAGTCCTGCCCTAACCCACTCGCCATAATCATCATGACAAGAGCGACTTCAGTTAAGCACAAGTGACATGGAAAAATCAATCAGAAAAAAAAAACTTACCTCGGCGATCAGGGCATCAAATTGTTGTAATAGTGAATTCCTCTCCAATTCCGTTTCTTTGAGCTTGCTTTTTGTATAAGTTAAACTTTCCTGTGTTTCTCGCAGTGTTTCCATCAACTTATCACGCTCATCCAGCATGTTGACCATAAGCTGTTCAAAATTATTTTCCTCCACATTTCCATCTTGGCCGGTGTCGCCATCCTCAGCAATCGTTGGTAAAATGTCACACATCATCATTCTAGCCAAATAGAGTTCCCGCAGCAATCGTCGACTGTCATTCGCTTTAGAGTTGAAAGAAATCAAGAAAAAGGAAGTGAAGGTAAGTGCTTTTTCCTTCCTCAATAGTCTGCAATCAGTCCGATTTCATCAATTTGAAAAAAAAATTGGAGAGCAAAAAAGGAAAACACGACTTCGAACCACAGCGGGCTTCGCGAGTACAGGGATAGACCACAGGGCGAAAACAAGACATGGTAGGTTTAAAATCGGGCATTTTAACAATATTCGAACTCCAAGCACATATACTGATCTCGTCTCTGGTAAGGAGTAAACTAAAATATCTCCAAACTGCACAAATTATTAGCAATTCAACAAGAGCAATGTCGATCAGGTCGAAAACCACAGCCGACCGGGCGCTCTAAACATACACATCGTCGGTTATACTGATAATTTCACTATTCAAATCTCAAATTTGAAGCACTCCGAATCCTTTTAATGGTCGTCTCTCTCTTTAGAATAAACCTGTAAGTTTCTGGGAACCATTGCCTAGTGTTATTCATGGGAAA
>JAAAKM020006971.1:27353289-27364156 GCA_010016025.2 Alatinidae sp. Z8VKAUB7J3 | reverse complement strand
AAGGCTGAAGGCTACTAAAAGAGAGTTGCTATCCTGTCTCCATTGACTCATTTGTAACATTTGAACGAAGTGTGCTTATTCTTCAGACTTCCATCTTACTTTTTTCTCAAAGCCTCTGAAGACCAAAGAGCCGCTAAAAAGTTCCTTGCCGGCTTAACTTGGCCCACCGGCTGTAGATTGCCTATCCCTAATGTCTATCAATCAATCAACAAACACCGCCAGCTCCGTAGATTATTTTGCTCTGTTCTGCAAATCTCAGTCCTGGCGAGGACCGTAAGCATTTCTTTCATGCGCTGCCTCCCTAGAAGCCGTCATTGCTCCTCTCCACCCTGCAATGTTTTCCACCCACTCTGGTCTCCATCTTCCTCTTCTATCCCTTGCACACACTTCTCCTCTAATGATTGCCAGTATTAGTTTATTTCCCCCTTCTTTTCTAGTGATCGTTTCTTCACTTGCTCCAGTATGCTGTGTTCTGGTGAAACTTAGTCCTGGCGAGGACCGTAGGCATTTCTTCCATGCGCTGCCTCCCTAGAAGCCGTCATTGCTCCTCTCCACCCTGCAATGTTTTTCACCCACTCTGGTCTCGATCTTCCTCTTCTATCCCTTGCACACACTTCTCCTCTAATCACTGCCAGTACTAGACTGTCTTCCCTTCTTTTGCAGTGATTCCTTTTCTTTTTTTTCTTCACTTGCTCCAGCAAACTGTGCTCTTGTGGTACTTTAACATTTCTTCTTACTCATTCGTATTTCTTCTATTTAAGCAACTGATTCGCATTACGCTACGCCACTGCCACACTTCAAAAACCTCTCTCGTTCTTTCTTCAGTTTCCTTAGAGACTAGCTGTCAGAGATTGTATCCAGTGAATAAAAGTTATACTGTGCAAACCTTCTATAGTGAAGACAGAACAGTTGCCAACTCTCATGCATTGCGCGAGAAACTTATGCACATTTTCTTACCAATCACACGCCTGTCTGACGATTAGTTTACTTTTTCACGACTTAGAAATATCTTATACAAAACTCACGCTCAACCTTGACTTTTTCACACCTCAGAAACATCTCACGCCTAACCTTCCATACGTAAAGAAAAATAACTTTCGAAGTATTTTTGGTCCATGAGGAATCAAATTCAGCTTCGTTTTTCTGTACAATCCAGAGGAAAATAATTTTGTACTTAGTGTTTTCCAGCCATATAGGTATCGCGTTTTTCAAAGTGAGACACTGAATACCAAGGAATTTCTCACGTCATGAGATTACAAAAAGTTAGCGACCATGAGACGGTTCAAAGGGGAGATGCAGTTTCTTCAAACTATTCAGGATCAAGGTATCCTTAACTTGCGTCGACTGAGAGCTTATGGATACAAACTTTAAGCAGCTTAAACGTTCGAGTGTTCTTAGCGGCTCTCCTGAAAAGTGTATTATATATATTTATCACACATCACACAAGCTTACATCTCCTTGTTTCGCGTACAACTCAGCTGAAACTTATATCATTCTATTTAGCAAGGTTTGCATAAATCCTAGCTTACTTAACAGTATGACTTAAACCTATTATGCTACACGAATCAAATTGTGCCAATATTCACGATACACTAGCGTCCTGGGCTCATAACCTTTTAAACGACGCTGTGATTTAGCTTAGAGAGAAGGCATCATTTCTTCTACATTCACATCAAGAATCATCACAAATCTTACAAGTTGCAATGTCACTTGCATGTTTTGTAATACAACTCAAATGAATTGTGTTACACGAGTCACATTAAGACTATATTCGTGATAAACTAGCGTTCAGTGCTCATAACCTATTAAATACCGCAGCAAATTCGGCTAGAAAATAAACTCACTCAAGGATCATTACACAACCTTGCAACTCTTTGCCACGCACACAACTGAGTTGCAACATACATGATCCTATTTAGCAAGGCTCGCATCAAACCCTAGCTTACTTAACAGTATGACTCAAACCTGTTGTGCTACATGAATCAATGCCAATATTTACGATAAACTAGCGTCCTGGGCTCATAACCTTTTAAACAACGGTGCAATTTAGACTAGAGAGAAGGCACCTTCTTCTACATTCACATTAAGGATTATCACCAACCTTACAACTCCTTGTCTGATGATGACTACGATTATGCGATGAAAATGATGACGACGACGATGATGATGATAATAATAATAATAATAATGTGATGATGACGATGACGATGATTATAATGTCAATGATGATGATGCCGATAATGATGATGATAATGATGATGATGCTGATGATGATGATTCTGATGATGATGCTGCTGCTGATGATAATAATAATAATAATAATAATAATAATGTGATGATGATGACGATGATGATGATGATTCTAATGATGATGCTGATGATGATGATAATAATAATAATGATAATAATAATAATGTGATGATGATGACGATGATGATGATGATAAAAATGATAATGATGATGATGCTAATAATGATGATAATGATGCTGCTGCTGCTGATGATGATGATGATAATGACGATGACGATGATGATGATAATGATGGTGATGATGATGATGATGATGATGATGATGATGGGGGTGTTGAAGGATGAGTACATCACTGAAAGAATATTCATTCTCATGACAAATTGCATTATATGAAGAAATGAAGCTCGGTTCTCCAGTTTCTAATGCATATATGCTACAATTACGTCTATAACCCATGGTACTAATGTGTTAAAAAATTTTTTTAAATAAAAGCAACAACTTTATAAGCTGCTAAACTTAGGAAGAAAGAAATTTTAAGGAACTTCAGCACCAGGGCTTTTATCAAGTAAGCAACTTTTTATCTAAGAGTTTGTTGATGGCCCACAGAACATCATCATTGTACACATCAGTGAAAACAATTTTGTAGCAAATTAGTCTAAAACGTCGATTATTTTGAATATAGCATTGAGAAACAAACTCATATTGTTAAGCTTTTTTGTCAGGCACTGGTTATAGCAAACGTTTGTATGGTAAGTCAGGATTTCTCAACCTCAGGTAGTAAATCACCCCCTCGTACTACCAATGTTTTCAGGTCCTCCCTACTTGCAAAGACATTCAGCATTGTTTTTAGACAGCGTGCAGACTATCGCAGCTGAAGTGGGTACGTCAGTGGTTTCTGCCTGCGCGCAGGTTATTTTGTTTTACGTCATTGATATAAAATAAGTGCACCATGAAATAAACAGTCAATGAAAGAGTCGTAACTTACGTACTAGATTTTAAACAAAAACATGTTCAACGAGGCAGTAAACAAGGACAATCTTTATCTATCCCTTTCCTTGGTTTTGCCACTTTGACATAAGAAACATGCTTGTATCTGTTGGACCCCCCTAGTACCCCTTGTCTCAATTTTACCCCCGTCAAAATCCCACACACCCACTAAGGGAGTCCCCACTCCACCCCCGTTGACAATCACTGTTGTATGTAAGTAAGAAAGCTTCATGCAAATAGTTTATGGGAAAGGAGAGGACTAAAACACGCCGTAGAAAATAGCAGGCACGTGAGCGACACGTGTTCTGACCTTACCAGATTCATAGTGACAGTTTCATCATAAGCTTGCGATGCTTCTCCAGCAATTAGACCTGAACCTTTGAGATTCTCAACACCAATACCATCGTCTTTCCCTAATGAAAACAAACCCATGAAGGTAATCGTTTAATAAACATTAGCGAAAAAAGACTCTAACATGTAGATAGTATTGGCAGCCTCATCAGGTACCTCCACTTTTAAAAAACCTGACATTTAGGTGACAGTAAGTGCAAAACTAAGAGTGTCACTTCGCATTTGTTAGTAAACGATTTCCTGGAACATAAACACCCTGTCCGAGTGCGCTGAGGTGAAGCAAGACACTTTATTACCGACGTCTACCACTATGGCACGTGTCTTACTGTTAAAATAGTGTCAAGACAGTGATTTCTGTAGCTCGAGTTCTTGGGGGTATAACTTGGGACGTTATATAAAACATACGTAGAAGAAAATTTAGCAAAGCTTTGAATAGCAGATATGTTATTAGCGAGCATGCATACCGCTCATTTCTCATGAGTTCATAAAAAAATCTTTGAGTGCGATATAGTGGGCAAAACAAAACAAATTTGTACAAAACCAAAAAAATTGAAGAAGGAACAAAACAACTATCTATCCTACTGTTTAAACCTTGCTAAGCCATGACTCAAGTTGTAACCGTAAGAGAAAGAGTATATTGAAAACGTGATTACGAAAAGAAACATTATACGTTGTCTGCGGTTATGACAACGTAACCCTACGTGTAAATTTAGAAAGTACCATTTACAGATACATCTTCTGTTGTATCCATATATTAGGCAACTGCAACACAGTTTAAACTTCCTTCGCAAAAAATAGATAGAAAAATCCATCTGTAGCCAGGGGCACTTTTCCGACGTGTGGGGCCCAGGGCACTTTTCCGACGCGGGGCCCTATTAAGGCCACGCATATTTGTCAATATCTCACCCAATTTAGCTTACATAATATGGGGCTTTCACAGTGCCTGTCGTGTGTAATAATTCTTCTATGCAATTAATTTCATTTGTGTGGTTAGTTGTGATTCCTCATCCTTTCTCCAATTACTGAAAAAGCTTTTTGAAAAAGGAGAAATCGAGGTAAAAAAAATGTTCTGAGGTGAAAGCGCGGGTTCCTTCTTGAGCGCAGGGCCCCTCTTGAGCGCGGGGCCCTGGGCTACCGCCCTGTCCACCATACCCTAAAACCGCCCCAGTCTGTAGCCGAGACATCAGTACCAACCATATCGCACATAAGGGTATAACACGACAACTGAAACCTTCATCTCCGAACGGGGTACCCATACATACCTATAATATCAGTAAGTTTGTAACGGGCTTCCTTATCCTCTATTAATTCTGCTCGAACGGAATTGCTTGAAACCATCTGCCAATAAAAAATATTAGATTTTAATACACAAATCCATATATCAATAAAAGTCAAATTACGTTGATCAAAGTTAAATACTCAGTTCGCTAATGGCGCCTGGGTTTAAACGGCCGAAAATTACGTTTAATGTGATGGATGCGAGAGTGTAGAGCAGTTAAAACGGAGCTAAAGAATTCCCGTTGGAGGAATGAGAAGCGTCACTTAGTCCATGCTTTACACATTATAATGCAAACAAAATAAAACACAACCGAAAAAGACATACAGCGAGTGGCAGGCTGTGTATTGATGATTAAAGAAAACAAGGTCACTCAACTGGGAAGTAAGACCCAGCGTGGGAACGCACTTGAAGATGAACGGAATGAATGAATGAAATTGTGCGTCTTGAAATGTAGGTAGGGGGAGCTGAATCTGTGGCAGATTAGAGAACTTCATACCACTAGAGATACGGCATCTGGTTCCTCTTTAACGAAGGGGTTCTTCATAATCTTAGTAAGTACCAATCAAAGTGGATTCTTGGCGTAAACGTACAACATTTTCAATATTTTCAAAATTATCAATGTTGATTACTCATGATTCCAATTTTGATTTTCAGTAGCGTATATATTTTTCGCAATTCTTTCCTTGCATTAACCAAGGTTTAGAGGCCAATTGTCACTCCTGTCACTGTAAAAACGCTGCTGTTTTGTTATTTTGTAGTTGATTTTTGCTCATAGTTTATAACAACTTATACGACTTGTTGAAATATTCCACATAACAACTTCGCCCCTCTTCTTCGTTTTTACACATGCAAGGCCGGAAAGGTGTTCAAATTATGATTCTACCACATTCTCTATTTCTAAACTTTTGTGGTACTACATTTTTTAAGTAAAAGGGGACGGCACGGATTCTGGAATTTTGCTTTAAGGCCTTTCTTCAACCCGGAGGTGGAAGGGGGCATTATGGACAGTGATGATAAAGGAGCGAGAATAGCTCCTTATCCCGCCTGCTGCTTCGCTACTGAAACCAGGGTGAAGGAGGTCGTAATCCCTTCCTCATATGGAGAAGACTAAAGCAGCGTGTGATCTGGTGGACACTTGTACATTTAAATCAATAAACTTAGCTGTCTGCTCTATATCAACTGAAACCATGAAAGCTCTCTTACCTTCTTAAAGTCTGCCGGGGGCAAGTACAGGTACTGAAATCCCTAAATAATCAAAGAGGTACAAGTTTTCAAATATAAAACAAGAACATCAAAAATGTTACATGATGACACCTGTAGTCCTGCGAAGGCATTTAAGGTATCAAAATACTGGGTAAATCCAACTTATGAAGAATATCACAAGTACTAATAACCAATACGAGTTCTGGTTTAATAATTCTAGTGACGAACTTCCTTCCGCACTTTAACCCGTTCGGGATGTCATAACTCTTACTGCACTCCTGCAGAATAAATTACAAAGCAAATCTTTTATACATTTATGGTACAAACCAAAAACAGAATGTAACATAACGTCTGTCGTCCCCTAAATAAACATTAAAAGTTAAGGTTTCTTGACAATGCCAAAGATGCAAGCGAAAAATATGTCACACGGAATTTAAGGCCATTTCTCAACTGACCAAAATCTATTAAGGAAATCCGTAGGAAACGGACGATTGGTCATTCACCCCACCAACAAAGAACTTCCTCAATGCGAAGAATGTAGGTCCAAAATTTATGTCGATTACAGGTACCTTAGATAGAATACCAAATTTTATTAATACTTTGGAACTGGTTAATTTCGTTTCCCCAATCCTAAATAAATAGAGGGTTCAAAGACAAAGGCCTTCTAGGTTGAAAAATGCTAGCGGCCATAATACAAACAAGCCAAAAATAATCACTCAAAATCGAAGGCTCTTTCTAAGCAATCCTTAATTTCTAATCTTTTAGTACTGTCGCAACATTGACATGCTGTTATACTAGCATCTTGGAACGTCTACTCAATTTGTGTTTAACTATTCTAATAAAAATGAGAATATAAGGAAAGCTTTCATACCTTTTCCGGTGCATCCTCTTCATTCCAGGCAACTCGAAATAAATACTTGACCTCTTCAGCTAAACCAATCCTGGCTCCACTATTAGCAGATATGTATATAAAAGGAATGCCTTTTTCTCTTGCCATTTTAGATGCTCCCTAGTTGAAACAGATAATGTGTTATCTGGGCTGGAACCACATAAAATATGGGCTACGCGCCTGTTCAGTGCTGGAGCCAGTGTCAGTCGCGCTTTGCGGTGGTATAACTACGTATCAAAGACTGCCACTTGCGAGGCACGTCATATGGCTGCCGCTGCTCAAGTCAAATACTATTTCTGAAAGGGGACTCGAAAGTTAGGCATCAAAGGGCTAGACGAAGGCATTAAAAGAGCGATTAAAGAGTCTAGGAAACTAATTATGGACACTGAAAGCTATACATTGATTGAGTAACCCGCCGAGAGCTATTCGTTGAGTAACCCCTAATCGGGTTACTCAACCTCAGGAAGGATATCACCCCCCATCCTTCCCTCCTTCACCAACCATCGTTTCTCAGTAAACCCACTGGGTCCGTATTAATTTGGTATTGTTTCTCTTTATCGATACTAAAATAGTACACCACAAAATAAAAACAGTCAGTATGGAGGCATAACTTGCGTGCCACGTGTAAAAGGAATATATGCGTGACGTGGAAGTAAGAGGAGATAATATCTATTTATCCCAGTGCTTGCACTTGGAATTTGGACATAGGAAAAACAATGGAACATGCTATTAGCTGTTGGACCCCCCACCTGTAACATGGACCCCCTACTACACTTTTACCCCCTTTAAAATTTAAAACACCCCCTGTGGGGGTCCTTGGAAGAGCTTGCTGCTGCGCGTCGGACTGGAATGGGATGAGCACTTCCTGCTGTTTAAACGTCTATTTCACCAGCAAAAACTTTTTGCTCATATAATTACCTGTATAATAATACTACTGTATAATACTGTACTGTATAATAATACTAGACCTTGATACGGTCACTTGCACCCGTATAAACGTTCTAACTGGTGTTAAACGTTTGTACGGGAGTTATAGAATTTGGTTTTACGTACCTTGTATAAATAGTCTTCCATTGGTGCAAATGAGCCAATCATATGCGTTATATCATTTGCAGCAACAATGACCTTCAAGATGCAATACAAAGATATGTTCAATATGTTGCAATAGAAAAAGTATGAGTATTAAGTAGAATACTAGAAATAAGGCAGTATCGAGGAAAGCAAGAATAGGGGGGATGTTAAGGCAGCTGGAGTTCTGGGGGCACTAAAAGAGTACAGCTTAGCATTCTAAACAAAAAAGGGTTTTACTGAAGGCAAAAGGAGCAGAGAAATACAACGGGTACCTTACTTAAACAAATGAAGTAAAGTATATGGCTGAAAGAGAACACGAACGTCAAGGTGGATGATAAGCGGAGCAAGCGCTGCTAAATAAAGAAGCCCGGTGGAGAGCCACGGGTGCATGCGTCTCGAACACATTTAACAAGAAGAAAAGTAGAAAACTACAGTCGCTTCGGCAAAGGTTTCGAATTAAAGTGTCCCTATCTAACTTGTACTTGTACTAATTCAAAAAGCGAAGTCACGTATCTTACTGGTTTGCAAGCAAAGACTTTATCTTTTAAGGATAGGATCAAGTAAACGTCAATATCTGCTGGCTTAGACCGTGATTTCCACATAAGAAATGACAAATCAATGCAAAAACTTTTTATCGTGGAGGTTACAAATCAAACCATTTTAATTCTGCAAGAGCCCAACAACTAATGTCTCTCTTAAAGACAACGGTTAAAGAACGGTTGCGGACAACAGATTTTATCTTTCCCGTGTGATGTTATCAGCTCCAACTTTAAAAGGTAACTGAGAATGTAAAGTTGAGCTCGATTGGCACGACTAGACAAATCGTGTCCACATTGAGACCTATTTGTACCTTTGGCTTTAAAAACAAAGGTATTAGTGGCACTCAAAACTCCGTTAATGCCAACTGTCGCAGTCTCTCAATCAAAGACCCCTGATGAGCAGTGGGTCTGACATTGAAACTACCCTATATAAACAAAAGAAACACAAAAGAGGCTAAATTATAAATAAAGAGCAGCTGGGGCGTCCAAGGTCAATGACCCCTCGATTTAGGCTACCGGGCAGAGAAGCAAGCAATGAGGCAGGGTCAACCGCCCAGTAGGACCGCCTCTCGCGGATTACGGGAAAGCATCTGTCATCAATGAGAACACATACTACATTCATTCCTTGTCAAAAGGCCGAGAAGAGATCTCAATGTAGCTCCTTGGGTAGAGTTGTACTCTATGCAACTTTCTACAACCGAATCAAAACGTGGCTAAAATCACACTCGATTGCTACTTAATCCTAATTACAAATATCGGATGGTGGATAAGGCCCAAAATTTATGTTTTTAAAAGGTAAAGGCCTTGATCATAGTAGCTCAGGATGTTCTCCACATATCTCTCTAAGAATTTCTCTCTCAGCGTTAGGAAAGACAAAGCCGAAAAAAATTCTTACTAACACGGTTACTTGCTACCGGACGGATCTCTTTATGCTTGAATTATTTGAAAGCGAAGCCGAGTGGCTCTTTGTGTGAAAAAACCTCTCTCCACAAAACGAAAAAAATAACTGTAGCAATTAAGCATAATGTGTAGAGCAGAAAGGGTGCATTATGGCAGTGGACCTGGAGGTGACGACTTTAGTAAGAGGAGGGGTACGGGCGTTTATTTGTTGTTCCGGAATATTCACTAGCACACGTATGCGGTATATCGAATTCAACAAAAATGTTTCACTGTGATAAATCATATAGCAAATCTTCTAGTTTGTTTCCTTAACTAAAAAGTGTATGCAAGAAAACCCTGTTATTACCTCTCTTCCATTTGGGTACTGTGGCGTTTTCATAACCATTTTCCAAATAACCATTCCAACCTATGGGACAGCGCACAAAATATAATTAGAGTACTATTGTTAAATGAGAACTTACAAGTTAATTGTAAGCTTTGAATTGTTTGGAGATTCCGGAATTTGCTTCTTCTAAATAGCGGTTAACTTCCTTTTGCGATTACTACACAAACACATATTGTGATATTTCTCATATTATGCTACGACAGGTATGGTTGTATGTCAAGTATTGAAAACCTAAGAGATCTTGATTCAAAGTGACTGAGGTCTAAAGGAGGTGACGCCAAGTGATATGATGGGCGACGGGTTACAAGTGATGGGTGACGGATGACGGGTGATTGATGGCGGGCAATAGATGGTGGGCGATGGATGGCGGGCGATCAATGGCGGACGACAGATGGACGGTGGTGTATGCCGAGCGGTGGATGTCGGGCGACGGATGACGGGCGCTGGGTGATGGGCGACGTGTGACGGGCGATGGGTGACGGGCGATGGGTGACGGGCGACGGATGACGCTGTGACTACATAGGGGCAAAAAGCCTTGGATTCAACACGACTGCTGCAACATTTCCTAATAGAAGAATATGCGGCAAATTTCATTACATTTCCATAGCATGTCAATCCAAGATCTTGGAAAGCGACTATTCCTTAATTCAACGGACTTGTATTGGTACGTCATTTCTGTTCAGTTTGTTACATGTTTTGTTGACAAGTCATATCGATTAACAGGGGTAACAAATGTGCACTCACTCTATTTGACGTTCCTTAAAATTAGAACCACTCGAATATACATACGGAGAGTATACTCTGTACTTACAAATAGTTACACGTGTTGCAACTTACCGTTTTGAACGGTGACCGCTACCTACTGAAGGAAAACCGCAAGGTTACTTACCGTATTTTCGCCGGGAAGACGGTTGATCTCTATGAGATTGTTACGCTCGTCCAAGCTCATTTCAGTTATTTGCATCTAAAAAAGAAAGAAAGGGTTAGCCAAATAAAGCAATGAAATCTAGAAA
>JAAAKM020006971.1:27274560-27353189 GCA_010016025.2 Alatinidae sp. Z8VKAUB7J3 | reverse complement strand
GACCTTGGATAAGTCTTTGATCAGGAAGGGAAAAGCAAAATAAGACCATTGACTTTGAATCTAAACTTTAAACTTTAAAACACATTACAACACTGTGATGCTTAAAATAGTGATAATAAGAAATGTAAAGAGAAATATGTAAATAAGACCTTGCGTCAGTCTGCCAAGACTTGCCTTGTTGTCCCATCACTTACCAAACCTTTAGGCATAAATTTGATTACGGAAATGTATAATTTGATCTGTGGTGACTCCCGATTTCATTACGTTTAGTAAAAAAAATTACACGACGCAACCTACCAGTTCTTTCCTTTGCTCTTCCTCTTTCCCATATAAGGTAGAGTAAGTCTTCCATTCCTTTAACAAAGCCTAATAAAAAATCAAATAAAAGTGCAAACAGTCACGGGCCTGCCAGCAAGATCAGTGAAAACAAGCAAGAAGGTGCCGGTGTGTATGTGTATGTGTGTGGGGGATGTTTCCTGCTTTGACTTTTTAAAGTTTTTAAGTCAAATGCAAAAGTTTGACGTAAGAACGATGACGACAATGACCACACTCGTAACCATCACCACAATCATCATCACCAGTCATCAACATTATCGTCATCATCAACATCATCATCGTCATGATTATCACCACCATTACCATCATCATGACCATCATCATGACCATCATCATCATCATCATGAGGATATGACATTAGCGTCATCTTGACCATCATAATCATCATGATCATGATCATGATCATGATCATCATCATTGTAAAGATCATCAGTCATTATAATCACCATTACCTTCGTAATCATCAACATCATCATCATCATCATCATCATCATCATCATCATAACCATCATAATCATCTTCGCAATCATTGCCATCACCATTACGATCATCATCATTATCATTATCATCATCATGATATACCATTAATGTCATCATGATCATCATGATCATCATTTTCATTACAATCATATCAATATGATGGTTTTAGCTATTTAACAAAATTACAAAGTTGACAACCCACCTGCCGAAAAAGCTCTGGAAAGTCATAAACATACGTTGTTCCTTGTTGTTGTGCTGAAAATCGCTTGTACTGGTGTCAAATAATAAAAGGAAAAATTTTGGTATTAGCTTTGCAAGTAGTCTTATACACTTATGCCATAAATAGAATAACTCGATTCAAGGAGGAAAGTAAATCGATTCTTTGAAAGTAAGAACGATTAATTATTAACAAATACATTAACTATTTCTAACGATACCTGAAGATGATCCTTCGTAACATATGGCGTGTTTATTGGAAGACCATGTAGAGGACCAAGCTTGTCACCATACGATTGGAAAACGACCTTTCAGAACGCAAACATAATATTCACTAGATTAGCAAGTGACTTCCTAAAACAGCGTTGAATACATGCAAATTTATCATTCATATCTACACCAATTGGCTCGTTGGCAATAACTGGTAGTGGGAAGCAAATATTGAAACAAAACTGAAATAAATCGTTGACTTTAGCTCAGCTATCTATCAGAAATCTACACATGGAAAGAGCTATGGCCAACCAACGTGGTTTCCGTCCGTTGTGAATTCACCTTTAATGTAATAATTATTCTGGTATTTTTACGGACATAGTTTAGGTTTAGAGGCGAACTTTTGATACAGTGAATCTTCAACTTGAGAATAAAGCATTTGATTCGCTAAGAGGATCATAAACGATCGATAAAAATGTTGAACCGACGTCACCGTTGAGGCAGTTGGACTAATAAATTACATATAGATACTGCTGTAGAGACGGCACATCAGTCCAAATCGGTACTGGGGTGAGGACTGGCACTTTCGACGATACCGTCAAGGAAAGACAAAAAAATTCATGAAAACAGTGCAAGAAGGCATATCAACTGTTGGACAGAGAGCCCAGGATGCCTAAGATAGGCACAGATTTGAAAATTCTTATTTATCGCCAACCCCTTTACCAGAATAAGGGGGCGTTAAAATGGCAAAAACTTGACTTGGGATAGGAGTAGCGCCCACCCTTACCACTAGAGTGGTAGAAGCTAAGGGAAGAGGAGTATTTGTGATGCCTCCGACTGCGGTAGACCATCTTCTTCTTTTTCAAAAGGAGAAAGTACAGTAAATAATTGGAGAGTCACAATTAGATACACAATGAAAACTGATCCTTTACCTCCAAAAAATCTTGAAACGGAAAGATGAAATGAAAATTTAAAAAATCAATATATATATATTTATCGCTATTTGAAGAATAGTCACCAAAAGCTATTGTTGTTATGTAGATAACAAGTGGTGTTTTGGTTTGTGATATCAACGCATCAACGACTCCGCGTCTCTGTAGAAAATTTGGCATGGCAAGACATGCAGGCATCATACAGTTTTTTCTCGAAAACGGTTCAAGATGGTGCAACCAAAATAAAAAACACACGACGGCTGCTGTTGTCTACCCAAACTAACGGCAATGAAGGTTCATAAATAAGGGGAGGGGGTTAACAAGCAGGCCTGTAGCTATGGGAGACCACTGGGAGCTATGCCCCAATAAAGTCATGAGTACCCCCCTCACATGTCAAGATTCAAATATCTATCGGCGTGCTCAAGCAGTTGCAATGTTGACCTCCTAAATAAAGTTCCAAATAGCTCCCAAAATTCAGAACAGCCAACTTCCCCGCAAATTTCAAACCGTGGTTACGGGCCAGCCAACAACCCGTGGCCACAAATGGATAACTCATAACTGACAGCTTGCTCACCTGCATCCTCTTTCAGAAAATCCGTAGTAGCCTGGGACACAGCGGTCACACTTATCACCGGTTACGCCAGGTCTGCAGAAACATTTTCCATTTTCGTCGCATTGTAGTGATCGAGATCCAGTAGGATTACAGCTGCAGGGTCGGCATGCTTCTAGTTT
The DNA here is from genome assembly GCA_010016025.2 of Alatinidae sp. Z8VKAUB7J3. Classification (NCBI taxonomy): domain Eukaryota; kingdom Metazoa; phylum Cnidaria; class Cubozoa; order Carybdeida; family Alatinidae; species Alatinidae sp. Z8VKAUB7J3. Next base: position 27,350,283 of record JAAAKM020006971.1, on the reverse strand, counting down.
GACCTTCCTGTAATAGTTCAGTCGGCACCTCTGGCAGTTTATTCCAGCTGTATTATTCCTACAGTTGACACATCGTCCTCCTCTCCCCGTACTGCGATATAAAACTTTGTCGAAGACACAAGAATCAGCTAATCCGTTGCACTCACAGCCTGATTAAGAAAGGAAAATATTATCATTTAATTTCTTCTTACAAAACATTTTCAGCTATGACAACATCTCAAATGATATCAGAGGCAAGTTGGGGCATGAGGTTGGGCGGGAGAGGGTAATTATTGCTCCCTTGTTCTGAATAATCACTGTAATTCGGATTTATTAACAGTGGTAAACAACTAACTATTGGAATATCCGTTTGTTTTGATACAAAATTGATCCCTCTATTTATAAAAACTAAAGAAACTTCAAAACTGAGTCAATGCATTTATCTCACGTGTTAATTTATGATAATTAATACGCCACGACAACAGTCTTACTCATGCTACTGCTGTAACATTTGCTACTTAATAATAGGTACCTTTCTCACATGCAATGGTCTTCCGAACATGACCACGCCAGGTTCCCTTTTCCTCCCTTTGACGTTAGCTGGCGCTAACTGAGATAAAGAACGAGCTACAAATTTCACCCTACCGTAAAATTTTCATTATTTAGTTATCTGTGAGACCCGTTGCAAAACGTAGTTTCATTGTAGGATATAGTTACCAGACCCCGATTATTTCCGTCACGGCACGAATTTTGTGGACGAAGCTTGTGGAATACATGAATATAGCAACTGCAACGCTGACATTTGTCCTACAATACCACGTCAATCAGTGAGATACAAATACAGTATTGCAAAACATCTCGTGCCTGCAAAGGGAGTGTTCGCGATTTCCAACAGTTATAATAAATGTTTTAAATCCGGTATAGTGGTTCAAACAGTAACACTTTTAAACATTTAAACTGACATCTGAATACACCTATTTCTTATTTTCCCTAAAATCAAACCTATTTCCTACTTTTCTAAGAGGTATCCGGTTTACTAATTAGTTATAAGCAATATTCGCGTAGCAACATATATTCGACTATTAGCATTAATTCGACTGGATTTATCGACAAGTAGCAATAATTCGACTAGATTAATCGACAAGTAGCAATAACATGACCACAATCGCTAAACTGATTACTTGGGTTTCGTAAATATGACGCTTGGCCAAAAGAGGCAGGTCACTAATTATTCAATACCCTTTTTCCTGTTCAAACACCTTTCTCCTTTTACAAAATGCGCTCATCAAGTCTCAACGCTATTCATGAGGCCAACCATAGATTTCCTATCACATACGTCGCGCAGTCAAAACAAACGGTTCGAGGTTACTTTAAGAGTACGACATTTAATGGCTGGCGAGGCCAGCTTCTTATGACAGGTCGGTTTCCACAGATGTTCATAGCCCAACCGACATTTTTACGCCGCTGATCACACCACATACCACAAACCAAGCACACTCGGTCCTCAGTTAAAGAATTGTTATTGAGCAATAACGCTGTTTGGGGCCTAGAGAGCGTAAACAATCTCTACGATCGCACTGGGTTGAGCAACTCATCGTTAAAAAGGCAGGTCTTTGGATAACTTGCAAATCATGTTCAGCTTCGTCGTCCCAAGGATACGGACTTACCTATGATTGGTCAAGCCATCAATGCATACGTCATAGAAAGAACTTCCAAACTGCGTTGGCGGCGAAAATGTCAACAGAAGGTTGTGGTCGCTTGTACGAAGTAATTTTAAGTTTAGCCCCTACGTCAAAAAAACCACTTTGGTGTAACCCAGAAACCGTTTGGCCACTGATAATAAAAACTACGTCTCTAAAAAAGGATCAAAGTACGCTTTTACATTCGCTGTACACGCTGCCTCTAAACGTTATTTGCTATAGCTTTCGTGGACCTAACCGATGGAACATTTAGCTATTGGGAAACTTTTGAAGAATACCCAGATTGTCTTCGTTCTCCTTCACACAATTTGTGTCGAATTTGTTGGCTTCGGCGCTCTTATCGTCGTCGTAATGACCATCATCACCAGTATCAGCATCATCATTATCATTATCAATATCATCACCAGCATCAGGATCATTATTATCATCATGATCATTATCATAATCATCACCATCATCACAACCACCGCCATTATTATTATAATCACCATAATCATTACCAGCGTCATCAACTATACCCATCAGCATTATCATCACCATCACCACCTTCGTCATTATAATTATAATCATCCTCCTTATCCTCCTCCTCCTCATCAGCAGCAGCATCACCGTCTTCATCATGATTATCACTACCTTCATTATCATTATCATCCTTTTTGTGTTCAACATCATTATCATTATCACCATCATCAAAATGATCATCACCAATACCACCACCTTCGGCATCGTAGTGATCATTATCATCATCATCATCACCATCATCACCATCATCATTATTGTCATCACCATCATTATCGCCACCTTCGTCATGATAATCATCACCACCAGCAGCATCACCTCCTAGGCATCGTTATAATCGTCTGCTAGATCGTCGTCAGCAGCCTTACTACCATCTCCTTTAACTTGCCCCTCCTCCTCCTACGTCTTTAACGTGTACATTTTCCAGCTAATAGTTACTTAAAGGGGGAACTTATTCGTGGAGTTAACATACATTTTATTAATATCTGGCGTTCGGGTGGTTTTTGAGCACCCCAGTTGATCCAAAGCAAGAACAGGGATTTGCGACTTGCTCCCAATTACGGTTACCCTGTCAACATCCATGCTCCTACTCTACAGAGAGTAAAACCAGTGTTTTCCTTTCAATATTTGGCAAATCGATGAATGAAAAAAGGAATAAAGGGAACAAAAAAAACGGACCAAAAGCGGGCCACTGTCTGTTTCATATTCAAGCTTTGTTGAGCTAAGAATGGCTCACACCTGTTGTGCCTAGCCACATTCCGCCATGAGAAGTGAAAGAGCATAAGATTCTACTCTGACTATAATTGATATCTACTTACACATACACAAAACAAACCAAAACCCGTTAGCTTTTCAATTGAGATAACTAGCAAGTTAATTAGTCAAACGAGAAGGAATTGACAAGCTATCGTTTATTATATTGATGTAAATATAGTACTGTCCGGCGAAGACTGATTGTGACAAAGAGAGATTCCGAGGGAAAACAAATATTTAACACAACGCATAAGACCTTGCCGGTGACACAAAGGTGACACAAAGGCCTTAAATCTTTCAGTGAATCCAATCACAACATATACAAATAAATATAACTAGACAAAACAAGTACCCTACCGATAATTTATGGCATAGGTAAAAACAAGAGCATATAGAGAAGGGCGAGGGGAGTGGTTTGTGCCACTTATTTTCTATGTTTGTGTCATAGATTTATGTTTTCATAAGTCTATGGTTTGTGTGCTCTGTATGTTTGTGTTCGTGCTTTTTCGACTGTCTTGTGTCCGCCTCCTATGCGTCTGCCATTTCTGTGCCTGCGTTGTGTGTACCCATGCTCACAGGCACGGAGGGCTAGGGAGGGACTTAGCTCCCTAAATTTACCATCAGCCCCCCATTCTCAACTAAAGATTCGGCATCTTTAACGTTTCCTCAAATTGTTTTAATGTCAGCCCCCTCCCCTTAACTACAGCCCCTCAAAATTTCAAAATATGGCTACCGGCCAGTGTGTACACGTGTCCGTCTTGTCTGTGCCGTGTGAGTGTATGCATGCTTGTGCATGTATGTGTATGTGTGTGTGTAAGTGTGTATGCTTGTGTGTGTGAGTGTATGTGTGTGAGTGTGTTTGAGTGTGTTTGAGTGTTTGTGTGTCTGTGTTTGTCCGTGTGTGTGTGAGTGCGTGTCTCTGTGTCTGTGTCTGCATGTTTGTCTGTCCGCACGCGCGTGCTGTTGCCTGTGTGTGTTTTATGTTTTGGTTTAAGTAGTCTCAATGTTGGTAGTGTGCGCATGCGTTTTTGATAACTACGTCTGCTTTGGTTCTGCTACTTTCACTCTATAAAATATTGCATTGTATGCTACAAACTACATGGAGCGTTTTTCTTAAGAGCAGGAAAGGATGGGGATCCCTTTTACTACTTTCCTAAGTCTAAAATACCGGGAAGATGACCCTTACAATTGCTTTCACCATAAAGCAGACCTCGTAACTGAAGCTCTACCGGTGCCAGGTCTTTATGGTTTTAGAATAACTGTCACAATCCTGTTTCCCACCTGATTTTCGTCTCGTCTTCGGACTCCTCTTATGAATCCAAGAAGCACTGTTCACCCCGTTATCTCCTATGAGCGGATTTTCTAGGGGCATTCTCTTGAATGTATAAATGACCTCTGCACAGTATAGCTTCTCCGCAAAAATAACGTCATATGACAGGTGATGGCCCTGTTACACTTTAATCATGGCTTTGGGCATTTTTCACCACGGTTTTCATATACTAAAGGTGTTCTTTTAGTGAAGTTGTTTGTCTGCCGAGTGCCGTTGCTGCACTTCACATGTGACTTTTTAAACGTTCCCTAACGTCACCTCCGCCTGAAGTTTTTTCTTTAACGTAGTATTTTAAAACGCTAATCAATCAGTCAATAGGAGCATAGCATGCGAAGTCTCCTTAGCTGTTTTCTTTTAGATTTCTTTTAAATATGACATTTGCAATGAAGAGAACATCAACACTCGTATACGATAAGTGAAAGAAATATGGAGTCATGTGATTCGTACATCGGCTTTGTGCTTCGTCGCCACACACTCCGTCCCAAGTAGAGAGCGACTCCTCTCCGTACCTACGGAGCGACGCATGTTTGGAGCTAATAAGTAGGGCCCTAAAACTCGATCAGCATATATTCTATTTACCATCTCGCAATCAAAGACCCCTGATGAGAGCGGGCTCGAGTTTGAAACTACAAACTACCCAAAACATAAGAAAAAACAACCAAACGGGTAACTAACAAATAAAAGACCGCTGGGGTGTCTAAGGGCAACATCTCTCAATTTAGGCTAGGCTGTGAAGTCAGAAAGCCAAGAATATTATTGACAGAATTACAAAAAAGTAACGCCTTCTATATTTCCACTGGAACCGAAGGGTGTTGATAAATAATATACTCTTACCCTCCTTTGAATTAAAGTCCGTCGATGGATTGAATCAGAGACCATGGCTGAATTACGTCTACTTAAAAATTAGGGCTGATGAGCAGGAAGTACGACATTTCAGTCACTTGCAGTTCGTCTCTAGTGTTAGTATATCTGACGTCATCAGTGTAGCACTGAGAAAAACACAGATTCCGCTAAGTCCGATAAAAATGTGTAAAGCTCCCATAACAACATGAACCTCAGCTTTGAAATTCAGAACTCTTTGATGGACTTTTGCCACTTACCTGGAAACAACCTTTAGCTTGAAAGATTCGAATAATGCCATGACTGAGTCAATTAATTGAATTATTGACCGACTCTGTTTGTGAATACAAGATTATGACTGGCAGCAGCATTGTATTAAATAGTTGTCTTAGGCCTAAACATGCGCACTACTCTCTTAGTCCTGCATTCTTGAGTGACGTTCTTCATCTAGAGTCGGAGAGAGCCTTACAACAGGTATCTTTGATCTTGTAGATACATAAAATCTACAAGTTTGTTTGCGGTGCAGAACATATAAGTTACAGGAAATTTATACCGCAATATAAAATAAGAAAGCACAAGTAAACAGTGCATAAAATGCATGAAAATGGACAGATTGCCCTACGTATAAGTGTATCAATCCTATATCAACGAAACCTATTTTAGTTTTGTTGGATACCCCAAAAAGGTTTAAGAGGGTAGGGGGAAATTTAAGACTTGCTAAAAAAAATCGTAGGAGCCAAGAACCCTGGTTGATATGCTGGTATCTGAACTGTTTTACGTCCCAAAATTATGTCATGATTCAACTAGCTTACGGCTATGTCAGCTATGTGACTTCGGGTATCCCCATGCAAGCGATTTCAATCTGAAAAAAGCCTCTCTTCTTCGACCTTCGTACATCAAACCACATCACTTTATGACTTTATGCTGCCAAGTGGTCTACAGTGTAAAATTGCAATTTCCAATATCTCCCGCCCGAGGACTCTGTTTTAATCGAAACTTCGCGCAGCTCACACCGTGCACAAATGCCAGAGGAAACGCCGCGGAAGCTACCTCTAAACGCGCGAGCAACGAAAACGTTGAATCGATTCCTGCTTGTGACGTCGTCCTTCCGCCAACGTTGCTCGGAAGATTTTTCAAAGTTTATCATGCCGCCTGTCTCATCATTATCACTTATCACCATCCTTAGAAATCAAAAGGATTGTTATGAAAACAAAGGCAATTAAATTTACACTGCGCCATTGTTTGGCCGACACATCTATCAACAAATCAATCTGGCATATTAACACCACTTGTAAAAAATCCTGGGAAATGGACTTAGTCAACAGATGGTGTTGGGGAGAGTGCACTCGAGCGAGTGTTCACTTTTAGAATAAAACTGGGGTGGCCAATTTTTTTACCCCGTGGGCCAGACTTTGATCAAATATCAATAGCATCAAATATTCTTTACTACAATAAAATCTTATCAGTCAGTGGGACTAATTAATTTGGAGTTAAAAAGCATGAGAATGCTGCAGGGGGGGGGGGGTCTGAGCTTTATGTTTAGGATGAAAATGAATAAATGACAACCACTGGAATACAACCTTTGAACGCTGGTATGGTCATTGCAACTAACTTGAAAACACAAAAATTTGACATAAAAGATACTAAGTGCTTCGGATCATTAATCATTCGCTTTCTCCGCATGCGGCAGATTGCGCACCAATATAAGATATCTGTCTTCTCAGTTCCCGATATTTGACGCTCTGTACATTGGCGGGATGAGAACGTAAATCAGAGGCCGGTCATGAAAGCGTGACTTGCACATTGAGAGCCAAAATAACGAGCTATTTCATCATCCTTAAAACTAATGATATGAGATCCTCTTCTAACAATCTCTGTAAAGAGTTAATTATAATTTCAGTACAGTAAGTACGGTCGCCTGACTTCCGCGACACGGGCTTTCAATGTAAATGAAAAAACAAATCATTGTTGAGCAAGTTTAGGGGCCGTGCCTCCAAGTCCTTTACTTCTTTAATATTGGCATTATTTTACTTAAATTTAGGTTACATAGATTACTGGAAACTTTTAACATCAAATGTTCTAATTATACACATACTCCAGCTATTTTGGCTCTAGTTTTGCTATGGAAAAATGGACACTGAACAGGCAATAGAGCAGTTGTACGCAACCTTTCTCTTCCCACTCACGTCACTGCAAGTTTTTACAAGAATAAGCAAAAAACCTTTCAGCCTTTTACATGAGACGTTTCTGAGTGTATTTCTTCGAATAAATACATGCATTTCTCCCCACCCACTAGCCCGAATACCCGCACTCCTAAGACCTAAAAAAGTATAAGGGCACATTGCAGACGTATCTATACAGAACGATGGTAACAATAAAGTCCTATGTACTAACGATAGATTTATACTTCAAAGTTTTTATAAACTTGTTAGCGCTAATCATCAATGAAATGACATATTCTGTGACACATAAAAGGAACATAGATAGTATAAGTTACGTTAGTAATGCGTTGTAAGCTTTATACAACTTTTAGGCGCAATGGTAGCAAAACTAGAATGATCTAAAATTACTATTAACAATTTGGTGTAGAAGTTGTATATAGGTTACAGCACATTCCCCACGTAATCGTTAATGGACATCTGACATCAAAACAATAGTACCGTCGGAAATAAGCAAACATGAAGTTGTTAGAATTGGAATTTTAAAAAACCAGAAAAAAACCCCGAATTGTAGGGTACCTAAGGGGGGGGGTACGGAAAGAACAATTTAATGAAGTAATATTCTCAAGATTTGAACCCTCGGTCTAGCCTTTCATAATTTATCGTCGATCATCAGTTTTGAATATTGTGGAGTCCAATTTGTCTGCTAGCAGCCTGAGTTCGATGTAGGAGTTGCTTAGCTTGTTGCAGTGTGTTTGACAGAACAACTATGTCATCTGCGAAATCAGCATCTGTGATTGTTATTGCAGGGTACCTTCGACTTCTGTCTTCTTTTAATGTAAATCCAACCTCTGTTTCATCGATAGTAGCTAAACGCATTGCATAGTCGAGGCAGACGATGAATAGATAAGGTGCCAAGGTATCCCCCTGTAGTACTCCAGCAAGAATCCCGAAGAAGGCGATGTCTCCGTCAGGTGATAATACTTGGACCATTGTGCATATGCATGTAACACTTCCATACGTTTTTCCCTATGTATTAAGTCGAAAGCTTTCCTGAAATCTACAAATGTCATTACAGCTGTTACTTTTTTGGATTTTTTCCTCTATCATTCGACGTAATGTCAGTATTTGAGCAATCGTAGACCTTCCCTTTCTGAAACCATTTGATTTCTTCAGAGTTTGGGGTCGATATGTGGCTTTAACCTGTTCAACAGCATCCGGTTGTAAATTTTGCAGCAACTGCTGATAACATAATTCTCCGATAGTTTGACGTTACACCACGATCGCCTTTCTTCGGGAGAGGTTTTATACCTCCACGTAGCCAAATTTTGGTAACATCACCGTGATAGGTCTTGTTACTGATCTCAAGTAGTTCCTTGTTCAAACATAACGTTTTCCACACTTCCGCAGGAATACCATCTAGTCCCGCAGATTTGTTGTTTTTAAGCATTTTAATTGATTTAATGAGTTCTTCTTCGGTGAAATCCCTTGTCTCTATCGGAAGAGGATCAAAGACCTTTTCAATAGGGTGATCATCAATGACTGGCGGCTGTCCCAGCAAGTTCTCAAAATGCTCTTTCCATAACCTGATACGTTCTTGAGGACTTTTTGCTCTGATCTGTCCTTTCCTTGAGTTTTTACGACCAAATATTTCATTAACAGTGTCCCATGCCAGTCGGGCTTTGTGATTTAGATGAGCATTTTCAACAAATGTCACCTTTTCCCGTACGTTTTTTTTCCTGCTCAACACGATATGCTTCATCTAGTCCTTGTTTTGCCTTTTCTACACGCTGCATATTTGTTGGGCTTGGATTTTTGCGGTTTTCCTCAGACGCCTTATGTCGAAATAATCGCCTTTCACAAATTTCGGTGTTTTCCCATGCATTTATCTTTTTATGCCTTTTTTGTACGGGAACATGTAGTTCTGCTGATTGGTTGTGGGCGGTTATGATGTTTTGATATATAGTGTCTGCAGTTTGGTTATCGCTATCATCTTGCAAGGCTTGAAAACGGTTTTTGAGTTCAACAGTGTACGCTTCTTTTACATTTTGGTCTTTTGACAGTAACGTCCAAATCATGGTTTATCTTCTTTGCTTTGTGCGTTTTGTTTGCACGGAGACAAAGTCTGAGATTGATCGAGCATGGCCTATGATCTGAATTCAAGGAGTGATAAGTGCTGTATGATTCACAATTTAAACCACTGTTTTGCCACTTTCTATTAATGAGCATATGATCTATTTGTGCTTTGTCGCCATTAGGATACGTAAAAGTCCACATTTTCCCATCTCTTTTAGAGAACTAGGTGCTAAGGTTTACAAGATCACATTCTCTCAACAAATCCAATAGGTACCTTCCATTTCTGTTCGTAGAATTTTGAAAGCTGCAAACGACATGCTCATTTTTCCATGTGACATACGATTTGGGAGTGCAGCATATATGGTCACTTTTATTCATTAGACGACAATAAACCAGCCGAAAAGTAAAGGGGCAGCACCGTATTAGAGCAATGGTTGCCTACGTAGGAAATGTTCCATCAGGATCAAATTTATCAAGTCATCTTCTAAATATATTTGTTAAGAGACGGATCACAGTCTCAATCCATTGCTTGCTATGAAAAAATCAGTTTAGTTGAAATAATCATATGATCACCTTTTTCACGCGTAATATTCAAAAGTACGGGAAACGTAAGGAAAGCCATGGGAGTTAAACAATATCAATCGATTTTTGAAACCTACGCGCCGAACTGAGCAGTTTTTACCTGGTTTTAACATAAATCACGCACTCACGCAACCAAATGAATCCTTTGTACCAGTAGTAATCCTGATTAAGAATGCTGGAGAGGTGATAAGTGTAGTTTTTCAATTGCTAGTACCAGAATTGTTTTAGGTACGTAATATCCGCCACCCGGCGATTGATCTCCGTGGAAGCCAAAACAACTAGTTCTCATGCATTTGATGTCTAGAAATAAACATTTGATCGTAACAATAAACATTTCATGGCGGCCTTAATCACTTAAATCAATATCTTTCCGAAATTCGCAATTGTTATCGACTGTTGATGCAAAGCAGCTTAGACTTTGGCCTATGCTTAGCTTTGTAGTCCAGAGGCACAGGATTAGATATGTTTGTACTAGTTTCTTTTCGACGTGAAATTACGATTTCGCGCACCCCTAATCCATTCGGAGCACTTGCTTTTCGGCAATAGTTCCCGAGAGGATGTCCAGAGTAAGATGTATTCCTCTTACTTACTATGGTTAGATGACCTGATTGTCATTTTGTGGTTTCCTTCCAGCATGGTGGTATTACCTTTGAATTTTATTATGCTAGTCACCCTCACAATTTGCTCAACAGCTCTGTAGAATTTTAGTTAAATTTGACATACGATAAAGGGGCAATTCACAAACACTCGTCTTGAAATGCTACGTCGTGTGCGCCTGCAGGACCGACGAAAGGAAAGGCGTTTTCATAGACGATTTACAGACACCTATAATTTGTCGCACCTTCAATTGAAAATAAGGTAGTAATGCGTTAATATGTCAATAGGTTAACAATTACATTTACCAAAGTAGTACGTGGGATGATTATTAATGAAGGCAGAAAAACAATAATACTTGTTATTGCAGTTTCATGTCTTCAATCATTAGGCACCTACTACTGCGTATTTACAGCAACGCTAATATAAAATTTTCAATCTTTAAAGTTCTTAGCAAGATAGCAATTACCATTTCGAGACTTAGACAGCAGTTCAGATCTATCTAAAACCTTCCTCTTACATGCCTTAATCATCGTAAATTTTTCTTCTCAATCGCATTCTACCACCTTGATACTACCTTTTTTGATACTGCAAGTTATTTTCACATCCGCTCCTATCAATTTATGTTCCCAAACTGGTTTTTACAGCTTCGTTTTAGACTTGTATTTCTCTGATCTGAACAGACTTCATATGATTCCTACATCTCTTCTTTGAAATTTGGCCTATTATTCCCAAATAAAACGTTTCTTCATTATTCTGATTATATATTTTATATGATATGCCCTTAACCGACTCCGTAATCGGGAACTAATTGTCAAAAAGAAGCAGTTTAAACACGCTTATTCATTCTTATGTTATCAAATTGCAAGAAGAGGTTATTCCTGTGCTTCGATTAAATTATATAATTATATATAGCTTTTGTAGAGATTAATGCCGAATACATCTACTGATAGTGACCCATGTTTTCCGTACTGAAGTTCCTTTCGGTAAACAGATATTGGTGACCTTTGCCTAACTTCTGAATTGCCTTTAAGGTTTTAAGAAAACGGGCATTGTAAACGGTGAACTACACAAACTTACTTATAGTGTCTTGTTTGTCACAAATACTATATTAAAGCAATACAATTGTTTTATATCAGGATTTCTTACGGCTTTTGGGTGCAAGATAACATTCGCCGGGGGGAGAGAGGGGAAGGAGAACAGTAGAGATAGTTATACGAGCTTGGATAAGTACACTGTTGTCAATGACGAAAGGATCTCCAAATCGCTTGAATGTAGAGGCAGACATGCTTATTACTACAAGCAAATTATATCTGGCGCGGTCATGTTAAAATATCACTTTTTTAGATGTATGTCTGGGAGGGCTAAGTATGTTCCTCAGTAGCCAAGGGGGCATGGTATTAAAACTTTGGAAACCACTGCTGTGATGCATCCTTGTGCAGGGAGACAACAATACATTTCTTTCGGGCTATTATTAAATTTCCATATACTTGACTTGATATATTGTTTACTTTAAATATGTAATTAAGTAAGGAGCAACGACCTCTATTGGACCTCTATTTTTATATGAAATTCGTTAAAAGGTTTCACCAGAATACATAGAGTGACAAGTGTTGAAGTGCTTTGAATTGAGCAAAAGAACACCAAGAGAGAGGCATATAGAACTATAGTCAAAAAACCGCTACAGTTCTTGGGGCATGTCATACGGGAAAGACCTCTAGAAAATGAACTGATAACTGGCATGCTAACGGAAAGAAGATCCAGAGGAAAACACAAAAGTACTCAGCCTTTGTACTCCAGCTCATGAATGGATATGAATTATGAAGTGAAACATAGTTAATGAAATTAACGTTAGATCGGAAGTTACTGTGAGGAATGATAGCTAACGTTTGCGAGGGCATGGCACCTGAAGAAGAAGAAGGAGAAGACGAAGGAGAAGACGAAGAAGGAGAAGAAAATGAAGAAGTATACGACTTAACAATGAACACGGAGCAAAGAAATTACTCAAAGATTATGCTAGATAAATGAAAAGGCTATTACGATTCTCCGATATGAATTGTTTAACTACCACATCGCATAAAGAGGTTTAAAACCTCTTGCCATAAATTGAAGTCCTAGTACATGGCGACGTGAAATCTGTACCTTGTTTTCTCCTAAAAGATGTAAGCTTAATAAAGGCTCAGTCGCCCGCAACTCGAACAAGCATTGTGTCCAAAGTAGGTATTTGTCTTCTCTTACCAGTGACTTCTATTGTGTTCGGCTGTTAAGACCTCTGGATTTCTGTCGATCTTCTATTCATTTTCTATTTACTTGAGAAAGAGCGTAGTTTAGAGCTTGCATTCACACGACGTATCACTACAAACTCAAACAGAAGCCCCCTGAAAACTTTACAGCACATCGGATCATACACAGGCCTTTTACGTTATTTAGTTTCTGAGACTGTAATAGAAGTGTTCAGTGGCGAATCTAAGAGCGACCACCCAGATTAAGCCCTGCCTATGGTCCTTGAGAATCAGGCTCTTATCATTCTACCTTACGATAGGCTGGTTAAATAGCTTGTTTTTTTCTAGAGAGTTCAGTAGTAACCAAATGTATGTGGATGTGGACAAGTGAGAGAATATGGCAATGACAAATCTACCATCTACCTGGCACAAAAGAATCTATCGTCTACCTAACAGAGAAGAATCTATCGTCAACTTGGCAGAGAAGAATCTACCGTCAACCTGGCAGAAAAGAATCTACTGTCAAACTAACAGAGAAGAATCTACTGTCAACCTGGCAGAAAAGAATCTACCATCTACCTAACAGAGACAAATCTCCCGTCAACTTGGCAGAAAAGAATCTACTGTCTACCTGACAGACTGTTGAAATTGTACCCTTCAACGTTCCTTCTCTTACAATCAGTTGGTGGATAGCCTAATGGTGGTATTGTGTAAAAATGGCGGCATATTTGGAGGACCCGCTATTGGCTCCAGCCCTCATCAATCTCCAAAAGAAGCACACAAATAAGTAACTCAAATTTTCTCCTGTTGGTTTACGAGTGGCCTCGCATCACAAAGTAGAGGAGATTAAAATTAGACCTTGAAACTACATGTCTTTCCAGATATCGCTACACCACACCTGGTTACAGAAAATGAGCTGATTGATGACGTAGGTGATGATTCATGAATGTAATTGAAAATCTCGGTTTTTCACGATCGATTTGTGCCCACCAATTTGTCACAACCCATCGCGACGACGGGAACATGTAGCATGAGCAGTCCATGAGAGTATAAGGGGGCCTTAGGTAAAAAGGTTTGAGAAACACTAGTATGGTCAATGCGTTTTTCTTACAAATTCGAGCTAAATTTAGTAAAGTTTCATTAAAACTTACCAAATCAAATGGGCTTGACAAGGATCCTTTGATTGATAAAGCCTTCTTTCTTCCTGAAATGCCACCCTTATACGAAATAGAGATACACGTTAAAAACGACATTCATGAGTGTAAACATTAACGTTAACATTCTATTCACCACAAAAGTTACACACATATGAATAATGCTTTTTAGCATATAATGTGTAACCAAGGATAACAGTTTGTATAGATATCATAACGTGCTTCCTAGGGTTCTTCTGCTCACACCGTCATGAATGTTATACTTCGGTCCCTACCTCTAGTTACTTCATTGGTGTACTGGCTGAGGTAGAGGTATTTGAAGTTCTGAACAGATCTATGTATTTGCGACAGTGTGCACCAAAGCCAACCTTACTTCTTTGTAGTGCAACTAGACACTACCAGTTGCTAACCTGGTCATAACGAAACTCAGTCAAAGGAAGACAGGAGCGCCTTGCACATCCTTTCTGCGGATCCACTGGTAAGTGGAAACGCCTTCAAGATTGGTCCATTGTACTTAACTACGAGTCAAAAAGCTGGAACTCTTGAGCTAGGCAGCGTTTATAAGCATTTTATCTAGGATAGTTGCTTCTTCACTTTTTCGCAGGTCATCTGGTACCACCAGTAGAAGTTTACAAAAAGGATGTTTACGGAAACAAAGTAGCACTGTTCAACAAGGTTTTCATTCGTTCTATTTAACATTTTTATTAGTGTCAAACAATTAAGTCACGACTCGCGACAGTTCATGACTTAGCTCTTGCTGTTGGCTCAATGAATTTGTCAAAGCGATGAAAGTTAGAACTGAGAAATTTACTTGTTGGTTAAATCGGGTCATGAGGGTCTTTAAAATTTCGCCTTTGCATGAATAGGAGCTCTAAACCAATCTTCATACAAGTATAACTTGGTGAACGCAACTAGCACTCCACCTGCTTTCAGTACCAACAGTGCAAACGTTTCTAATTGATTGTCCTAGACGTCTTCCAGCTTTTTTCTCTAGGCTCTATCAGAGTAGTTTGTTTGCTAAGTAATTCAATGAGGTTTTTTTAATTCAGCTCATCTTCGTTATCCATGTCCTACAGATAGATGATCCACTTACTTGCTTGGACACTAAAAAATAACAGTTCAAAGAGCTGCGTGGGTTCTTGACGTGTTGTGTTATCTCCGAAGCGACAGCTGGGTTCAGCAGTCCACCTTCAGCAACTGCACTATCCAATGATGTAAAATTTTAAAAATTGCCTCTTCCAGCCCGCCTCGTACACAATTCCAAAATTTACTTGAGCGCAGTAAGATTTGTTAAACCCTTGAATACTTGGTAAAAAACTTGAATACTGCCTAGAGTTAAGGATTCATTTTGCTTAATTTATCATTTCTTTTCTGTTTTTAAAGACAAGGAGCAATATGAGCACTTTTCCAAAAATCCTAAGGCATTGCAGCGTGCTCCTAGGTTGAAAATGAAAGAAACAAATCCTTATCTTTCCTGGAGGCTCTATTTTCTCATTAGCATTTACAGAAATCCCTTGTTTATCGGATATTTTACATACTGCGACTCGTTTTGTCCTAAAACATGAAAAAAACAATATCATAGCTACTTTAACTCTCCGTGCTCATGTCCTCTGCTCAAAAAGTAATCTTGTTGGGACATTTAGCTACTATTAAAATCATTTTTCTAGAAAAAGTGTCATTTCGAATCAAATGGCGAGTTTTCTTCCGAATCCGAAATATGAGCTGATGAAGTGCCCAGAATATTTGGGGCTGCCATAGAAAGATAATGCTACGTTTTGATAAATGGATAACAACAGCCGTGACTAAAGTTTTCCCGCAGTTCAGCCACATGTTGTTTTTTCACCCTAAAGTTGCTGACTGTAGCCCAAAATGACGTACTTTCTGCAACACATAAGAAATTTACCAGTTTACCAATTCACGTGTTGCTGTGCATATACAGGTCGTATATCGCTGAGGTTAGAGAAAAGAATCACGCAACACGTACCGGTTTTTATTAGTAAACACAATACAGTTTCGAAAACTGAGCCGTCTAAAGAAAACCACGTCAAAATATTCTTAAAGAGACATGGCAGTGGGTCAGCAAGAGGGTCAGCATTTGCTTGATAACGCAATATGTGTTGAATAATACGCTCTTGCAGTTACTTCTTGCGCAACACAGAAAATAATCGAATACTCCGTCAGTTTACTGATAAAACTTCAAGAATTCTTGTTCATTTCTGGTTTCAATACATCGACACAGAACAATTACAAGCTTATATATAATTTGAATGTGATTTAGTACGTTCGAATATGCGAGGGCTTAGTTACTAAATATGACTATTTCTAAGTCATTATTACACTGCTAAAGTTTATTCTAGAACGCTCAATGTTTCTACACGATCATCGGTGATGATGATTGCCCGCTTATGGATTATGACGTAATTATAAACACTTGGTGACTTGTCTTTCTTCAACACTCCTCCTCAAGTCACGCAGTGGAGTCCCAATACATTTCTTAGATATTCAAACTGATTCCTAGGTAAAGGTTTAGTAAAAATATCTGCAGCCATATGATTGGTCGGGCAATAGGTAAGTTTCACTGTTGAACATCAATATGCTTTTGCTTCGAATGATAAAGAGTTTTCTTGGCAAGGTAGATCAACGAAAAGATTAAACGTGTTGGCAGTTACAGTTGACAAGTGGGAAGCTATTAGCCTTAAGACATTATCATGGTGCCATGAATATCTGCCATTCTGAGCTGCAGTGCTACAATTTGAGAGTAGATGACGCTGGCTGGCAACTTTAGATTTACAGAGGGAACGGAGATTAGATGCTACTGAGTTCCAAATTTCAAATTTGAGTTTGTTGGAAGTGACAAAAACTTTGCACGCCTTGAGAATGAGTAGATGTTGGCTGGTAGCGCGGAAGAAACCTTTTGCCGTAGTGTGAGGTATTTCGCAGAACATGTCTCGGTGAGAAATTCTATGATAATACTTCGCTTGTTGAGTTTTAGAAACTAAGACCATACATTGCTGATCTTTTCTTCGGATAAGACCTTCTTCAAAGTCTGCTTTCGCTTATGTGATTCACACAGTGCCATTTCATCAGACAAAAGTATTTTGTTAGTGTTAATTTTTGACGTCAATGTGTCCGAAAATATGATACGAGACGTTCGATCCGTGGAGAATCGTAATATCATCCTAGAGGTGTACTGACACGAGATAAATAGTATTCAGTTTGACGTTAACGCCCTAGCAGTCAGAATGCCAAGGAAAACTCAAAGACATGGTTTGATTTCGGTTTGACGTAAACGCCCGAAAAGCCCATAGTAGTCAGAATGCCAAGGAAAACTGAAAGACATGATTTGATTTCGGTTTAACGTAAACGCCCGAAAAGCCCATAGTAGTCAGAGTGCCAAGGAAAACTGACAACTCAAAGGCATGGTAACCGGTTTTACAATGTTATGGTTCAGCACAGATCTTATCTAATTCCATTCGCCAACTAAGAATGGTTTCGGTTGTAATTTAGATAAGTTTCCAATGAGCCTTAGACAGATAGACGGGGCGGATGGCAGTTCTTCCTTGGTCAAGTAACATTGAGCAGAGGGGCTGGTCTCCCGTTGCTTTAAGCTGGATGTCGATGACCACCGGTGGATGACTTGGAGCTAATGTGGCGCCTAAAGAAGTAGAGTATGTTAACATCGGAAGGTCACCTAGCTCAGTTGGTAGTGCACACACCGTGAAGGTGTGGGTGACGCGTTCGATCCCCGGTGGTGATGTATTTCTATCCCTCTTGTGTCCTTTTAGTATTGAACAAAACGCTGATATTACGACGAGGTAGACTGCAATAAAGCGAATGAGCTTAACCAAGGCCAAGCGTCATAGTAAGCATGGTTTTGAAACCTAGTTGGCTTTTTGTAGCATTAAAAGGGCGTCTTGCGAACTTAGAGGTCTGCAATTAAATCTTCAATGGGCTTCCACGTTTTCATTCCATTTCAGGATATGGATGTCATTTTCTTGGAGAGTTTCAGAAATACACGAGGGAAGCACCACATGGTTATTGATTGTGTTCCAGTTCCACAAGAATCTGGTGATATGGCGCCAATCTACTTTAAAGTAAGTGTGACGACTTCAGTGTTATAGCCGTAATGTACGGGAGGTCATGGTAGTATTGTGAATTTGTAGGTTTCTACTTAGATGAATTATTGGGGATGATTGAAAGAAAGGTGTCCACGCTGTGTCTTGTCAGTGCCAATTTTTGTTAATTTTGAAACAATCTCAAGTTGCGTTTTTAGTAAACATTGATCATGGTGGCAGTGTATACCGTCCGCGGAAATCGTGGTTTTGAGACACTTAAATCACAACTGTGACACTTTTGCTTTCTCTTGTTGCACTTGCACTTTATTTTATTTATTACAATTTACAATTTACAATTTTAGTTACAATTTACAATTACAATTACAAATTATAAATGTTGCATTCGCAATGAATTTATAACAACTCAGATAAGCCAAAGCCAGAGGCTTATATGGCCTATAGCGTATTCAGCTATGGAGATACGAACGTGATACAGAATTTGTTTCTAACTACCTGAACTTTTTTTTACAAGGATAGTATATACAATCATAGAATTGAAAAAAAGAAACAAAGATACAAAAAAAGAAGAAAAAACAAACCAAAAAAAAATATTAAAAAACCCCCTTCGTTTCGCGAGTCCTGCAAAATTTGTGGAACTTGGAGTAAAAGGCACTAACGTAAGACCGGAAAGCACAAGACACTTCTTAACGTTTTATTGGAAACGGTATCTAGCGTCAGCCGTAGCAGGGCACCACTATAACAAGACTGGGTTAGCAAACTATAAGTTAGCCCCTCCCTCTTTTGTCACAGCCCAGTAAAAACGACTGCATCGAGTATGTAATGCTTTACTACGCCCTGTGCAAGCGCCCCCTAAATTAGAGCGTCCCAAGAAAGTTATATTAGTCCAAGCTTATCGCCTCTCTACATCACATTCTTAGTTCTATAGCACTTGGTTTCAATATCGGGTCTACTGCAAGGGGTGTTCCATTGACAGACTTTAAAGATTAGATATGGTGACAAGGATATACTACCATTACATGTTGCCGAGTTACATTCGTGATTTGTATCTACTTAGGCATTGCAAACGTCATACTGACGCCCTGAAACATAGTACACCAACATCTTCTAGACCATAATTAGCATAGGAGAGAGCCAAAGAGCGCAGCTGGGGTGGTTAGTGCGGTCGAGGCTCTAATGTCAAAAATCACAGAGCGTGTTCTCTTTTCACTACCTTTTTCCCCTTGCACGGCGAAATAACGTATCTAAAACCATTTAGTAGTAGGTTCGATGGCGATGGAAGCATTGATCTAGGACCATATAGTTTTGGGTTCGATCCCACTGTACGCATTGATCCTGAACCATATAGTTGTGGGTTCGATACTGATGTCTGGCACCACGTAAAGACTTTGAGTAGGTCCCTCTTCCCTCAAATTACTAAAGCATTGAGGTATAGCTAAGCGCATTCTTGATATAAACACTCACCGAAGAGGCATAAAAAAAACAAGACTAAACAGGAGTGTGCTTGGAATCTTTGAAGCAGCACTTAACTTGTACCCCAGATTGCCAACGATTCCTTCCGATAGATGGAGTTGAGAACTTTGCTACTACTGCTAAGTTATTAGCAATCGTAGATATTTGTTATTTATAGCATGTTTATTTATTTTTTAAATTTCATCAGAAAGCCATTCTCGAAAGTGAATCAGAGTGGAGTCAGAACCGCAAACTTGTGGACATCAAGAAACAGTATGGCATACGGAAAGCAGTAAGTAACACTTTGACATGTTATCGATTTTGTGACCCCGAACACAAGATAGATCTTGGAACAGGCGACTTACTCTTCCCAGATTTGAAGAAGAAGAAGAAGAAGAAGAAGAAGAAGAAGAAGAAAAAGGAGAAGAAGAAGAAGAAGTAGATGATGAAGAAGAAGGAGAAGAAGGAGAAGAAGGAGCAGAAAAAGAAGAAGGAGGAGGAGGAGAAGAAGAGGAAGGAGAAGGAGAAGGAGAAGAGATTTATGATAATAGCTTTAAAAGTAGATTGGAAGTGAACGTGCACGTATCTAAAATTTTAACCTGCTTGCAGATAGAAGAAATAGTTCCTTCAAATAAAGAGACTTATATTGCGGGGGCTCTGTTTTAGGAATCCTGCCTCTCGTTGACCTAATCATGCCGTCGATATTTATACTAATACCTGTAAACGGAGTCCGGGATAATGTTTCTGTGTTTCCTTTCCCTTCTGAAGATTCCAACCGGACTTCCATACTTCTCAGTGGAGTTTGGAATGGATGGAGGATATGCCCATGTTATCGAAGAAGTCGAATCTTTCCCTGCACATTTTGGCAAGGTAGGGTTCACTTTGTTCGAAGCTGCGTTTTATTCTGTTCTTGTTCAGTGAGAAAGGTTTTGGGTTTATGAACTAAGTTCCTCAATAAATACAAAGTAAGTGACTCTATCACGAGAGGCGATGAAATCAGCAGCCGTCCGACATTAGATACATAATTTTGTTCTGATAAGCATACCCAAATTTAGCATCAGGCTCAAATGTGCTTTAAAACAACCAAGATAGGCTAAAGCAATGGTAAACGTATGCTTATTGAACGTTATCGGTGTCCTTTTTCTTCGAAGATTTGTGCACCTTCAGTTTTTCGTAAGTGTCGAAGTGTAGGCTTTTTAACAAATATAGGGCTCTATTTTTGTGAATACGCAAAACATCGTGTATATAGCATTGTGATCTCTGTACTATTTTGTAACCTAGATATCACCAGTATTCGTGTTTGAACCTTTCTCAAGCTGACAGAAAATCAACTTCAGTATGAACCTAATGTTGGGGAAACATTTAGCCTAAGTGTGCTTCTAAACGTTATGTTTATTTTGGGCATTACTAGGGGCCTCTGTCCATTGTAAAGTATACCACATCTTTGGTTACATACTGTAGAATTTGGCACTCATTGAAACCCATTTTTGCTGCTGTTGTTTATAAAGCTCCTGGCAACAAATACGGATACTACTGTCTAGCGAATGCTTCAAAATGGCGGGCAACTAACTTACGTATCTTTCGTAAATATTTGATTACTCTATGTTGGTTCTTGACAGGTATACGATAAAAATTATGTCAACAGACTTTATTTACCAACATTATGTGCGTTAAGTAACGATAAATAAAGGGATGAAATTTGTTCCATCTAAAAAGGATCGCTGTCTTTATACAGGGTGTTGGGCTGTATTAGAAAGCACTGGTTTTTTATGACGTCTGTGCGCATGATCGACAAGAAGAGTTTCTGCTTTACGCTGAAGCTTTTTTAAGGTATGCTTCGGCACCTGGCAGTATTGGGAAAACAGTATTTTTGGATGCCCTAATTTCTCTCCTTTTATAAGATTGGATTGTGGTACGAAGACATAAGAAATGTCCTAAAAAGCAAATAATTTTGGGGAAAGCGTATTCGCCAGGCAATCGCAGAAACTGTGGAGTTAAGGAGACAGCAAGCGAAAGGATTATCGTACGCGGTTGAGAATGCCACGTGGTCAAGGGACACGATTTGAAAAGCGTATAAAAGCTTCACTGATACATATATAATTTTCAACTCCTTATAAAAATTCTCTTATTTCCTAAAGATCTTTCGCGGAAAATTGCCCTTTTACATTCCAGACGATTTGTTGTCACCAGTGCCTGGCGAATACGTAAAGCAAAACTAACCTGTCACTTTGCTTTTTTAAGTTTCTCTGTTGTATAATTTATGTATAATTAAGGGTGGTTTTAGTAGAGGGTCCATCGCTTGAAGGGCTTCCGTATCCCAATGTACGTAAAAGGTCCGTGCACCTGTCTGGACTTACGCGAAGCCTTTGTTATTTTCAGGAAATCATCGGAGGAATGCTTGATGTTGACCATCGCCTTTGGCGAAAACCGAAAAGTGAGTCATTTCAACAACACAAGGAGAAGGTTCTACGATTCGCTGATTGGTGGCGTGAGTATGACTGGACGCGGAGCTGAAATGTTTGCAAGGCGTCGCCCCCTAGGTAAAAAAACCGTAGCATCTTGCGATATCAGGCCAGGAAGGAAGAGTAGCTCTTACCGTCAAATATGCAGGGTGTGTTCATTAATGCTGGTTTTAGAACGAAGATGCAGGAATACGGAATGTTGTTTGCGAAGGAATATAATGCACGTGTATTCAATGGATCCGATTTTGAAACCCTGAAGACAGGGAGTTCTAAGAGGAGAAAGAGCGACTTCGTAAAATACGATTTTCGCAAAAAGATGATTCAAGACCAGCCCCTCGCGTTTCTCGGCTGTTTGTACAAGAACCAAACACAAGAAATGATGTCGCCCATGATTAACGGTATACTCTGCGTTCCGGGAAATGGCATACCTGCCGCGCAGCTGACGTGCCTTTGATTATCCACGTCATGAAGACGACCATGGTCTAACGGCAAAGGACAGCGGGAGGATTTCCCGTTGACAATATGTAGTTTACTCTAGTCATGTACACCTACAACGTCAGGGCACTGAGGACGTTAGCGTGCTGAAAAAATATTTTACGCACCAAAGGCGGCATACCAGGAAAGCTGTACAAGTTACTTCAGGCTAAAACTGTTCTCTAATCGTACAATTAAAAACCGTACATTAAGGTCGTTTGCACTTAGTTTTCAAGTGTATTGTTCTTCTTACAGTAATGAAAGGGGTAGGGTTGGTGCTAGATTTGCCATCCTTTGTACACTTTGTATGTCAAAGGTCCCTGAGCACATTTTCATGTCAAGGCTTGAGATGTCTCCATAAGTAGCCGTTGTCACGTGTGCATTGACATGCAATCCAATAAACAACTTTCCAAACCATGTTCTCCCGAACTAACAGCTGGAGCCAGTGCTGATATGACCTAGGCGGAGATGCGCCCCAAAATTTTTAACCTTAAAATCTACCACGAAAAAAAAAGATGACAAATAGATTAACGCTATTATTTTGTCGTATTATGGCGGTCTCCGTACCTGAACTAGATTTTCACCAAGTAATCGAACGATTAAATTCAAAAGATGTACTAAAAAGTACAGAAAGATCAAATATTTTTTTCATCTTTTCTCGAATTTACCATTTTTTGTTTTATTTTTTGTATATTTGTCTTTTCTTTGCACTGCAGTTGCAATACCGTTATAAATAAGAATTTGAATCATGTATAATTGTTGTCCAAGCACGGTCTCATAAAGCTGATTTCACTTTCCCCAAGTTTGACTATGTTCCGTCGTAAAGTAACGTGATAAAAGTTAGCTTTACATACAGAAATTTAGTTCTGCTTTGGGGAAATAGACAGTAGCCTTCTATTGCCGTTAGAAATCGTAGTTTTCCTATTTTCCAATAGAACACCCGCATGCTAGATAAACAGCAATGCTATGAAAAGTGAATCAATACCATAAAATACCTAATATAAGCCCTGCGCTTATAATGATTCGTAAACATTCGGGGGGGCTTATATTCGAGGGGGCTTATATTCGAAATTTTGGGGGGGGGTTAAAAGGTGACTTGTATTACAAAATATTCACTTATCGGTGTCCAGTCAGAGAGCTTAATAACAACATTTACTGCGTAAAAAAACAAAAGTGAATACAGAAGCTCATTGCCTTCTGCACTACCAATTTCGGATCCAATACACAAAATCCCAAATGTAAGCCCTGGGCTTATACCCCGGGGGCTTATATTCGGAAGGATATTTTTGTTAGTTTACAGGGGGGACTATATTCGGGAGGGCTTATATTCGGGATTTTACGGTATATTTCTATTCGTCACATAACACACTCAAAACCATAGAATACACACTGTCTTATACTGCATTTCCTTTAACGAACGCAGCCGCATTTATTACAACTTTTTGAATGCGGAGTTTTGGAGATGGCGGCGTTTATTACAAAATGAAAAATGATATTAAAATGGACATTAATCAATGATTTCTTTTCCCCAAAAGCGTATCAAATGATGATGTGAAAAATGTTGCAAAAGTTCACAAAAGATGTATTCACGTTATGAAAAGTTTCAAAGAATGTCAATATCAGTGTCTCCGTCAGAGTCCTCTTCCATGCCACGAAATCTTTCACTGCTTTCGCTGACGTCAGGTGCGAAAATTTATAAAGGATGACTAGAAGATTGATCTTCAATCAGCACCTCCGTTGCCTGTTTCAGTAAAGCAACACCAATAGAACAAGACGAATCCCTTTTGAACAATGTATTTGCCCATCCTTTGGTCCGTCCTTAGCTAAGTTTAAAGCTAAGATTCGATGATTATCTCACTGCTCAATCAATTGTTACTTCTTGTTTGATCTGTTTTCTTATAAACGCCTCTTTATAAGATGCGGCGTTTATCAGACAGTGGCGTTTTTTGCGAATGTCCGTCTAGACGCGCGATGTTTTATGGCGGGCTGCGTTTATCATATTGCGTCGTTTACTGGAGCAAATGCGGTAACAAATAACCGCCATATAACCCGCACCACCATGTAGCACCTACCACAATAGCACAAAACACACGTTAGCATGTAACACGTACCACCATGAAACAAACGTTGACATATGACAAGTAACAACATAAAACACTCTCCATTGTAAAACACACACTTCCATATAACCCGCACCGCCATATAACAAGTATGACCATATAACACACATCACTATGAAACACACACTACCATGTAACACGTGCGACCATATAACACACCGCCACGATAAAGCACGTACCAGTACATAACACACCACCTTATAACACGAGTTATCTTATACCGGCATCATAATTCGCATGTGTCGAACGGTTTTTTTCTTCCCCCTAACGCAAATTAAAGCCCGATTTCGATCGGCAGATTATTGAAATGGTGATGCAGAAATAATTGCAATAAGCAACAGTTTTTGCCTCATTGCCGTTAGACAACCCATACCACCCTATAACCCAGACATCGGGCCCGTAGGGACTTCAGGTTTGGGGGCAAGGCTACATTTTAGGGGGTATCCGGTTTTACATCCTGCTGAAACGACCTTGAACAATGGGGTGACTAGAAACTCTACTACGCTAGTTTCTTACGAAAAGACAATCGTAACATGATATTAGCCTCGTTAATGGGTTTGAAAATTAGCGAAAAATTCATATCCCTTGGACACCAATTTAACCACACGGCCCGCAAACATATTTTAATGTACATACAAAGTTTTGCTAAATTTTTAAAATGCTATCGGAGATATCTCTTAAACAAATGGATGCCAGGCAAAATCCCAAAGTATGAGTAGGCGGTCAAAGCTATGAGTGGTAAATCTTTCTTAGCCGAAATTTCACCTACAAATTCAATGGGCACATACTAAAACAAGGGGGCTTTGACATAGTTTCTTACCACTCTAGGTGTTACATATCTAAAAGGACTTTTTGAAGTTAGTTAGAAAAAAACTTACAAATTTTGATCCAGAACAATAAAGCAAAAGCATCTGTATTTAAGCTAGTACGTTTTCCGCATACACATAGGGAATAGTCACTACACGCTGTACAGTGATCAGCTGTTACAAAAAGTACCGGCCACAGAAGCAACTATTTGACCAATTTGATGCATGATAAACATACCTTGCACACCCAGTGATGACCAACCCGCGGCCAGAGCATGCAGCCCGCTTAACATTAATAAAATTCACTTTCCTTTGGCCGGACTAAGGAACAGTTTAAAAATCGGAAAACCCCTGCATCATTTTCCTCTTTTTTTTCAATAACCTGAGCAACTTTTACCCTATTATTGCAAAATTTCCATTTCCATCTCAAAGTTGCCCTCGCACGACTGAATGTGCTGCTACTATGGTCGCCAGGCGAAATACTTCCAAAAGTTCTCAGTTCTGCGTTGAGCAGAATTGTAACTAAAGGCTGATGTTGTGGGAGTTTCCTCTGACTTCCTGTTAAATGGCTCACAACTCAATGTAAAAGGTGCATCTTCTCTTTATTAAATGGAACTAATAGTTAAAAATATATAATCTAGAAATTCTACAGCAATTTCATCACAGTTCCAAACAGTTTGATTATCAAGTTTCTTACTCATATATTCTTTTCTTTACATTTTCTACTTTTTTCATTTTTGCCTATTGGAGGCTCTGTAAATCAGTGTTGCTAACAGTTTTATCACATTTACTTTTCTACCTATGAGCTCTGCTTCAGATCTACTTTTTGGACATATATAGTCTTATATACTTTTGAGGAAGATGCATATTTTGATATGAAAATTCTGAAGTACTGAAAGATTGTTGACTTGAATCCATTTTCAATGCTCCCTTAATCTTTTAAAACATTTCATATTACCTCGATGACAGGCCGTCGGCCACCCACAACCGCCGCGGGGGTGTGGGGGCGGGGGGGGGGGGGGGGGGGGGGGGGGGGGGGGGGGGGGGGGGGGGTACGGAAATCGTCTGAAGGGAGTTGCAAGAGGCAAGGGGGCTTGGCAAAAGCGGGGTCGCAAAATAAGCCCATGGACGCTGTCTTTTATTTATTAGTTAGCCTGTTCGGTGGTTTTTCTGTTTATTTGGGGTAGTTTCAATGTCAGGCCCACTGCTCATTAGGGGTCTTTGATGGAGAGACTGCCAAGGTTCACTCAGCCTTAGTGAAATGAATACCAGGTGTGCTGGAAGAAGTGGCTAAAAATTTGACTTGAATAGGACTGACGCCCACCTCTACCAGTATGGTGGCACAAGCTAACGAAAAGATGCATTCGCTTTGCGTCCGACTGCAGTCGACCATCTTCCTCCCGTTTGTTTTGTGTTCGGTGAATGTTATTGTCTGAAAGAATTCTTGTTCCTGGGAACACGTGTTCATACCAGGGACATTTCTTTTTCACTGCAAGCGTTTAATTGGCTTTGTATATTTAACTTCCTTTTTTTAATAATGCGTTTTAAATCTTTCTAGGAAATACGGGAGAAAGTGAAATTACTTCTCCAACAAGCCTCAGTGTTGGTCACTAAAACACATTTTCACTGCAATGGCGTTCAAGAATGGGCTATGGCCATAGATAAGCGATACAAAGACTTCGCATGCAGGATGAAGAATTACCGTAAATCTCTAGAAATTAAACTAGGAGTAACCATCCCAGAGTTTGAGGTAAGATGTTCGTTTACAATAGTGAGACTCTAAATTTTGGTGATTTACGTTTGAATCGTAGTCACTTCATAACACGCAATGTGCTACGGCTGGCAGCTCGTCAACTGTCATCGTGCATTTTTCGTTACACAAACACGTCAATATTTAACTACATTAATTAGCATTTACCCATGGTTCTTGACCCGTAGGCGATCGATTCTTCATTGGAATTCATCCAGTAAACCCATCTTTACCCACCGTCCTTACTGTATCCTATCTGCTCTCACTGCATCCCACCGCCTCTCACTGCATCCCATCGTCTCGTCGCATCCCACCGTTTCGTCGCATCCCACTGCATCCCACTGTCTCGTCGCATCCCATCGCCTCGTACTGCGTCCCACTCATTTCCACAATTTCAGTTTACACGAACATATCTAACGCTCACTTGTAATGTGAAGCCGATAAAAATTTCTGAACTGAGAGCAAGATTACTAAATTCGTTGTAAGCGTAATTATAGAGTAAATTCGTGTAACATTGGTTCTTGGAATCGCTTTGCGGTAATAGATTTAACACAATCTACTGTAGAGGTCTAAGAACAGCAAACAAATGAATCTGTTATTTAGTTTTAGCCGCCAAGTTTGCAAATTGGATTCGCAGTTTTTAACCCACCTCGTTTAAAGCTGAAATTGTATTATTGGTAACGTACCCCTCTCCTTCAGTCATCTGATGCCTAAAAGAGGTGGCGAAGCATTAACTAATATCGTGCTGTAGTGGCGTCTATCGCACACTGTAGCTATCAGATTTGTTCCTTCCAGTCCATTGCCTTCCTCTATTAATGTCTTGCTCGTTACGCATGGGCAACCGACTCTTCTCTTCGCATCTGGAGACCAGATAGCAGGCTTCCTGCAGGATTGTCGTGACGAGTAACATGTCCTCTGCTCTCATGACGAGCTAGACATCGTCTTCTCACAACATCTGATACACGCGACAGGGACCCGTAAGGAAACTTGATTGTTGGATGGTTTTTGACGTACTTCGAAATGCCCTTTACGCTACCATTTCACCGATCGTCTTAATTTTTTTTAAAGTTGGTTGAACAAGTGTCTCCCTCTTGTTTTGTTTTTCTACGTAATCATGCTCACCTGTTCATTTAGAAGTGGATACAAGAAGAGAAAACATTGTTCGATAATGAGTTTTAATCTCATGAAACGTTTAGGAATTGTAGACCATGAGCAATAATAGATCAACAAAAATTAATTTAAACCTTTAGAACGCCAGCCCTTTCTACTAACAGATGTGCAACGGGCTGCAGCAGGAGATAAGATTCTTTAAGGAACATTTGTACATAAAAGTAACAGCTCTAAAAGGGTTCAAGTATTTAGAGACGGGAGCAAGGATTTGCTGTCAACTGTACTAATCGACAAAAGGTCTAGCAAAGGGATCCTGTATCGCTAGGAGTCTTGCTTTCATTCGTTGCCCCTAGATATATACAAAAGATGACTGTGATCATTTCTGTAGAAGTTTACAGTTTACCCTTTTTACAAAATAGAATGTTTGCTCTATTGAACGATATTTTCTTTGTCTCTGAGATCATAATGTGCCCCTATCACTGCTTGTATTGTTCAAGCTAAGAAACACTGTAATCTCTTTGAAATTTTAAATAGTGAAACTTGTCATAGGAAGAGAGAGGTCCAGAAAGATCCCAGTTTTGATGAAAGGGTCTGATAAGCCTAGATCCGTATGGAAATCTCACTTAGGTGAACCCAATGTTGTCGTTTCTTGCTGAGTATTCGCGCAGATAGCTTTGAATTCAGAGTCGTTTTTTGCAAACAGATGCTACTCCTTTTGAAGTTATAATCGATTGCAATTATCACGGACGGATGATGGAAGGGAGTTTTTGCATTGTTTTCTCATCTATAATAGTGAAGGTGACTTCTTCCAAGGCTATTTCAAGCTCTCGAGTACTCGAGAAGATACCTTGAATAATAGTTTAACTGGACCTCGTTGCTTTAGTCTGAAGATGACTAGAGAACTAGAACAAAGAGTCAAAGAAAGCTGTTATGTCGTAACGGGAGCCTTACACCAGCAACAAAATACAACAGATTGCATCGTTTAGTTCTCGTGTCTCTTTGGATAGCGACAACGTCTTTGCATGGCGACAGCTTCTTTGGATAGCGACAGTTTCACATTAAATATACTAGCTATATTTAATTCACTTTGCTCATTGAAGACTTTCAAGTCGCCATGACAGAAGTTCATGTGTGATACTTGGAGAGAACTTATTTTAGGAATGTGGTTTTGTTAAAAAGATTCCAGAGTTTGACTTTGTTCACGCAGTGTAAGAGCAATTTTGAGATAATGGCAATCCTTCAGGATATCTTTAGTCACCCTGCCGTGCGACAGTATTTTCGTATGGATATTATATCGGTGTTGGCCTCGGATTCCTCTGCAGTAAGTTTCTGATTGGGATGACATTTCAAATTTGCAATTTCTGACCTTTTCATGCCACTATCCTTCAGACACGCTACATTTCGCCGTGTCTACTCTTAGATCATAATTACAAGAACGTCTATGCAGTTATCAAGAGCGTGCTGAAAACCTGATTACAAAAAATTGGGCAAATAAAGTCAAGTTGCTACGAATCAGAGAAGCAACTATGCTTTCTTTCTTAGCTTTTAATGCGCAGAACGTGGTGAGGGGTTCGTATATACCATTTATTAACGCATGGATTTCCCAAATCAAAGGTAATCATAGCCCAATCATGACAGACAATACCAAAATGTCCACCTGTGCCCTCAGGTGTACATTGAAATCGTTTATCCTGCAAATGTTAGTAATTGGGATCACAAAGCTGGATAGAGGGTGAAAGATAGGGGCCAGTACATTTCTCATTATAGTGATTAACTTTTGGGGAAAAGAGATATCAAACGGTATTCGTTGAATTTTCAGGACCTTTTGGGTTCACCGAAGCGTACGAAGGCGGGTGCTATGACAGTGTCCAACAAGATGGGAGAATGGAGGACATTTATACAGTTCTGCAGACATTGTTGTTGTACTTAATTCTCTCTTGATATATTATCTATGCGTTTCTTCGTTAGGATGAAAGTGAATGGCCAAGTTTATCAACACTAAAAGCCAAAGCAAACGAGCTGTCTGCTGTCACACGACGAGATGTCTCCAATGACAGTGGCATCCATGAAATGACGGAGGAGAAAAGAAGATCTGCCAAGCGAATCGAGTAAGTAATTTGGGAGCAGCTTTATAGACGGCTTATCCACCGCAGTGTATCGTTCTCACGTAACGATTTGCACAGATGTTTAATAACCCTTAGTATACTGCCATCTTAAAGCAACATTTTAACAATTGCGAATTTGTGTATACCCTCCATTGTTTTGTAGTCAACATCCAACAACACATAAAAACGTTCATAAAATATCTGCAGTAATATCATCTGTCATTTTAGCTATGTAATAAAGGCCATCGTTCAAGTAAAATCTTCGCGTGATAAGGGAGAAAAGAGCAAATCAAAGTGCCATACAATTTCCGTTGCAATTATATCTTTATTAAAGTTTCCGGAATTTCTTACTGTTTGAGCCGTTTTATTTTATAAGGTGAGAAGATAAATCTTACTGAATTTGCAATGTGCAGTGCCTCGTATGTACAGAGTGCCCCTTTGTATACTTGATACTTCATACCCCGCATTGAAATTACTGTCGCTGCATCTGCTACCACATTGGTCTTTGATTTTTTTATTTTTGAACGGCTTTTTCTTGCCTTTAATGTCACTGTGTCACACAGCTTAAATCTTGACTGCTATCGTTATACGTTTGTGTCTGACATATGATTGCTGCCCGAGCTTGTGATGATGGTTGTAACACACATGGTGTCAATTATTATAGAAAATTCCGAGTTATTCTGAGTTACACTAGCTGCAGAAGATAAAATCTGAGGATTAATATAACAAAACCTTTCAGCTTGATTATCGGCTTATCTTATGTTCAAGTGTGGAATAATGGAAGAGCTCAAGCTTACATTGATACCGTTTTACCCCCGCTCTATTTAAAAGGAGCCTCCCCCTCTCCGGCTTAATTTTTGAGTCCCTTCTCTTGGATTATAACCAGTTTTTCGCACCGTCCTTCTTATTGCATTATTTTTGTTACGCCAAGTTTAGAAATATCACTTCACCGAAGGGGGAGATGGGTAACACAAATTATAACGGACTGTAATTTTTCGATGGCGGTCTTGTGTACTTTCTTTGAAAACGCTTAAGAGCAGGTCGACAAGTCCGATTTTTTTCCACTCACTTTCTGAATATACCTATATGCAAAAACAAACCTCAGTCCAGTTTGCAGGAGTGTCTGCCATGGTATCTTGTAATACACAAAGCAGAAGGAGAAACGCATTATTGCATCGTAAGCGACTGATATTAGAGGTTGCTTCTGAATAACCCCAGCATGGGGCGTATCAGGGCCCAGTCTAAGTTCGGAGTCCCATTCGATCCCAAAGAGTATTTTAGTATTTTCTTCTCGTGGTATGCTTACATTAGAGACGATATTCGACGTCACCTTTAGCCTGACACTTCTTATATTGCGTTACTAAAATAGAAATAATTCCACAGTTAAAAAGAGGCGTGTTCCTTTCGCATTCCGTTAGGTAACCTTTCTGAAGTATTGGTACCACTCACTAAAGGTGTGCGCGTGTTCTTCGGCAGCGGGACAAAAGTTTATTCAACAAGCCCTTAGCAAAATATGATAGGAGCGCCATGGATGAAACGTTGTGTCTACTTATGGCTGCTCTGTGTAACTTGTGGTTGTAAATATTTGCAGATGCATTAGCACCAACTCTGATATGTTGAGATGGCAATTTTTGAATTGCTCGATCGGTATGATAACTATGATATGGCCAATTTTAAGACCAGAGTTCATGCTCAACCGTTCGCTTTAGGCCTCATGATTCAACGGCTTTCCAAAGTGTTTAACATTCCGGTAATATACCGCTCTTAAGTTGGACTTAGCAAAGAAGGAATCGTTGGCACAATCGAGTCAGGGGTATTCCCATACTAAAGTTTTGCCGGTTTGAAAGGTGTTAAATGTCATCAAATAGAAATCAAGGACGTTCGAATACCTTATTTTTATTTGAATATGATTTAGCAGTTTTCTTAGGCGATTTAGAGGGCGGTGGGATTTCGTTTGTAGGCTTCACCGGTACGTGCTATCTCGCATTTTGGATTTAAGTGATTAGTCCATTTCACTTGATTATGCTGGTACCAGTTCATTTACTTGACTCCAGCAAATGCTTTTTGTTCGTTGTTACTATGAGGCCCAATAGCAAACGTACCCAGGACTAGAAAGTGAGGTCTCAACGCGCTTGAGTGAGACCTTTTACCAATTTGGATATATGTATTGCTCTCTGCTTTCAACATTTGAAGTGAAGTCAAGCAAATATCACCGTACAAATATTATTTACATAATTGGATAATGTACGTCAAGGCGAGTGTGGCATCTGTGCGTCGCATCAGGATCACTTAATGACTTCTAAAGTGAACAGTACAGGATCTTTGGAACACCATCAAACACACCTTCTGCTGCGTTGATTTTCTTACAAAATGCCTGAGACACTTTGTACGCTTGTTGAACGCCCTGTATGGTAAGATATACTTCATACCGGACATGGTTGACACTCGTTATGGGATTTATCAAGTTGTGCATTGTACCCCAAAGAAAGAATGCGATAACATTACCTTAATGGCGTCGATAAATTGTTAGGTCTTACGGTACACTGATGTACAGGGTCGCCTGAATTTGGGTAGATTGCTTGTTTGTATTGTTAAAGGGAATTTTTGTCATATAATTTCAGTCATCTTCTTATGTATGTTTTCATACTCCGGAAAGTTATCCTTCAAGTGACATATTCGTCAGTTAGTTACACTTTATTTCAATTGACTATGCTAGGGTTTTATTCAGCTCGTACGTCAGGTCACTAATTGTGAATATAACCAGCAACCTTTACGTCAATATATTTATCGGTCTGGAGTTCATGCTGCAACCTGCCAATGTGGATAGCCTGTGGCATAAACGACCTGAAATATATTCAAGTTTGGTTCTGTGGAAGTTATGAATTTCTTTCAGTGTCATGTTTAAAGTTTCCTAACATGTACTGTTGACCCTATTGACAATGCTGACTCGAGAATATAATGTCAAGGAAGGAGATTAACTCTTGGAAATGTTACATCTACTATAATAGTCTTGGTCTGGTAGTAATCCAATTTATTTATGTGACCTTGCTGAAAAGAATTCTCAGAATTTTTCATTTTGTTTTTGACATGATAAGGAAGTTGTTTTTTAACAGGCTGTTAACAAATTGCGGATAATAGCGATTTAGAGACAATTACTTCCCTTAAACACTTTTTGTTTGTCATTTACTTGTAACCAGCCTACCTCCGGGGGGGGGAGGGGGCAGTTTACTCATTTGTAAAGGGACAAGCTTTTAAAATTGACGGTTGATGGTTGACCTCGCTTCTTGTCTATAAAGCTTACACTGTTGTTGTTTCCGGTAAAGAAGGTTGCTCAATTTAAGTAAAAAATAAGGTGCAGATAGAAAACCGAAACCCCCTTCCCCCTTAGTCCCCCATGCTGTCCACGTCCCTTTTAATTAGCTGGAAAACTGTGTGATCGTTCTTACTGAGTGTTCACTACTTTTTAAGAACCTGTAGCTTGGCTTTGCTTTCCACCCTTGTGAAGACAAAGATAGCCTTGTTGGCGGTGCAAAGGGAATATAGTTACTCGGTCCTTATTCCGTTTTGTGACAAACTTTCAAAATACCAATTTACTGTAACTGCGTCGGCGTATAAATTCATGCTTTACAAAGCAGATGTAATATAAGCCAAAAAATTAGATTGCACGTAAGTGTGAAAGCTTAGCGTACCAGCTCTCCTAAGCACGTTTATACTTTCCCACATTGTGGGGCAATGTATCACCTATATATCCAAAGAGGCTCTTCTTCTCGAAGGCCAGCTTGTACGTCCCGTTTTCTTTCATCACACTTACTTCTTTTATTTTGCAGGTTTATAATGAACGAGTTACTTCAGACGGAGAGAATATATTGCAACGACTTGAAATGTTGCATTGAGGTATGGATTCAGTCTTATAAATGTAACATTCAGATTTGTTGATTGTCATTTAGTGTTGGGAGCATGAAAAGCAAATCTACAATCGTCATAGAAAAGGATGTAATTTGGGGGGATTGTAGATGGGTTTTCCAAGTGACGAAGGTGCCCTGGTTGTATTTTGCATGTGGATCAACCTTGGATGAAAAAGATTAGCAACGGACTATATAATACATTTATGTTGAGTGCATATGTGATACCATGAGGTATTCTTGTACTTGCAAGTTCTATAATTATTTGGAGGTATGCCGTGCTGTAAGCGCCGCCCTTCCTTAGTTTAGGGACATGATTTGTCCCTCCAAGTTTCTCACACATAAAACTTTACATGCTTATAGCATCTGAGAACCGAAAGTCGTAGCTTTTTCCTTAATGCATTATTAGTCATCCGTATATGAGTTGGTTGCTTCAGTTATTGCCACTTGCAAAGTATTGTATAGCCTTCAGCCAATATTTTAGGAATGTGCTCCCATCCAATTTTACTTTAATTTGCTAGTATTCCCTCTCGTAGGTTCTTATAGTGATAATTTTGCGCTCAGTCTGAGTAGAAATTGTATCGCTACAACATATTTGCTGTGGCTAATATTGAATCTCTTTGATTTATCTACAGTACTATTAGACCATGATCAATGTCGAGTTTTTAGGCCTCAATATTCAGTTGATAAACGTTGACAATGTAAGCCACATTCCTGTTCAATCAATGTAGCCCCTATCTACAACTAGAATAGAGTTTCCTTAATCATACTGTGGTCCTCCAATTCCAAAAAGCGAGCATCGTATTCTCGATACCATTTTTTACCTGGTCTGAGCACTTAATCTGAAATATTTAATTCGTATTTAATATATTTTTTAATATTTTGCAATTTTCATATTTTCTTGATATGTTTTTAATTCAACTGCCAACGTAACCATCAGCAGTCTCAGCAATACATACTTGCTAATGGAAGTTTTCCTTTGTCCACCCCTTCTACAGAATTTCTTATATCCTATGTTGGACAGCCCGGAAGTTCCAGCTCCGCTAGCCGGTCAGCACGACACAATCTTCGGAAATATTGAAGAAATCTTCGAATTTCATAGCACGTAAGTGATGTGCAAAATATCTGGTAGCTAATAAGTAATAAGTATTTACGTAGTTATAATTATAGTTATAGAGCCGCCGTGGTCCAGTGGATAGTTCACTTGCCTTCTATGCTAGAGGGTACGGGTTCGAATCCCAGAGGGGCCATTCATAGAGGGATCGAATCATCATCATCATCATCATCATCATCATCATCATCATCATCATCATCATCATCATCATCATTAACCATAGTCTTTGGCAGACCGTTGGTGCACCCACGACGTGACATTTTCCTCCATTGCATACGTGATGCTGCGAGGGGCCAATTACGAATACAATTTCCCGCCAAAATTCCGGATAGTAGTATTTTTGTTGCACTGATGAGATGTAAGAAAACAGCTTTAGCTCCTAGGTTTTGTTATAGAAGTCATCCAATAATAGTATAATTGATGAACACAAGAGTGAAAAACACTTACCTAATAGCTACCTGTTGTAATCTTGACAGAGAGCAGAAATCTCGCCTGGGGGAGTATATGTCAGAGTAAAGACAAGGTCAAAGTATATTCAAATAACTGAAAACTGAAGTCAAGGCAAGACTAATGACAGTCATATCAGACATTCTAATACTTAAATCACATGCTTATTTTTGCGAATATTAAAACTGAAATAGGAAGAGAAAATTGTGATATACTTGGTACTGGGAATTATTGATTTGCGAGTGCTTCGGTACGAATCCCCACACCCTGCAGATAGCAGATATTATGTACATACTCCCTGAAAGGGTGTTAGTTATGGTTTCTAAGGCCATACAACAAAAGTAATATTGCAGAAAGTTGTAATGTTGAAAGCGCATTGTGCAACGATTTTCGGGGGTTTTACTTTATATTAAGGATAGTTTTAAAACCGTACCCACTGCTCACCAGCGGTCTTTGATTGAGAGATTGTCATCATGATGATAGCTGCTTAATTTTGTGGCTTGAGCGTCTATCAATGACTGCGATTGCTGCCAGTACCCCACGTGAAAAGCACAAGGTGTCTCGTCAATTAAGAATGAGTTCGATTTACCAAGTTATTAAGGAGCATTATAGGGCCACTTGTCCTCTAGATGTGGTACTTTAATTCTCCATATAACGATATACAAAGCCATGAGAAGATCATTATTCTAGAGTTAAACACAAATCGAATTTACCAGCATGGCCCAATTGCTATTCAAAGTTGGCTAATGAGCGTCCTTCTTCTTCCGTTGACAATAAAATGTACTTATTATCATAAATTTTTAACGAGCGCGTCTACGTCATTCATAGACTTTCTCCAGTTATTATGATTAAATTTAAATGAATTTTTAGAAACGTTAGTAATCACCCCTTGAGGTTTTAATAGCGTCCTCGGGGAGTGGCTAGTATAAAGAGGTCTCAACTTTTGTGCCCAACAGGTACTCCGCCCTATGAAATAGATCTGTTTTGTTATTAGAGGAAATTTCTGTGAAAAAGGAGGGGACATGCTAGACTTCTCAGCCTGTTGGGAAGGAATGGATGTTTTATCTGTTCTCATGGATAACATATTCTTTTGATGATCCGTGAGAGGCGGTCCTATTGGGCGGTTGAGCCTGCCCCGTGGCGTGCTTCTCTGCCCGGTAGCCTAAATAGAGGGGCGCTACCCTTGGATCGCTTCTCGGCCTTTTGGCAAGGAATGGATGTAGCATCAGTTCTCATTGATGACAGATTCTTTCAATAATCCACGAGAGGCGGTCCTACTTGGCGATTTAGCCTACCTCGTGGCTTGCTTCTCTGCCCGGTAGCCAAAATTGATGGGCACCCTTGGACGCCCGAGCTGCTCTTTATATACCAGTTAGCCTGTTTGGTAGTTTTCTGTTTATTTAGGGCAATTTCAGTGTCGGTCCCACTGCTCATTAGGGGTCTTTGATTGAGAGACAGCCAAGCAGGACTGTAGTTAAATACAAATTGCCCATAGTTTAACTTTTAATGAAATTTCGCAAAATATTGGTAATAAATGTCAGTGATGGTTCACAAATTGTTGTAGGTGTAATGCCTCTTTAAGTTTCCAATGCCTTAACACTTCGTTTTTACAGTAGATTGATAACCTTACTCAGTTATTATGCTATGCAAAATTGCAAGCAAGACTTGAAATAAAAATTATAATGCAAACACACAGCCTACCTATAGTTTAAGAATTTTCCCGTTGAAATGTTTATTTATCATTCGATATCGTGAATGCAAGTCAACTAACACAACAATGCATGGTGTCAGGGAGAGGGTCCTTCGGAATAGAGGAGAGTTAAGCGGTCTAGAAGGACGGTGATTTCACCACGCTCAGCGATGACGTTATTGGACAGAGGGACACTAGATTCAGAAAAATTGTTGGAGCCACTTTAATTTCATTTATGATATTGCAACTAATAGTAACTATCATATTGATATTTGATTACTATTTTAAACGGTGCACATTTAATGTATAGCGCGTAAAGTAAGATTTTCTTGATGTGTTAATATAAGTTTGAATTTAAAATTTTATTAGTCACGCGAAAACAAATGTCAACAATTGAAGACGCAGAACTTTGAGACTTCATGAAAATGTTGTGAGTAATAACGCGAGATCAACCGGGACCTTAAATCAAGAACTTTTTAATCAAGTATGTTAAGTTTCTCGAACTTTCCTCCCGCAGCTGAGCTCAGACAGTCGTTGTCAAGTGGTAAATCAAAGAAGGAATTGCCCATCACACCAAAAAGATGTGACGAATGTGGAAGGACCATCGCAAACGGCTTATATTCAGAGGTATGCCCAAATCAAGTAACGAGTACACGAG
Organism: Alatinidae sp. Z8VKAUB7J3; assembly: GCA_010016025.2. Taxonomy (NCBI): domain Eukaryota; kingdom Metazoa; phylum Cnidaria; class Cubozoa; order Carybdeida; family Alatinidae; species Alatinidae sp. Z8VKAUB7J3. The sequence continues at coordinate 27,312,212 of JAAAKM020006971.1, read as the reverse complement.
TACGTAGATGTGCACATTAGAAGTAAAATGGCAATGGCTAAGCAAGGCTTTCGATCACCGTTTAGAAATTTGATGAAAGAGGACTTTTATCGCATAAATACGTACGTTTCTGGTTGTATTCTAACCCCTTCCTCTCCTGAGACAAATCTCTCCTGAGATAATTACGGACTCAAAAGACTTACATGGTTTTACCATGTATTCCTACTTTGAGACAGACTTCACACAAGTCTGACTTTCTAAAGTCTTTATTTTAAAGCTAACTCGAAGTATACAATTCAACCATGCTACCCTCATACCAAACACAGTATTTGTTGACCAATCTGTACTGTTTACTGCTGGTGCTGGCCTCTCGGGATGTACTATGTTGTTCGAGACCCCAGAGTACGCCAAGCATAGTTTTCAATAGGTTTCTAACTTTCAAAATGTCTTGCCGATGGAGGAATGTTATTCGAGAGCCTCGATTACGTCAAGCATGGTTTTCAATAAGTTTCAAGCTTTCAAAATGTCTTCCCGATGGACGTACTACCTTTTTACTATGAAAGATCCCTTTTTCGCAACAATGCCCCCTCCCCCTCCGCCCTTGTTTCTGTCTCTCCTCTCCCCCTCCGCCCTTGTTTCTGTCTCCCCTCTCGTGGGCATGGTTCGTGGACACTGCACAGGTTGAAGATCAGCTGATTAAGCCCTCAAGATTAAGAATTCATGGGCGAACGAGTTTCTTTTGTTCTCAAACAATAGCGTCTATTGTCTCGCTGTCGGACTTCATTTCCAGTCTTCTGAGAATTCACTCACGACGACGACAGAGAAATGTTGTTGGAATGTCAACAGTTGGCTAGCAGAGAAAACCATTCGACTGTTGTCTCAATGGTTGCAATGGAAACACAACAAGTCAAACTAGCTCATTACTAGATATTAACGATGTTTAGGGTGTGCGAAAGAAGATAATAATAGGCAAGCTACCGCCTTAAACCGCTCACCACTTCTATTCTGTCCATGATGATGTTAAAGACATCAAGCCTGATATTGCACGTTAGAGTAGTGGTAGTACTTATTCATGGTACGTTCAAATAGGATCACTTGAATTATGGAAGCAGATCTTTACATTCTTATGCGGAATCTTGTACCATATTCCACCCTTCAGTGGCAGGTTTGTAGTTTTTATTGTAATTTGAGACAGGGTTCTGACAGGAAATGAGCATCAGATGGCTACGATAGTGAAAAGCCGAGTCGCCGGTTTGACCTCAAAGAATGATTGTTTTGCTTTCGTGGTTTGATTTGTTATTTGTTAACACTTTGACTTGTGATTCCCATCGAAATACGCTGGTAGTGTAATGGACATTCAGAATTAAGAGGCGCCTTTAAGAACGAGATAAGAGTACGCGGAAGCGTTCCAGAAACAGAAAATTTAGCTTAGTACACACTAGGCTTGCAAGGTTACGATAATAATTTATTTCGTGATTTTAAGTCATTGAAAAATATACCGGGTATGTAGTCCTTATTTGACTTGTATAAGAAATCGAAAGATAGAGGCAGTGGGGGACCACAAATGCTTGCAAAAGCTTGAGTAGAAATTAGAGAAGTGAAGAAAAACAAACAAACAAATTTAACGTGGTTCTGGTTTCAGGTTGGGTACAAATAGCGCTACAAAACATTTCATTTTATTAAAATGTCATATATCCCAAAGATTGCCTACCTAACTAGGCCTGTGGAAAATGAACGGCAGGTTATCAACGTTAATTGATTAGTTATAACAGCCCTAAAATGTTTCACGACAAAGATTGAACCTGGCTTTGATACTGGGTTTTACTGGAACTTTCTTCAAAGGAAATATCAGTGATACTAGGATATTTGAAAAGAAACGTTGTGAAGCCGATCCAGATAATATTATGTATGAAAAGGCACTTGTATGTGCATTATCTTTCTTTTCAATGTATTCGATTTTTCAAATTTAGTTTCAATACACGAATTGTTTTGATGGAATATAGGCCTCATTACCTTAGGACTGTATGTTTCCTGGCTACAAGCCGAGGTTATTAATATTGTACAAAGGTCAGATAACAGTACAGTGCACAGTTATTATGTAAGAGGCAGTAGGCTTGAAAGATAATTTCAATTTCACACTGGAACTCTTATACGTTACAGCATCCGGTATTGAACTCTGTAAATCTGTACCGTATAACTAATATTTACTAAAGGATACAACTGTAAATATTAAATCGTGCCTTTCAATGTGTTACTGAAATTGAATGATTTTACATGAGAAATATGAGACAGTATTGTCTTGTTTTTGGTTGGCAACGGCTGTAACCAAGTTAAAGGGAGACTGTCATTGTTTTATGCTCATGGAGGAGGTGCTGTTTTAATTTGATAGCCTTTATAGTCCATACTTAATCATGTGAATTGGAGCCATCTTTAGGGCAGGAGGGTTCACAACTTCTGGTTGTAAGATTTAAAATAATTGAATAGGTGTCATGCTTTGATCATAACCCTTCGTATGGGGGCACACACCAATATGAAACTATCAACACTGGCAATTGTGGGTGCCAGGGCCCATATCCCAGTTTCCATACCTAACTAGCCATAGAATTTAGGAGTTGAGTATGTGGATGACAGGGTGAAGTATAAAGTTAGCTTAAGTATATGCTGGTGCACATTATTAGTGTGGTTTAAAGTTTTAAGTGCTCTGCATATTAGGATGCATTTTTTGCATTTAAAAAATATATCAGATACAAGTTATGTATAAAGCAAGTAAGGTATGCATAATCAACCTTATTGGTGGTGTAAGGGCCAGTGTAAGATTAAAAAGTTTAATTTGATGGATAAAAGTGGTACATATATGTTACAATTATTTTGCTAAATTTTTACGTGAATATTTACTAGCACTGTAAATGCAATGACCCCTAAATTTTCTAATGTTGAGCAAACTTCTTAGAAAGCAGTGGGTTGCTGCTGTGTCACTTGGGAAGTATTATGCCTTCACCCCAAACCTTTTACACTGTTGAAAAGTGTATTTCAATATAAAGGGTTTTTTCCACAAAGACTGATAGTTAGTGAGACCCCACATCATCACAGGGGGGCAATGCATAAGTCAGCCATCAACTGAAATGCCTCAGTATGGTTTTACATTCTCTCTTGATGACCACTATATACTTGCTAGAATCTCCAATATGCAGAGCAGCACAGATTGCAAGCACTCACCAGCTAATTGTTTCCCACAATTGTATTGTGTCAGTTTCATAAAAACATTCTACAAGAGTACTTAAAATGAATATTTTCTACTCAGGGATATTTACATGATAATAGAGTGTGTAGGATTTTTCATGTGACCTAAGCACTTGGCCTAGATTTGTAGATGAAAAATAGACATGTTTGGTCAATCGTAGATATAAACATAAAAGTGTAAACAATAGATATAACAAAGTATATGTCTTCCTTGTTAAGTACATGAGACTAGCCTAAACCTATAGAATATTGATATCAAGTTTCATTTATCTTTTAGCATCGCGGAAAACCATACTGCAATGTCCCATGTTATAGTATGTTATTTAGCCCCTTAACATGTGGATTACATGATAAGACAACTGAAAGTGGGGATTCCAAGCATGACCTGACAGAAGAACAACAAAAAATAAGGTAATATACATTCTTATGTCTTCGAAAGCAGACCTTGATTGTTTCCTTGCCTTTTCCTCCTTCATACAGTTTTTATTTATTTTTATGACCTGTGCATGAACTCTACAACAATCATCTGAAGGGTAGGGGACATTTTGCTGCCAGACTCATAAAACTCTAAGAAAGAAGTTTGTAAGGGCCTGTGTATCTTGCTACTTAATGCTATGATCTAGTCATATTTTATAGATTAAAAAAAAGGAAGTGCACCTTTTTAACATATTGGGCAACTATATATTTTGATAGGGTTTGTTTCTGGAATCAATACACTTATTTGAGTGAGAAATTGAACAATCAATGAAGTTGGGAAAAGTACATTCAGATAGTGGAATTGAGAGATAATTCCTGTCAATTAATGTCACTCACTGGTAGGGAATTGCCGCACTGTGAATATGGTCTGAGTGGAAATTGCCCTGTTGTATACACACTTACTATTGCATTCAGGATGCTTCTTGTTACTATCTTTAAACCAATTTTTTTCTTTTGAGCATTTTGAATCTGAAACACACTTATAGCCTGCCTAACAGACTTAATGAATGAAATCTTCATTATTTTGGTCGAAGATTTGTTAGTAATGGTTGCATTGAATATTGTAGCATACGCATATGGTAGTCCGATGTTTCCACAATAGCTTTGCTACCCTTTCTAACATTACCCATTACAATTTGTTTTTTCTGTTAACAGGAATGCTTTGGTTCCAAAGTTAAGGATATATAATACATATTATGCAGAAAAGCCAAGCCAAGTATCTTGTAGAGAAGTGAGTAGAGTATTGAAATTTTCCATTGCTTAAGCTCCTAGCCATTACATTTACATTTGAAATATTTTCACCAAGTTCTTTTAAAACATACTGTTTGTTTCTAGCCCTATATCATTAGTATCATGACCCACTTTTTATGATCATTTCCTACCCTTAGTGTGAACAGGAGGTGACAGTAACAGTCACAATAATACTTCAACATAAGGAATGTCAACAGCAGAAAATCTCTGTGCTGAACCTAAAGAGCACACACTTACAATTGTAAGGTTTGACCATCAGTTTAGTGATTGAGGTGAAGCAACTTGCCTTCTAGCCTCACTGCTTAAGGTCTCTCCCTTTTAAATATTGCAGAAACGTCCAAGTGCAGGTTAAAATTGCCATATCGTTCTTTTCTTATGCATTTCAGCTATTGAATAACAATAAAAGCAAAACATGTGTGCTTTAATAATGTTTTTTGCCATTCTTCTAACTTGTGTAAGCAATGACATGGTTTCTTGTTGGGAGGGGTCACTGTGGGTCAACAGACATTGTTAGAAGTCTAAAGACCAAGAATGAAATGGAGATACTGATGGATAAAAAGCAAGGGGCAAAATTCTATATATCTGCTAAGCAACACTGCTCAAGCCACCATTTTACTTTTTTATACTTCAACATCACAATGTTAACAGTCTTCTTTATGTCATCTTGATATGACTTCAGACAATAATACTAAAGGACAAAGAACGATAAGGAAACAATGTCTTAATCGTGTTAGGGTTGAAATGGGGAAATGGTAATGTTTCCCAAAGAACAAGAAGCTTTTAATACTTAAAACAAATCACTACTACCTTGTATTGTTCCCAGCTTTGGCAGATCCAGCAATTGATTGTAGGAAATTGGGACCTCAAAGATGCCAATTTGCAACATTTGACAGGATGCGTTAAATGACTCTTCTTCTGGTGTACACTTTCAATTTCCCAGGTCCACCTTGTAATAGTTGGTATTGAGCATTCTTAAACCAATCAAACTACCAAATCAGCCTACCTTAAATCAACATGATAAGGCCAAATTTTCAGAGGATTCTTGTTAGTGGGGTTGTTTGGCCTTGGTATCACCCCTTTGTCCACCACTGGTTGCCTGAATGTAGTATTTGCACAATGTGTATACCAGTGACGTAGTACAAGGGTTTATAACATTGACAGTATATATATTTTTGAGTACCTTATTTTGCAAAAAGATTAAACCTGCAGGGCAACCTGTGGATACCAAGACTTAAAACCGGATGTCAAGGCAAGGTAAAAGTTTCCTTATGCTAAAAAAAGAAGCCATTGATTTACATCACTAGTAGTCTGCTAAAAATATACTCCAGAAATAGCCTGCTACATGTAATTACAAGGACATTGGATGCAATTATGTTTCAGGTGATTTGCTGGGATATATTTTTATTTTTAGAGATTCGGGAGTAAACACCATTGTATAGAATGGTCAGGCTCTTAAAAAAAAAAGAATATATATGATAAGTTTACGAATTTTATTAAAACTTTACAGATTTTGATAGGTTAACATTTAGGGAATTTAATTTTTGAATGTTAAGTAGGCTATAACATTTGACTGAAGAGTATTTATTCAGCATGGATCCTTTTAATATATAAGGAGGGTATTTATTCTCAGACATTCCTCCTACAGAATATCTTTCAACAGAATAGAAGTATAACGTCATTCCTTGCCCTAACAACAAACCAACATGTATCCTAGCCCTCGCCAATTATGTGGACATGCTTTTGTGTGAATGTACTGTAGTCGCCGTCTTGTTACTGTCTGGTTGGAAAAATTCCAAGTTACCATTCAGTATGGTCATGTATGTAACTGCCACTCCCTCATAAGTATATCATCACCCTATTGTCGGAAAAAACCGTTTTTCGTTGGAAATGACGATAGGCTGTATGTATCAAATTGTGGTTTCTTCTTTTCCTCATTATTAGGTAGACCAAAAACTTGTCCTGAGTGGGATTTTAAAAGTGTACTGGGGTTTAAGACGTCCTGTGACACTTTTAGCTGCTGATACTTCATACTTAAGGAATTTCAACATGGATGTGCAATATCAAACCAGACGAAGATACTAGCTATTGAGAGCTTCTTAGTGTTGCCAAGATACCTAACGTGGAGGAGCAGCTTATATATAACAGGTTACAGTGGTATGGACATATCAAGCATAACAGGGGCTGTACCAAGCAGTCCACTGAATTGAAAGTAAGGAGGATCACTGGCCCAGGACGCCCAAGAAAAAAATGTCAGGAAACTGTCCGAGGAGATCTCAGAATGTTTGGAATGCTGAAAGACAATCCACTTGATCGCGACAGTTTGAGGGAAAAATTGCATGTCGTCAAAACACGTCCTACTCCTCATGCGGATAGCTGAGACGTTAAACTAGGGTATGGATAAATGAATAGAGGCAATTCGATTTTAATGATTGCTTTTAAGAGTTATGGTAAGCCATACTTCAAGTGCTTTCCATACTCCGCGAGAGTCGGTTCTACTGGGAGCCTGTATCATGGCTTGGTTCTCTCCGTGGTAGCCTATATTGAGGGACGTCGCCCTTGGATGCCCCAGCTGCCCTTTATTAATTAGTTAGCCTGTTTAGTGGTTTTTATGTTTATTAAGGGTAGTTTGAATGTTGGACCCACTGCTCATCAGGGGTGTTTGATTGACACACTGCTAAGCTATACTTCAAGATACTTTTGTGCAGTGCACTTTTTAACTTGTGAAATCATCATCTTTCGACCTTCCTAGGGGCGGTCAGAACTAAGAAAGAACTTAGAAACAAGAAAGAAAGAACTAAGAAAGAAGAAAGAATCCATGTACCAACTGTATCAGTGTGTATTGGTGCTATTGCCTTTGCCTGTTCAAGGATGAGATATGTCCTCATTAAAAGCAGAATAGCAGTTACAAAGGATATAAAAAGTGGATATACAGAAACTCTTTATTTAGATACTTAACACATTAAGGTTAATAACAATTTGAAGTATTCATTAGACGACAAGCTACACAACCTTCACCTTTGTATAGACAGCTTTTCTCACTTCAACAATTCAAGTAAAGGTGGATCACAAAATTAGAAGGTCCAGATGTTTGTGAAGCAAATGCATCTTTAGTTACTTGCTCTGTTGTTCTTTTATGTTTTTTTTCTTGGTAATTTTCAAACTCAGTATGTCATGATTCTCTCCACTTGTTGGCATTACTAATTGATATAAATTAGCAGAGCAAGGTGCTATGACTTCCTGCTGTCATTTAGTCCTCGACTTATTCTAGCAATATATTCTATGGACTTCCGACGCCAAACCATGATGCTTCTATTTCCTTCTTTTCGTTTAGATTATGAGAGATCCAGAAACTGGGAACTCAAAAGGATTTGCGTTTATTAATTTTGCAAGTTTTGAAGCATCAGATGCAGCTATCGAGGCCATGAATGGCCAGTATTTGAGTAATAGACCAATCAGCGTTTCATATGCATTTAAAAAGGACTCCAAAGGAGAGCGTCATGGTTCTGCTGCAGGTAGGAAATTTTTGTACTTTTGTACTAAATACTTGGCTAATTTTCCCGCCCACTCTTGATATCAGTTCAGTGCAGAAATGCTGTGTTGTAAATTCTTTTAAATATGAAGGATATGTTGGGTGACTACTTCTAGTCTAAAGTGAACATGGCAGCTCCCAAATCCGACTACGTGTGGTGGAAATTGGGGTTAGAATTTAGAGTGTGACACACCTGCTTACATTTATTGAAGGAATGTGAACAAATTTTAAGTTACTTGAACCATTCTATCCGTATTAACGCTATCCTGGCTAGCACTGCTTAGAGTAAGTCCAACAACATAGATTCAGTCTTCAAAGCTATCTCTTTTACAGTTCCTCAGTCGCTGTCTTCATTCTACTATGTTACATATGATATACACAAGATCTTCCAATATCGGAAAACGTTTAGTTACAGATATTTGTGCATTGCAGCCAGAAGGATGAAAGTCGTACGTTACGTCAATCTTGTTCTCAGATAACATGGTGATGGAGATGCATCGATTATCAACTTTTCTAAAATTTCTAGAACGCCCAAGTACGATTCATTTCTATGATCAGCTCTGATAATTTCTTTCCGCATTTTAGAGCGATTACTGGCGCAGCAAAATCCGCTGGCACAGACAGATCGTCCCCATCAACTGTTTGCAGATGCACCACCAGACGAACAGGCTCAAATGGCAAATGTTGATATACCTGGAATGCCACCAACGTTGCCTCCGCCGACATTACCTCCTCCCATAGGGCTTCCTCCACCAGGACCACCGACTGGAGCTGGCCCCCCAGGTGGGCCTCCGGGTCTTCTTCCTCCTGGCCTTCCGCCACCACCTATGGTTCCTGGCGCAGCTGGTCTTCCACCGCCACCAGGCTCTGGAGTTGCTCCTCCTGGAGGACTTCCGCCACCAGGCCTACCACCAGGAAGCAGGATTCCTGGCCCAGGTATAATTTAACTGTTGTGTTATTTATTTTAATTAACAACCGAAACTTTTAGAGAAAACCAAACAGACAGTCTGTGCCGTAGATATCCTATCCGTGCCCTTTGGTTGTATACTTTTTTTGTAGTGTCTGCTTTTGAAATTAAAGTATATGGAGCCCAGTCAACATTGGGAAAATGCTGAGTGTGTAATCTGCTAAGATGACAATGATCACTGGAGGAATTCGTATTCAAAGTCGGTTGATTTTTGTTTAAAAAAGTTGGGAAAACGCAGAAATTAATGGAATGAAAATCGCAACTGGAGATTGCAGGTTCGTTTGCCATTTTCTCATACTTGACGTGTCCTCGAGGTAACAGTGAAAACGTAACTACGAGACCGGCAAATATCTATTGTGTGAGTGAATGTATATGGTTACATATGTTTGTCTTGAACAATCATTTATTATTGCATTAAGTAACGGATTCATTTTACTAAACGTTTTCGCCATACACTGATCACAGGAATCGTATGGAGTGAGACGAGAAAGCTGTTACGATGAATTTATACGAAGCGAGCACACCCTAGAAAATAACGGTCACAAGAGGTACACGTTTTCTGTCGCTCGTGTTATTGAAAAAGGCGTAAATTGTAAACAAATTCTTTTTGTCGACAGAGGTTTAGTTACTTAACGCAATATTCAAATTTTGTGCCACAAACCAACTTTTCGAATCATTTATTACTTTGAAATTGTCTTAGAGAAACGGCATTTTTGTCAAACATCCCTAAATGTTTAAGATGTCCATGGAACTCGTTACGGCGTGAAGATCACTTTTATTATTGAGATGCAGTCCAATGTTTTTAATCGACACCTCCAGTGGTTTGCATTCGGATTGATACTTGGAAACCTTTAGCTTTGTGCCCTTGCCCTATTTAGCGGCCCTTTCCTGTTAAACGCTTTTGTAAATTGTTCTCTTCTATAAGAAGAGTGGGAATGTGTTTGGGCGCACTTTTACGTATTTCCTTGTTCCGGAAAAGTTTGAAATAAGATACTACATTACATTACGCAAAATAAGCAGTCAAGCTCAATTTCCAGAAGAGCCAATAACACATTCTTATCTCTTCCTATCTTTATTTGCCCTCTGATAGGTGTTGGACTGCAACCTCCTGGCTTTGGACCACCAACGTTACCACCACCTGGTGTACCACCGCCGATATCAGGGCTACCACCGCCAATGCCTCCACCAGGGCTACCACCACCACCCCCTGCGTCACAAGGTGCGCCTTCCTCTCAGGCGCCCTCTTCTCAGCCGTCATCACAAGGTCAGCCGTCGTCCCAGAGTTTACCACCACCACCGTCATCTACAATGACATCATCCGGATTAGTCGGAAGTGGGTTGCTGCCAACACCAGCCATGCAAAATGCAGACGACAGGTCTATGGGACGGCCACACATGCCGAACATGGTAAGATTTGTGAACACTGTTGTTATTGCTTCTAGCGATTACTTCTAATTAGCAGCCTGCCGAATAGTATATTTTTGATATAAACTTTCTCGATGAACAAAATATTCCTATCGAGAATCTTCGTTCTCGTCGTCGTCTTCATCGTTATTGTAGTCATTATATTAATTTGCATCATCGATGCCGTTATTACTATCTTTGTCGTCATGATCACGGTGCTCATTATCATTATCACCATAATCATGATCATCATCATCATGATCATCATCATCACCATTGTCATCATCGTCCCCATTGTCATCCTCGTCACCATCATCACCATCATCATCTTATCATCATCATCGTCGTCATCATCATTATCATCTTAGTATCATCATCATTGTCATCGTCATCATCATTATCATCATCATCATCATCATCATTGTCATTGTGATCGTCATCATCATCATCATCAACATATCATCATCATCTTATATTTTCAAGAGTTGGTGATGTTGTTGTTGAGTGAGTTGACGTTGGTGACACCTTATACTACTTGTTTCTTTCGTCGCTTTTCCATTACACAAGCCTCCACCAGGATCACGTCTTCCACCGCCCATACCACCACCTGGCATGCAGCACCCAGACAGTAGGAATATGCCCGATCATGGTCATCCTGGGCAACACAGAATGCAAATGTTTGGGCCACCATCAGGAGGCATGGGCTTCAGAGGTCCACCAGGTGACTTTGGGCCACGAGGACCTGACGATCGGGGAGATATGTCTAATCCAATGGGGCCAGGTGGCTTCAGGTTTCCGCCAAGACATGGGCCAGGTATTGGTCTCCTTCCGACACCACCAAGGATGGGTAAGTTTGATTTCATATGTCAAGCAGCATGTACCAGGTACCATGACCTCTGTGTTCAGTAGCTTATCTTTTCTTAATTTTCCCCAGCTTGACATCAGTAAAAATGTAAACTCGATAAAGTCGATGTCGTAGTCCGTGTCTCCTAGTTTTTTGTTAACCCTTTTTTGTACGCTAAATAATTCTGTGAATTAGAAAATCGTTGCCAATCTAGATACTTGGATATAGGAAAAAGATAATCAGTGGCATGGTCTTAAATTATTATATACTAATTACAAAGGACATTTTGGTAATGCGTTGTTAAACTCTTTCCTTAAATAGTGAAAGCGTTGGTAGATACTAAGGTTATGATTTGACTTATTAGTTTCATTTGTTAATCGCTTTGACAGTGGAATCAAGCGCATGAATATAAGGTCGCTCGGATGATAGCGTGTAGGGGGTACATGCTGGTCAATACTCACGCGCCCTTAGCCCGAGGTAAATATATATATAGGAAGTTCAGAAGATGATTGGTTATTCTCATCTGGGTTCATCTATATGCCTTTTTCTGGGCATGGATTTTCTCTTGAAGATTTGTCAGCTTTACTGGTCCACCAGTCGTTGGCAATTTCATAATGGTAGAGTAAAAAAGATCGAGGACGCCATGCAGATGCCCATACAATGAAAATTTAAAAGTGGTGAAGGTTCAAGCCAACTAAAGCAATTGAAGGAGATCGGTTAAGATCAATTAAGACTTGACCCTGTTTAGCTAGGAATGGAAGCCACGTTGCTTATGAAATTGTATGGGAACCGTCATATCCTTCAGCAAGTCCCTTTTTCTGTAACGGGTCTACATTAGGACAACTTTAGCGTCGCTTTACTTGAGCGATTTTAGGTCATGTGGACACGTAGCAACAGAGCACGTGTCTTGGCATTTCAGAGGACAGGTCCGGCATAGCTAACCGACGCAAATATCACATTTACTCATTCTTGGAAAAATTGGCTCATGACCTATACCGTATTAAGTCAATTTATATTAACTGTCTAGTGAATTTTATCACCGTGCACTGTTCGAGAGTGATCATTGCGATGAGACACCTCCTGTTAGAAAGATCACGTAAGCCAAATCAGATATATGCCATTGCCAATTAAAGGGTTCTGTTCCTCTTGGGACCTCAGCATGCCCGCCTTTCCAATCAGTTTAGCCTCCACCGGAGGTAAATGTTGAATCGTGAACGTGATTGGCAATAAGGGGTTTAATACACATGTCGGTTCGGCAGGGCTTTCTTCACATTTTTAGGTATGCCTTCAAGGTGGCCGAAGTCGCTAGCTAGGGTTAGAATGGACTGACGTCTGGTGTGGTGATGAAATATGTGGCAATAAAAGAGAAGATGATGCTGATCCTGAAGTACCCCCCCCCCCCCCCCCGCAAAGCCGTTTGCGTGTCTGCGAGCTTCCTTTTGTGTCTACTCAAGTGCTGTGGGAGTAACTGGATGTGCTCTTGTGTTGTTTACTTAGAAAATTTGAGCGGAAATGAATTTTTACCTCCACCAGGTTTTTTTAATAAGCCGTTTCTCCTTCCCCTAGAGATCATAATTGTGTTCCACATTGACTTAGTACTTGCAAATACTTATGACTATATTTAATTTAAGTTACTACATGTACTGAGTAAATCAAATGCCAAAACATTGCATTGGGTGCAGGGTCAAATTAGGGTACGAGGTTATGAGATATGTTGGATTTTTAAACTTTTTCGTCACCCACAAACTAGTTTCACTCTTTTCACTCTTTCCTCTTTCTTTTCTGTTCAGCTCCAGGAGGTCCTCCAGGTATGCCTCCAAGGCTTCCGATGCCACCTCCTCCAAGACTTCCGCCAAGGCAATAGGCCTACTTTCTGATAACACCAGGAAAAGACGACAGCCACTGGAGGAACTCTATTTGTGAACAGGAGAGAGGGTACATGTAACCATTAAGAGGATTCTTTGATGGATATTTGGGTATGCAGATAGGCTACTAAATGAAATAAGTTGAAAATGTCATGGAAGGCAGTTTTTCTAAGGACAATAGTCTCGTACGTATGGGTGCATACAGAACCGGTGTGTTGATAGTGCACGCAAGTCCTACCTCTGTCTTCGCAAGCACATGACGTGGATATTTAAGTAAAAGAACAAGCATGTCTTTAATATTCCCCGAGTCAGTTGTGGCGTGCTAAATCAAGCGTTTTTACTATACGTTGACTCAGGATGTTCTTTTTGCGGACTATGGTTAGACCATATTTGCGTAGACAGGACAGGGGACAATCGAGGAAGGTTAAGAAGAATAAGTGGCCAGGGAAACCTTGGAAGAGGTTGGAAAAAACTGTGAATAGGATAGGCTTCTCGTTATAGTGTTATTACCTCGTTTTTATTATTGTTTCCGACCTTGTTTCCTTTCTGGGAACTATTTCTAACGGGTGACATCAAGTTATTTAATCCTTATAGCGCTGACATATTAAGATGGCAGTGGTCGTGCCGTATACAGTATAGCCTGAAACCGCTCAGGAGGAGTATGAAGGGGATGTCAGCATTTGGGAAATATAGTATATAGTATCTGATTTCATTGATGATTGATTCTTCGCATGATCCATGAGAGGCGGTCCTACTAGTCGGTTCGGCGTGCCTCATAGCTTGTTTCTTTGCCAGGCAGCCCAGATTGAGGGATCTCGCCCCCCTCCCCCCAACGCACCAGCTGCCCTTTGTTTATTATATAGTTATCCTTTTTGATGCTTTACCTCTTCGTTTGAGTGCAGTTTCGGTGTCAGTCCCACTGCTTATCAAGGATCTTTGAGGGGAAAACATAAATTTGTTGAATTTAAAGAAAGGATGTGTTTATTGGAATAAATACCCTGACCGAAGGTTTATTCGAGCAATATGAAAGTAACCGTGCAGCATCCTCTCGCCAAAATACGCACAACGGATTATATCGGATGCTGCAAGTTCTCTATCTCTAGTACACTCCTTTTGCTTTATAAGCATAACGTTTATAAGCATATTTAAGCTCACATGCTTAAAAAAATAAGCATATACTAATCGTATTTCCCAGCCTCGGAATTTTTTCCCTCACTTCCATTTCTGCCCAAATCAAGTGTAAAAAATAGTGGACGAGGTTAAGTGATAAGAAACAGCATTTGTGCATGAAATAATCTTTTGAACTAAACTATGTATAAAAAAATGAAACATAATGCAGTGTGCATGTCAATCCCAATCGAATGTTCAAATTCAAACATTTAAAAGAGACCACTGCAGTGTTCATATCAAATGCAATATCAGACCATGAAATGAGTTTTGAAATTTAGCATACTTAAAGCATAATGTCAGGCTCATATTGAGCTTAAGCCCAATTTACTCGTATGCTTATTTAAAAAGAGTGTAGTGTTTTCATAAATTATTGAATGACTTCGAGATGGACCGCACAAGCCAGAGCATGTTGAAATATTTGATTAGAGGTTTCGTGAATCTATCCTGATGGTTTTATAGCCAAGGCCATTGGTCATGAAAAGTTTTTGTAATGGCATCGTAGAACATTAATTATACCTTGATGTGTCTTACATGAACAGGATACTAGTTTTCTGTTTAAGAAGATCTGAAGAAACGATGTCTTTTAATGGAAACACACTGTTGACTTGTATACATGCCTATTGCTCTTTTCCCTCAGTATGCTTTTGAAGAGAAGATATGATATGAACGTCGAATAACCCCGTTTGCAGTCTTTTTGCTTTCATTATTTATTAATATCAGCTACGTGCATATATTTTTGCGGGTAACTAGCTCTAGGGATCGTTTACGAATCTACCATGAAAACAAATTAGGGAGAGTGACTGTGCTGATCGATTCCACGACGGCTTAAATCGATTTAGGAACTTTTAGGTGTCATATGTTTATGGCATCGATCATGTTTTCCCAACATTACGAGATCTTAACACAACACCGTCACCAAGAACAATAATGGGCAGTGTTTGAAAATAGTTTGCCACTAACACCCCTCCCCTTCATGTTTACGTTATTTACCCTACCTAGGGCGGGGAGGGGGACTAGCGCAGCGACTGTCGCATTGTGACCCCGTTGCCCACCTCTCTCTGGTCCCCCCTTCTTTTAATATCATTTTGTGAAGCATGTAAAGTTTAATATAATGTTGAATCGACATAGATGAAGAGTAGATCAATCTCAATGATGATCCCCAGCCCAGGGTAACCACTTTCCCTTTTGGAAAAAGGGTCCTGGGGAATGGGGAATGCTTATCAGGGAGCCAAACTGGGAGATTGCTAGGAAGCCCGTAATCGAATCGAAGTATTCATAACTCCGTAACGACGTAAGTTCTGGGGCCTCTGCTATAAAAATAGGAATATGATTTAAGAGTAGGAATAGGACTTAGGAATAGGATTAGGATTAGGAAAATTGTCACTGCTATAAAAGTTTCAACTTAGGACTTCAAACTAAATCCAGGGTAAGCTCCATTTAGGATGTACGTGCCATTTTCAAAGCATCCTGCTTTTTTGTCTGAGGTCTTGTAGTCACTTGGAAACTGCTCCTCAACTCGTCTGCAATACCATTTAAATGTCATTCCAGTATGACCAGCACTGGGGTCCTCATCTGGATCTGTAGTAAGACTTCCATCCAAGATATGCTCCAATTCGAAACCAACTGCTCTTTTCTTTCCACCTATTCAAAAATATATAAGGTGGATAATATATTGATACACATAAAATGATTTTATAGATGAAAAAATTAAGATTGATAGTTATTATGGAAACTAAGATATCAGTTTTGATCAGACACAAGAGAAATATATCACTGTTGGGACTCGAACCCGCGACCAACGCTTTCCCTGCGTGTGCTCTAGCAATAAAGCTGGGTAGCGCCTGATTATTACAAACTTTCTTTCTCTAGTGGTCATATAAGCTCCAAATTATTTATCGGTGGACACTGACATCCATCCCGACCTAGTTCGAGACTCTCTGTGCTACGTGACTTGACTAAGGAAGGACAGAAAGTATGAACCCACCGTTACCGGAACCCGTCCATGGTAACCTAATATGTTGCTCCACAAAATATGAATTGATCTAGGTGACAACAGACGCTTGCTCTAAAGGAACCTTTTAGAGCTAATATGCCTCCCCTCTCGTCCAGCCTTCGGAAAATCGTGCTTACGCAACTGTTGAAGTAGATGTGATTATCTGCTTACGCCCAGTTGAACTTCATATAGAAGCGACAAAACATTATTCACTCACAGTATACCGTATTACCTCGCTTTCTAGCGCACCCACATATAAGAGGATGCGCTTAAACTCGAGAACAAGCGCATGCGCTTATGCGCGAGTCTGAAAACATGCTTGTTGTGCGCTGTAAGTGAATTTAAAAGCTGATAGGCTGACAGGACGATATACCTGTTCAGTATATCGTAAAGGGACCAAGACATCAGGTTGAAAAGGCTAAAATTTTCATTGATGAGTATTTTGAATGAATGAGAAAATATAGAAACTTACTAACCTGTATTATCTTTTGTAAAAGCCTTTACAAGTGTATGCGCTTATAAGTGAATCTTTTTTTTTCTGCTTTTTTGGAAACCAAAAAAGCCAACTTGTGCTTATAAGCACATGCGCTAGAAAGCGAGGTAATACGGCAGTAATATAAAAGCGGTTAACTCAACTTTCAAGGCCAAACAAACGCAACACTTTTAGTTGTCAGTTAGTGTGCTCGTGTCAATGGCATAGATAGCATGGGGGACTGGCATGAGTAATTCCCAACACCAACGAATGCACTTCATACAAATCTTGGTAACTAAGTAAAACATATACTAAATACATTTCAAAATAAATGTGGTGAAATTCCTTTATCGCCTCCTGGAAAACACGGGGGCTACCTACTCTGTTTAGTGTATTTTATGTCCAAACAAAAATACATTTTGACACGTAGAGGACACTGTCCAAATTCTCTTTGTGTAGCTATATCCAAAACTCAGTCCTATCTTCAAATGTAAATTTAAATTGAAAGTTGATTTTAAATAAGTTAGAGTCATCAGTGTCTGGCAAAACATTTGGCAAGATGACGGCTTTGTTTGATATAAACGTGGTTAGTCATACTTAGAGACTTCCTCTGTACTTGTGTAGGTTCGAATTTTGGTTTCACCTTCTTATTGGCCGCCAAACATCTGTCTAGTCCAGCTGAAGATCTCACTTTTCCAATGTAGCATAATTTAGTTTTACTGAATAGCCTTGCTGTATGTCTTCATAGAGAATTTATCGCTTGAAGATATATTTTCGTGCAATATACCGTAACCTTTTTTTGGAAAGAACACTAGAGAAATAGAAAATAAATCACCACCGGGGATCGAACCCATGACCCACGCTTTCGCGGCGTGTGCTCTACCAACTGAGTAGGTGACCTCTGATGTTAACATACTCTATTTATCGATGATACTTTCGGTAACATTTTTTCTAATTCATACATTTAAGACACGGATGATTGTAAGTTTGAGTGAGAATTAGTTTCTCGTTTAAAGGATGAAGTCGTAACGTGACTAACTTTAAGATAGAACAAAGGGTAACCTCTTTCTGCTTTCTCTCATTCTGAGTTAATAGGGTCTTTGAGCTTTTTACACTAACGTACTACTTTACAAATTAAAGTATCTAACATGCATATTTAAGAGTGCCTTTTTGGTCATTAAAGTGTATCACGTTTAATGGCTTGGCACAAATCTTACGATGTTTAACTAGTATTTTCACAGTTACTTTCATAAAATTTGGTAATCTTCAGGTGACTCTTGTTTACCTATTTCTCTACCATTGGCTTAAACCAGAAGCGTCCTCTTACAGTATTCAATGTGGCTGGAAACTGGAAATTGTAGAAATGTGTCAGGACTGTTTTCAATACAATTGTTGATTAAATCCATCAGCTTAATCTCGTAAGATAATGACGGCAAAATCTTTGCCTATTTGCATTTTCATTTGTCGAAGTTAAAATGTTTTAGTGAGAGTTATACGTCAAACCCAGTTACAGAGATGTTTAAAATTATCCTCAAAATTTTTGTTATTGCATTTTGACTTTTAAAAGTAAATTTTTTTCAGCGAGAGTTAAACCCTGAACCGTACCCCACTCTGTGCAGTATGTGAGCAAAAAGTTAGCAATAACGGGCAGCAAACAAGACAGGAATACGCAAACATCTTTGAGATTGGATAGAATTGCTCTACATTTACCTTTAATGTTGACATCAAGGGGTGATGGTTTAATCTCTATCCATGTTCTTCCTGTTCCCAGCACATCTGCCAGATCATCGATGGTGCTCTTATAAGTCAAGCTCAGTTTAAACATTATCAATCCAAACGGAAGCACTCTCTCTGGTATTTTAAGAATTGCTGGATTGATGAGATCAGTAGGATCTGGATTGTACGGCATTTTGGCTTCAAAGAGAGTTTTCAAGGTTGACGGGAAGCTGATCGGCTTTGATTCATCCTCTGGGAACTTTTTACTTACTATGAATGCTTGCCATGTAAACACTGCTTGCTCTGCCGTTTCACAACCAAAAGTAACATTTGCTTGCAGAATCAACTCAACGGACCTTAGGGACACCAATGGTGTTTCCATGGGCCCACCACCTCCAATAATTGCTAATGGGGATCCACATGGGCGATATGTGATTTCAATGGTCATCAAGGATTCGGCTTCACTGATAAGGTTCTTGCTGTATAGCCTTACCTTGTAGTATCCTTTAACGTGATAAACGTGCTTGATGAGAATCATAGAGCCTGGATATTCATAAGGGTAGTATGTGTAGTTGAGTTTGTTGCTGGCTGTCAAATTTCCACAGGGCGTATTGTTAAACACTGCCATTGTACCATCACCAAAGTTCAACGTATGACAAACGTTGCTTCCATATTGCTGTCCACTGACTACAAAGGTCACATTTTCTCCCAATGGTATCGATTTTACTCCACCCAATCTGAGGTGTTTTATGCCTTCCACAATCTTGATTGGAAGGTATCGAATTGTGGTTTGCAGTTCATTCTTGATGAGGCAGGAGACATTGTAATCCCCTGGTTTTTTGAACTTGTGCATCACCATCGAGAAGGACGAATTAATGGGTTTTGATTTATCGTCAAAATTGAAAACGTAATACATGTCTCTTGACTGTGAAGTGATAACAAATTTAAGAGTGCTAGATAGAGGGAACCAAGTTTTATTCGGTCCCATCCCGTCCACCATGTTGAATGTCACAGGATCTGGATATTGTGCTGTAAATGTTGTAGGCAGCATCCTTTGTACAGCAATCGTTAACTTGAAAAACAACGAACTCACGTTATTGAACATTGTCATGTTAGCATGATAGACACCAGGCTGGTTAAACTTGTATGTTCTCAGTATCATTCCTTTTCCAGTTAGGTTAACCGGTTGCTTCCCAGTTGTATTTCCATCCCCAAAATGCCACACCATGAGAGCGTCCGTCGGAGGCACAAAACCAGGGCTCTTAAACCAAAAGAATTTAACAATGCCAGGATCATACTTTAAGGGGCTGTTTGAATACACAGTGATCTTGTCAACTGGGTACTCCACCTTTACACTTTGGCTGCAGTTAAGATCGTATTTATTGTATTGATTTGCAACTTTGGCCGCTAGGCGATATACACCAGGTTTCTTATAGATGTGACTGACCACTATGGTCCGGTTACCACTCTTGTTTTGGAAGACGTGAGTTATACCATCTCCCATATTATAATCAAAGCGAAGTCTTGAGCCTTGACTCACTCTGGCATACAAATCAATCTTCTGGTTAACCTTGAGGTATTTTGGCGGACATGTGACATTGAATGCCTTTATTGGGATGTCAACTGGTATATCTATAATCAATGTCTTGGAGCCCAATCGATTCCAACACTTTACCTTGACTTGATAATTTTGAATGGCCTTGTAGGTATGGCTGTGTGGAAGGCTCTTAGAATAGTCCGTTCTGAATTTTGTCCCATCGCCTAGGTCCCATGAGCATATGAATGTTGTTCCAGAAGTCATACCAAGAGAAATGACAGTTGGAGTTTTGAAAGATGTCGGGGCAGAAATTAAGGTCATGTTCTTAATTGCTTCTAATTTTTGTACTACAAACGTTGCATTTAACATTGAGAAGAGACTTGAGATGTGGTTTTTGCATGTTACATTTGCCTGAAACACGCCAAGGGATGAATAAA
The DNA here is from genome assembly GCA_010016025.2 of Alatinidae sp. Z8VKAUB7J3. Lineage (NCBI taxonomy): Eukaryota > Metazoa > Cnidaria > Cubozoa > Carybdeida > Alatinidae > Alatinidae sp. Z8VKAUB7J3. The sequence goes on along the minus strand of JAAAKM020006971.1, from coordinate 27,291,832 downwards.
CATGTGATACCTCCAAATCTTTAACGGAGGTTAACTTGCTGCCATCTCCAAAGTCATAGGTACAAAAAGCATCAGAGCCTGCACGGAACTTCACGAAAAGAGAAACTTTGTCGTTGCGAGCTATATAGATCTTCTTGGTTGCATGAGGTAGATTTGTTGTAAAGGTCATTCCCTGTAAAGGCACTTCAATGATGGCAGTAGCAGAGATATTGAGATTTGGCCCAACCTCACTTTCAGCCATAATGTTGATGTCATAACGCCCCGTTTTCTTGTACACATAGTTATACGACATGCTAAGTGCGTTGCTTCGCTCATTGTGACCGAATTTCATCGTTGGTAGTCCATTGCCTAATGATAAAGTAAACGTGACATTCGTTCCTCGAGTTATTTTCCACTTTATTTCGGTGGTATTAGTCAGAGCCTGCGCAATGATTGGCTTGACGAAGGCCAGATTTTGTATACAGTCAAGTGCTTTTACCCAACAAGTAGATTTGATATCACTTAAGGAATTCCTGGCGTTCATGGTGAGTTTGAATACACCGGGGGCAGGATACGCATACCTGAAGATATTGTTTTGGATACTAGCAATATCACCGTTACCAAGGTTCCACCAGTATGTCACATTTGTTCCAGCTCCTTTGGTGATCTCAATAGTGATGGAACGGTTTGTGGTGACAATAGTGGGGCAAGTGAATTTCACATCTTTAATTGGGAGATCAGAGTATATCAGCTGAGTCGAGGAGATGTTGGATGTTAACCTAAAAGCTCCAGGCTGGTCATACTTGTGATACAGGAAGAACGTGGCCGGTTCCACATAGTGAGCACTGAATATATGATGTGTAAGCTTTCGTACAGCATCAGATCTCTTCAAAGTATCTCCAAGTTTCGAGGAAAATGGGAACTCAAATTCAGGGGCTACGTCACTGTTTTCGGCTATGGTTGCGTATGCTAAGGTTGACTCCTCAAGAGAAACTCTTGTCCATCCCAAGACATCTCCCGGCTGAGCAATGAAGACATCAGATGATGGTAGGGGTAAGAAATGGTGTCCCATGGATGGAATAAAAAGATCCACTTCATGAACTATCTTGTAATCAGCGGGAGCACTTTTAAAGTGAAACTGTCTATCGGGAGCGCACGTCTTCATCGAATCATCGTTGTTGGGGACACATTTTCCAAAGTGGAAACAGAAAACCTCCGAGCCTATACACTTTTGCTGATTGAAATTAATACATGTCGTGCCTTTTGGAACACATGAATGCTTTTTATGGCAATACACTTCATTGGCATTGCATTGTGGGCGAAGGATCTACAACAGCAATAAACAAAATAAAACAACTATTAGGCCTACCCAAAATTTAATAACACGGTCGTAATTATCTAAGAAATATTAAAGGGAAGCAATAACTACCTACGGTTATTAATGTTGGGAAATGACAAGTACTGATGTCAAAGGATTAAAGACGTTTGAAAAATTGCGCTATAGATGGCAGCTGCACTAAAGATGGAGTGCGAAACGTACCAACGATTGGGGTCCTTAAAAGATCGATAACACATATCTGTTCGAAAGTAGAATAAGTAGAAAGCTAAAATTTTTGGGAATTAGAATAAGGAATATAAAGGACGTGACACGTAATTTGAGAGATATCAAGGAATATATTATCTAATCTTTTGATGCTGTCTTGCATCATCAACGGAGAAAATTCAGCAATGATACGGAAACAACGTTTTTAAAGAAGATAGAAATTACAAAGTGATACAGACATAAATATGATTCTCTGTTTCCCTCATATCTTTCCAAATACACCCTGCTAATTTCAAATTATATCTCCTCAATAATAAATTGATCAGCATGGGTGTCTACAGAACGGGACAGCACAATTCCTATTTACAATCTGTGGTTAAAGTAATGACGTTTACTGAAGTAAGAGGAGCCATTTATGGAACTCACTCATACAAAAGGCATGTATTTAAGGTATTACAAGGTGTTTCAGGTATTATCAGATGCTATTCTGAGAAGCAGTCTGGTTGAAAATCATAGTGGGTAGCAAAGTGGTCTTTAAAAGTTTGCAAAATATATCGTCTAAATTTGCTAATAAAGCGAGAAATCATCTTTAGTCATTTCCAGACGGCCCTTCTAAAATTAAATAGCTTAATATCTGCCAGTGGAATTTATCAGAAACGAAATAACAATCTATACAATCGTATAAGTTAAAGTAGTTTTATTCCACTTACTAAAAATCGAATATTTCCTTGCGACGATGCATCAACCTCCACACTTGATATTGACCGCTTCTGATCAAATTCTGACGCGGGAGCCACAATAGTAAAAATTGAGGTCCTTTTGGTTGCTTCGAGAGTTTTAAATGTTGGTATTCCTGGGCCAATGTATCCGTAGTATGCACCTAGAACAAAGATGTAAAGATGTATGATTTAAATATGATCAGTATTTATAGAGAACTGGTAGTAGACTGGAGGATTCTGGGAAGGTCAAACCATAGTAACGTTTTGTTTTCTGAAAGACTTCTTCAGGCCACCTACAGATTGTTACTGAAAATTGGCGAAACTGAACTCAGAGACCTATAGTACAAATGTTAAACCTAACCTATCAACCATAATAGATGAAACGCAAAAGAAGGAACACTATTGACAACGTTTCGTCTTCTTAAAGACTTCTTCAGGGCACCTACAGATTGTTACTGAAAATTGGCTAAAGTGAGCTGAGAGACCTATAGTACAAATGTTAAACCTAAACCTGCAAGCCGGTATGTTTTAACCACTATCCTCGTCACATCTACATTTCACCATAACAATCATACTGCTGCTAATATCACACTTCCAATCTATATGCAATTCTCACTAACTTATAATCTCACTTTTCGAAAAAATAGCAATATTTATAAAACAATTAAAACTGAAATTTCACTGACTTGTATTTCAGAAATTGCAAACAAACTTAATTCCACTTGTTCCCGTTATTAGAAACACAATGCGTGCATGGCATAAGCCTAAACTTTATTGTCCTCTCTTGTGGTTTTAAATTATTAGAATTATTTTATTTAGAACATAATCACATGTTAAACTGTACACTCTGTCTCCCTTTTAATGCCTATAGGCATTTTAGACTTCGTTACAACATTTTGTGCTTTATAGCTAGCTGCACTGAAGAGCCAAGTAAAGGTGAAATATATCAACCTAAAGGATAGGTACACAGAGCATTGACACCGTATCAGCTACTATGAAAACCCTTGTCTCTTAGACTGAAACAAGAGAAACCACCCTAAAAGGCCATCAAGAAAGTAGGTCCGAGGCACCTGATTCTTTTCAAAACAATTAACCAATTGGATGTAAAAGCAGAGGAGGCTGGAAACTAATAAACGGAGGGAATTTATTCCTATCAGAAGAGTATGGGCAGATGCAATAAAGTTCTTGACTGTATAGATATGGTTAAATCAAAACTGCAGAAAGTCATTTAAATATACCAGGCAATCAAAGATTAGAATAGGCCGACATTTCAGTGAATTGCTTATTGAGAGACGTTAGTTATTAACAAACTTAGTCCATTAATGAACAATATCGTAGTCATTATCATCAGGCCCTTTGTATTTGTTTTGAAAATTTATTTGTCCCTTGTTAATTGCTACCACTTTCCTATTGTTCCTTTGTCTTTTCGTTTGCTTACATCTGTGTAGTCTTAACTTTAGATCATTTTTCTCAGCATCGTTATAGACTATTCTTCCACTCAGTAGCATCCACTTTATATTGCTTACAACTCTGAAGATGTCAACGGTTCAGTTTGACGAAACGTTAGTATAGCTTTTTAAAAAGAAAAAAAATAAATCAATATGTCTCTTTCTTTAAAGATCTTATCCTGGCTGCCATTTTTATAAGCAGATTACGTTTTCCACCTGGCATTTCATTTGTTACAATACATTGCTCAGTTAGAGATATTCAACCCCATACGTTTCTCCGGTGTAACTTCCCTCCTTTCGGAATAGGGCATCGAATGCTGTATATCGAACCTTCCTTACAAATAATACTAATAGTGGTCATAAGGTCACAATTCTAATAAAGCTTTAGATTTTAACCTTCTTTTACTTCCTGCATTATCTTGTAGAGATTAATAGTTTGTATCAATTTGAAAACAACATCTTGAACAAAGATTGAGATACGACCTCTCAAATTCTAAAACGTTTCCTTAAATACTTTGTATTTGAATCCTGTTCCTCATCTTATTAACAGAGCAACATTTACAGTGTTTCCTTATGCTTTTTTGCAGACTTTCATGGTTATTACTCGTTGATGGAATTAGACCTGTGCTCGATATTCTACTTACTGGCGGTTGATGGTTAAGGAACGGCTTGCTGTATCCAGGTACTGGTTTTCTCAGAGAATGTTTTGCGTCTCATAACGGGGACCCGGGGGGGGGGGGGGTACCCTTGCCGGGGGTCCCTCATGCCGCAAAAACCGTGGCCAAAATAAGAGATCCGGTATATATAAGAGGGGGGAAATGAACCCCCCCCCCCTCGAGGTGCCGGGTGTCTAACCACCACCCTACGCTAACTCCTGGTGAAAACTACGCTAGGATGGCGACTGCACGGGTTTTGGCCTTTCCAAAGGGCCGTCTCCCATTGGCAAATCATGGCTAAAAGTGCTTACTGGAAACACCTCCCTTGTGGAGGTAAGACCTATTGCCCAAAGAGTCAAGGCCTTCAAGCAGAACAGCTTGCAAGGTCAGCTGTGCAAGTCCTTCCCCTAGCTTTACGGCTAGGGTTCCAAAAAGCCCAAGCGAGCAGAAGTCAAAGAAGCAGCCGAAGCTGATAAAGCAGGCAAGGGCTTGCCTAGGCTGCTGAGACGTTGAACTCGAGGGCTAACTGGAACTTGGAATGGACGCTGTCAAGGCACTCAGCGGTGAATCTCTTGGTTCGTGGCTTGATGACGACCGGCGCTAACCCCGATATGTCTAGCGAATCGCAGAGTCCAGTGAACTATTAAAACGTTGAACGCAAACTGCGGCCCGTGGCTTCCGACCACGGCCACTCGTTGCTGAGCGTCGTTTACAAACGATTGCAACAGCGATCTTGGTTTGGAACCTAACCTCTTTGGGCTTAGCCTGGAGCTTCGGCAAAAGGCTTTGCCTAGAGAACCCGGGAATTGAAACAAAGCAGCAAGTGAACGCGGGAAACAGGCTGGCAACGGCCCTAGTACTGCTGAAGCTTGATGTTTGGTCAAGGTGCTCTTCCAATGCTGGCTATTCACGAATTGACTTGGTCCTAAAGCGGTGGCTGGGCCTTTACCTCCGATTGGCTAGCTAGCCTTCACTGTGCTGGCTGGCTAAAAGGGGGTTCTGGTTCTCCAACCACAACCGCGTGGCTATGAAGCAAATCAAACGCTTGGGTTTGGCTTAGCCTTCGGGCTTTGCTTTCCTAGGTTCGAGAGCCGCCTCACTCTCACGGTCCGGTTAACCAAAGTGGTTGGTGCAGCAATGCTCCACCGCTTAACGGGAACATCTCAACGAGTGTTGACAAAAGCTAACTTGGGAGCCAATCAAAAAGGTATTACCTCGCAAGGGGTTTACCTACCGAGACCTCAGCGACGTGGAATCACCCGCTGAACTGAAGCATCTCAATAAGCGGAGGAAAAGAAAACAACAGTGATTCCCTTAGTAGCGGCGAGCGAACAGGGAATAGCCCAGCCCTGAAGCGGGAGTGGTTCTACCGCTCTTAAAAGGTCTGCAAGCGACCTTCGCGTTGTGGGGTACGGGTCAGTCGGTAAACCTTCTCTGGAGCTGGAAAGTCTCTCTGGAACGAGACGCCGTGGAGGGTAACAGCCCCGTTCCACAGCCTTCCAGGTGGGTTGCCACGCCGGCTGTACCCTCGAGTAGGGTTGTTTGGGATTGCAGCTCGAACTGCCGGGTATACCTCCGGCAAGGCTAAATATTGCCACGAGACCGATAGCGCACAAGTAGCGTGAGCGAAAGATGAAAAGAACTTTGAAAAGAGAGTTAAAAGTACGTGCAACCGCTGAGTGGTAAGGGATTGCGGTCCCTCCCGTTCGGTGCTATGACTTGCCGTGGGTCCAGGGGTAGCTCTCGGGCTGCTCTTTAGGGCTTACACCTGAGTCGTAGTGTCGCGCCAGGTCGTGTTGAGTGATGCTCCAGCCACCAGGATGGAGCTCCTTCGGCCCCTGGGCTACGGCCTAGGATCGCTGAGGGATGTCCTTCTGGGGTTTGCTGGTACTGCTCATCCGACACGCCAACTCGATTGCTAAGTCCTGGGAGCCCACTGTGGTAACTCGCGTGGACGCGTTTGACGCAAGCGCCCTCCGGCCCTCGTTGGCTGGGAGCCTTGCTATGACGACCAATTGCCAGTGCGTCCTTCGGGACTGCTGGTCGTTCCGCGTGATGCGCTACGGTGGCCCCTTGTCATATCCTGGCTCGCAAGGGCCGCAATCTACCCGTCTTGAAACACGGTCCAAGGAGTCCAATAGCGCACACAAGCATTGTGGTGATTGAAACCAGTCGTGATCCTCGTCCTTCGGGGCTCGGTCACATCTATGCGCAGTGAAAGCAAACGGCAACATTGGGTTGCTGGATACCGCCAGGCTTCTGTGTTTAACCGCACAGTTGCTGCAGCGGTAGCCGGTCCTAATCAATCGGAAAGGGATCTGAGCCGGAGTGTGCACGTTGGGACCCGAAAGATGGTGAACTTTGCCTGGACAGGATGAAGTCCGACGAAAGTCGGATGGAAGTCCGTAGCTGTACTGACGTGCAAATCGTTTGTCTAATCTGGAGCAAAGCGGCGAAAGACTCATCGAACCATTTGGCTAACAGAACATAACCTGTTGGTCAAGCGTTGTTGTCCTTGGGAACCAGGAGTCTACCTGGTGGTTCAATGTTCTCACAGTGCCTAAAGCAAAAGGGGAGAGGCCCAGTGTTCTCTCCTCTGGAGCTTAAGCCTGTGGCGATGAGACCCTTCCTTCTCACAAACCGGTTCTTGAGCTAAAAATCCCGTAGAGTGCATGCTGCGGGTAACCTTTGGAGGCTCCTCCTTAGGTTTCTGGGAATTATCTTGTCAAAGCCGAAAGTGTTCACAATCGAATTTCCCCTTCTGGGGGTATCCGCTGTGGGAGCGTCCGGTCCGCCTTGGGTCTCTGCTTCTGTAGAGGCGCCTTGGATGTGACTGTGCTCGCTTCGCTATCTGGCAGGGTAATGGTTGGAAGCTTTCTTCTCTCCTTGTGGGAGCGTCCGGCAGCCTAGGGTCCTGCTTGCAGGGCACCTTGGATGTGCTGTGCTCGCTTCAATATCTGGGGAGAGCGGAGGGCCCCCTCACTGTAGTTGTGGGAGCGTCCGGTCCGCCTTGGGTCCTGCTTGCAGGGCGCCTTGGATGTGACTGTGCTCGCTTCAATATCTGGCTACAGGGTGGGAGGGTTGAGGCCCCTTGCTAGTTAACTTGACCTTGCCCCCCTTAACAAAGGGGGCTTGCGATGGTTGCTGGTGAGGGTGTCCTTGGGATCCCTATTGCCTCTCTTGCAGGGGCCAGCTGCCAATGCTTCTTTCTTGAGTGACGTCGTGGTCCAAAGAGAGTTGCGCCGGTTGGCTGGTCCTGTTGGTAGTAGCCCCTTCGGGGCGAACCCTCTGTGAGAGAAGTGACTGGGAGACTGAGGACTTTCTCAGCGCCTTGGTAGCCTGGAGGGTTCACCCCCTTTAGGTTATTTGGGTGTTGAGAAGCTTCAGCCAAAGTTGAGGCCCTGCCTCAGCTTCTCGCCTCTGTCGGCAGCGTCAACAACTCCTTGTTGGCAAAGCTGGCTGGGGAGAGCAGCTGTGGTGGGTGTTCCTTGGCTTCCTTGTTCCCTCTCTGCGGAGAGGTTCCAAGGCTGGCGCTACCTTGCCACACCCGATGGTGCTCTCCTGTTGGGCCATACCGTGGTGTATATGCAAAGCGTAGCAAAGGTCTTGGGGCCTCCTCGGGGAGCCAGTGCTGAATAGGCTGGCGACCGCTGCAGGCTAGGGGGGCAACAAGGGGTCAGGGACGTTCTCAGCTTCCAATGGCCAAAGTAGCCCTCCCCCTTTCTGGGGAAAAGGGTTGCTAGGTCGTTGGGAGTTGGGAAAGCTTCAGCTTAAGAATCCACCAGAGGGGGGATCCTCTTTCAAAAAAATCCAACCTGGCCTTTGAACACGGGCCGAGCTACAGGAATCCACTGAAGGGTGAACAAGTCACAAAGGGGCTGCTGCCCTGGAGTGGCGACACTGCCAAATTGCAGGAACCTCTCGGTTAAAGGCTGTGGGTACGCCAGCACAGGGAAACCTGTGTGCAAAGGAAACAAGAGAGGGCTTGCCCCCCTCTTTCCAATGCCGTAACAATCCCGCTTCCTGTTGAGACAACCAGCAGCCAAGTCCTAAGGTACCCTTTATTGCGGTACTATGGATGCAGTTCACAGACTAAACGGCAGTGGGTGCCCTACCTCGCCAGTAGGGTGCTTAAGATATAGTCGGTCCCACCCGCAAGGGTGCCTGTTGATGAAAGTTGGTAGCGCCTGGTGGTGCTGCCTTCTGGAGCAGCAGGAGGGTTCTTACTGCAACTGTGGTTCTGGACCTGGGAATGTACCTTGCCTTTCTAACCAGAGAGAGCAAGGGCTCTACGCTAGTAGCTGGTTCCCTCCGAAGTTTCCCTCAGGATAGTTGGAGGCATGACTCGGAGTTTTGCGAGGCAAAGCGAATGATCAGAAGCCTTGGGGAGATTGACTCCTCAACTTATTCTCAAACCATAAATGCGCAAGGCACCCTCGTTGCTTAAGTGAACGAAGGTCCAGAATCCGAGCCTCCAAGTGGGCCATCTATGGTAAGCAGTGATGGCGATGCGGGATGAACCGAAAGTGTACTTAAAGTGTCTGAGTGTCCGCTCATTCCAGATCCCGTGAAGGATGTTGGTTCATCTAGACAGCAGGACGGTGGCCATGGAAGTTGGCATCCGCTAAGAAGTGCGTAACAACTTACCTGCCGAATGAACCAGCTCCGAAAAAGGATGACGCTGAAGCGGTCCAACTCATAGTACACCAGCGCATGGTCAACAAAGAACGTCCATACTCGCTGAGTAGGAGGGCGTGGAGCACTCGCTCACGCATTTGCTTGCAATGTGCGTGTTGCTGCGAAGGCTTTGCCGTAAGGCTGGCTGGAGCGTGCTCTAGTGGACATCTTGGCTGTAGTAGCGAATATTCAATTGAGATCATTGAAGGCTGAAGTGGAGAAGGTCTCCGTGTGAACAGCACTTGTACACGGGTCAGCCGGTCCTAACCCTGTGGTTTGGGATCGATAGCAAGAGAGCAACAGGGAGTGTGCCCTCCTTGTAGTGGAAAACTTGCTAGTCAGTGGTTTTAATTAACTGCTGGCGACACACCTGGTACGGGGGAAAGGCTCTGCCGGCGATAGCAGGGCCCAACCCCGTGGCGAGCTTTGGGTGGGAAACTACCCTTGTAAGCCGTCGTAACGCGCGCAAAGGTGTGGGTAGCCCTAACAGGTAAAGCTGAGGGTTGCTTAAGGGACGTGCTAGACCCATCTGCAAAGATGCTGCTAGGCCAACCCTTTGCTTAAAAGGGGGAAGCCTTAGCAGGGCTGATGGAAAGCTGCCTTTCTGTTGGCTGGTAAGAGTCGAAACCACGGGCTAACGCCTCACGTTGCCAGAGCTGGGAAGGGGCCTGTGATCACCAGGGTGTTCTGTCAGCAGGTGCCTGTCCTTACTTCGGTTTGGGCAGCCCTGTTGTGTGGGGCACCTTTGGCCACGGGCAGACCCCCAGAAGTGGTGAAAGGGAAATTGGTCCAACATTCCAATGCCAGGCGGGTCCTCTGCGGGGAAACAGTCAGCCTTCGGGTTGGCTCCGAGGCGGTGACGCCGCGGACGATTCTCAGCGACAGGTCGATGGGTTCCCGGAAGAGTTCTCTTTTCTTTTTGATGGACTTATGATGATTCCATTGAACATCACATTGCGTGGCGACATGGATCATCGTCCAGCAAACCAGTGCCCAATCCGCGCTGGAGGGTGCCGCCCATCGTGTCCTCACGGAAAAGCTGAGTGAGATCTAATGTCCTTCTGGTTGCCTTCGGGTTTCTAGCTGGACGCTTCCCTTGCCCCTGGCCGTACCGAATCACCGCATCCGGTCTCCTAGGCTAGACGCCTCTAGCCGATGGGTCAATGTAGATAAGGGAAGCCGGCAAAATGGATGCGTAACCCTGGGAGAAGCGTCGGCTCTGTAGGCTGGGCCATTGAGACCAGGGAACGGGGTGAGGGACCGCAGGTGCCCTCCTCTCGGCCTTGACTGCGCTAGCTTCGGCGGGTTCGGTCTTGTGCTGGGCAGGAGGCCCTGCGGGTTTCTTGGGCTCGGTGCGGTCACCACTTACTTGCTGGCTTAACCGCCGGTGTTTGTGGCGGCAGCTCGTGTCCTTCCGAACCCCAGTTCTTCTGGATCAACTCGGTGGTAGAGAACAGCCAGTACAGAACTGTTCACTGCTTGGGGGAATCCGACTGTCTAACTAAAACAAAGCTCTGCGCTGGCTCTTGGTGGGTTTCTACGCAGAGTGATTTCTGCCCAGTGCTCTGAATGTCAATGCAAAGAGATTCAACCAAGCGCGGGTAAACGGCGGGAGCAACCACGACCCCCCGGAAGTTCAAAAACCGATTTGGAATACCTCAGGAGAGAAGAGTGTTGGCTTAGGGCAGCGATCCTATGCCTCCGCTAGTCCGGTGACTGTTGCCTTGTTGCCAGCAAGGCAGGGGCTTTCACTAGCCTCAGGTCGCTGGGCGAAACTGCTGGTTCGGGGAAACTCTTTAGAGGAGTGGTAAGCAACCTACTACCTCTCTGAAGACAACCCCGAGCAGTCCTTTGAGGGGTGCTCTCTACCCTTCAGGGGCTGTGTAACGCACGCAAAGCAGTTGGCGGGTATTTAGAGGGTGCAGCAGTGTTGTTGTTCCCTCTTTACCTGCTTAAGGTACGTGCTACTCCCCCTGGCAACAGGGCACAGTGCTTAAGTCCTGGCAAGACAAAGGCACCTGTGGGGCTTTGCTCTTTGGAGGATAATGCCAAAGAGATTCATGCCTTGGTATCCAGGTAAGGTAGCCAAATGCCCCGTCTTCTAATCAAAGACGCGCATGAATGGATTAACGAGATTCCCACCGCCCCTAGCTACGTCCCAGCGAAACGGCAGTCAAGGGAACGGACTTGAAGCTGTCGGCGGGGAAAGAAGACCCTAAAGCCCAATGGGGTCTATAAACGGAGTAAATTGCGGGAAAATCCTGTTAAGCACTTGGTACCGCGGCGACCCGTGAGGGAGTGCTCTGGCAACAGAGCCACGCGCAGCAGGTAGGGTAATGCCTACCGGATGGTAATAACCCGAGTGCTAGGGACAATCCGCAGCCAAGCCAGTCGGGTGGTTTCAGTACTGCCTGAGTGGAAGGTTCAGAGACTGTAATCTCCGGAGAGGTTTGGCCTTTTGGTTATTAACAAAGGGGGTAACCCTTTGCCTCTCATGGTACAGTCCGTCCCTCTCGAAAGAGAGCCCCTTGGATAAAGCACAAGGAGACAGTGCCTTGTTGCCCGAGCCTTGGGGGGTTCCGATACTCTCTGGTATTTGGAACTGGGTACCATACGGTTGAGCTTGACTCTAGTCTGACCTTGTGCAGTGACATGTGAGGTGTAGACATAGGTGGGAGGTGCAAGCCAACAGTGAAATACCACTACTCGCATCGTTGCTTTACTCATTGAATGATAGGGGAACGGCAGACACACGAGCGGGTTCTGCCCCTTGTGTTAGTTGGGTCCTCTCTTGGACCCCTGTCTTTTCCGCTTCGGGCAATAAGCTACCGTGGCGGGCAGTTTGGTGCTTTGGCTCTCGGGCTGGAGTTACTGGGCTGTCCATCAACCCACAGTGCGACCCCAAACCCTTTTGGGTTTCAAGACTCGGTCAGGTTGGGAGTTTGGCCGGGGCGGCACATCCGTTACACGAGAACGCAGGTGTCCTAAGCGGAGCTCAGTGTGAACAGAAATCACACGTGGCGCATCAGGGTAAAAGCTCCGTTGATTTCACGACTCTCAGCACCAGTCCAAACCGTGAAAGCGTGGCCTAGCGATCCTTTGGTCGCGATTTTGTTCAAGGTATTGAAGCCAGAGGTGACGGAAAAGTCACCACAGGGATAACCGGCTTGTGGCGGCCAAGCGTTCATAGCGACGTCGCTTTCCGATCCTTCGATGTCGGCTCTTCCTAACCTAGACAAGCAGAATTGTCTAAGGGTTGGATTGTTCACCCACTGAAAGACCTCTCTCTCTGTTGGTGGAAAAAGTGGGCTGGCCAGCACTAACCCTGCTGGTCTTCCTGCTAGTCATTCCTTTCACTGGGGAGTGGCGAGACACACGGTACGGGGGAGGCTTAACGCTTGACTAGGCCTTTATTGGCCTAGGATGTTGAGTTAATCCCGTGGCAGGTGGCTTCGAGGGAGACCTTGAGGCAACTTTAAGCCTGTCGTAACGCGCGGTAGTGTGTCGGGGGCCAACGCTATGCCTCTCTGGGTGTAAAAACCCTTTAAAAGAGAGGGTAAGCGGAGACCTCTTAAGGGACGTGCTAAACCCACCCAACTCTAAAGTAGAGGGCAGGGCTATGCCTCTGTACCTCGAAATTTTGGAGGGTGACCTGCAGCCGACTGGGAGTAAATCCTTAACAGGTACCCAGAACGCTGTCACGGTAAGTGATCTCCCCCCTTTGGCTACAGAGGGGGAAGCAGCACTTGGTATAATTGAACAGGGAACGCGAGCTGGGTCTAGACCGTCGTGAGACAGGCCGGTTCCACCCTACCGATGGAATGATGGACGTGAAAGCACTTCGTCTGTTTAATGGATGGGTGCGTCAAAGGTAATCTGAGGTAGTACGAGAGGAACTCTCACTTCGCAGCCCTGGTATCTGCAGTTCTCTGAAGGGAGAGTGCTGCGACGCTATCCTGCGTTGGATTACGGCTGAAAGCCTCCAAGCCAGAACCCATGCCTGAAGGACGCACTCCTTGCTCTTAGTAGCAGGCTGCCTTGTGCAATGAGTTCCATCCTAAAGGCGAATCACTACACAGGTCTCGGCCTGTGGATGTTCCCATGGCCCTGCCATCCTGGAAATGTCGAGGAAGTCCTTCTTTCCGGAGGCAGGTGCATGTGCAAAGCTGGAGCGCACAGGGAGCCCGCCCCAGCATATACGATGCTAAATACACGCGCTGGTGTGCGCGCACAAGGAAACCTGCCTTTTTCGAGTGGTTGAGCCTTACCGCGATTCGTGTCGCGGGCGGGCCTTCAAGAGAAGAGTCCCTCTCTGGTTACCTTTGCTGGTGGGGTACCAGAGTAGTAGCTGACACCAGCACACGGGCTAACGCGATCTTGGTAGTGGTGTGCCCCACTATCAATGCTCTCTCGGTAACTGGCTGGTGTGCCCCAGTCAGAATTCAAGGAAACTTGCAAACCTTGGTAGTGGTGTGCCCCACTATCAATGCTCTCTCGGTAACTGGCTGGTGTGCCCCAGTCAGAATTCAAGGAAACTTGCTTGCTAGAAACTCAAAGCAATAGTAAGAACAATAATAGATTGTTCGCTTCGACATACCAATTTTAAAGCATCCTCAACATGCTCAACAATAGACACAGCAGCTCGTTCCCATGGGAAAATGAATATCGGGTGCTGATCTCCTTAACATATAACCCCACGACAAAGACAAATGTGGGGAAAGCGAATTGAGATGTTTGATATCTCAACTATGAAGCAGATATCGAAAATAACGAGAGAGTTTTTAATATGACCGAATGATGATACTTGCTATTATCCAATTAATATTTTTGTGTCATTCTCGACAATGTTTTCTCTTGTTTATTTTGACTAAAACAGATGCTTCGCTTGCTCCGATCTGTATCCGCCCCTGCTCTTTGAATAATGTCATCGAAAAGTTCATTGGCCACATCAAACTTAAATGTCTTGAAACATTTACCATCTGTGAATGATTTTCATTACTCATTAGCCCGAAAGGAGCTGCAAAAGAGGTGGTAGAGTTTCTGTCACCTTGTCGAGTCCATTCATAGTGTTATCGGCTAGGTTACACTCTGCACAATAACTCCTGGGGTACCTTCTTCCTGCTGTATCCCGCTGAGTATGTTGCATGTGCAAATGTAGCATGGCGAAGTGCTTCCGTATATTTTGCTATTGCGTCGGAGAAATTGATCAAAGCTAACTGTATACACTGGAAAACCTGCTCTCTCCACAAAGGCAAATTACTTGGTTTCTATTTGTCCAAAAGAGTACCATACTCGTGATGTTTTTCTTCTCGTCATCTTGATTGTCAAGAGAGTTCACACAGCGTAACCTAGGTAGCTTGGACTCAAGCATGGACGTGTTATTCCAAACTTAGCGTTGCAAATGGCAGGAAGTGTAATTAATCGAACGTCGTATCACCTAACAGATTCCCAAGATAACTGCAGTCTCTTTGTACCTATTGCTTATTTCCAGTAACACCGTGGTAGTATAAGTTGGAATGGATGGGCCAGGTATTAACCGGAACAGTCAAAATTAAAAGCTGGTATTGTTTTAGTCAACCTAATGTATTTCTTATACAGGGGCCCAGGTATCCCTTAAGTAAAACAACAATCCTGCAAATGTTGAAGCTCGACTTATAGTATTTGAAGCAGTCTTTTAAGGCCAGTTAGCCATGTGCAAATGAGTTATTTAACATAGACTTACTATTGGTAGCATTACAAGCTATATGAACATCTCTTGCACCTTCAACGATGCAATAATGAAGACGCACGAAATTGCTCGAGATTGCAGAATCATTAGCGCATTTAAAATTGTATTACGCTGCGCGTTGCACTGATGGTCAGAATAGGGTTGAGAGCTATCACATGTGGTTTTGTTGGTAAATTTCATATTCAAGTAATTTTGACGTGTTGTATGTAGATGGTAGATGAATAAGATTCTCTGTCAAGGAATCTTTTTACAACTATTCAAGAGAAGCTGATATGAAATTTGTCTATTTTTAAAAAGAGATTATGACACTTTTCCTCTTGTAGTTGATTCGTGGATTGCAGAATGTTTTATCAATCAACCAAATGATGGCTTCGTACTGCTGGATTTGTGCATTCAGTGGTATCCTAGCAACGCTGCTACTAATCCCATCGCGAAAGAGCGTGCGGAGAGACCTGAATGATCAGATAGCAGCAGTTGGGGTCGAAAAAATGCGTCGAATAAGCATTCGTAGTTATCGTAATGCTTTTGATGGGTTGCATGAAATCAGTCGATCGGAAAGCAAAGCAGAAAGTTTAGAGCGCACAACTGTCGATTTAGATGAAGAAGATGACAAACACGCTACTACCAAGGAATCCCTTGAGAACAATAACAATCCAAAAGGAGAAATAGACAAGAAAGCAGAAGAGGGTTCAGTGGTTCCTGGAGTCGTTGCATCTGGGATTGAACATGTGGAATCAGAAGGAAAGAAGAAAAGTGAGTGATTCGTTCTTTCGTAGTATTTTCGTAGTTAGTATTTAAAGGTGTTTCGAAGTAACACCTCTAGACTCACTTTAGCCACATCCTAAACAATCTAGCAAGTGCTATATCTACATCCTTCACGTATCCTCCCCGAACCCTCTCATTCTCGTACGGCAATAATGTCAAAAAGTAATTAGGAAGTTCTTTGTCGAGACGAGAGTCGAGAGTTATGTCTCTTTCCCGTGGTCCATGCCTCTACTTGCGGCTTTGCAATGTGGCGGGCGATATCTTGCCGCTGCAACCCCTTTTGGAGGCCTGAAACTTGTTTGTAATTTTACACGTATTCTTGTAGATATTTAAATCCACTGGATCTCAATGATTACACCCTCCCATTTGAAGACTCTGTATCGCTTATGGAAACAGACACCCTTGGGAACGGCCCCACGGCTTACCCGGGGGTTACACTGAGAGATTTAGGAGTTTCTTCGTAAACAGATTACTTTTGGTAATCTATCACCGTACAATACTGGAACCAATACATGTTTTATCAGAATTAACTAAACATCGTTGAGAATATACATCATTGATAAACATAAAAGTATTTAAAACACACTTGCTATCAAATATAGATGGTAATAAGAAGAATCATTTGTAGAAAAAATCACAAGACCATTAAATTTACGTTTTAGCAATACGTTAACCTTGTGTTTTTAGTCTGGTCACTTTCATTCAGATCAGATCTTCCAGTTGGCACTGTGAGATCTCAGAGGCACTACTGTTGGCACGAAAGTTTTGCTTTACTTTGATAAGTATCACCAAGTGCAAGAAATTTCGTGTCAATGTCTTTTTTGTGGTTATCCTTAAAACGTTCATTAGTTCTTGTTTTATTTATTTTGCAGATCGATCGCAGTTCCTTCGATTGGCTTTATCTCCTCGATATTTGTGGCATGTAGCCTTCTCATCTCTTGTTATTTTGAGGATAAACTTCTACGTTTTATTGTTTGATTCAGTAATAACAAGGATGAGCAACGAGAATGCATCAGTAGGTAAGGGTTTTCAAATTCATATGATAATTTTCACAGACAAATTCCACCTATTTTATAAGAAAGGCCAATAAACTGTTCCATTTAAGTTGTTGGGGTTTGCATTCAAGTAACATGTTGGCCAATGTATCAAAGGAGCTTAAAATATCATCTGAAAGTACGTTTTACTCTTGGTGTCAGATTGCAGGGGGCATCATAATAGAGGACTTCATCATAGTTACCTCATTTTAAAGACAATCACTCTCTGTCTGCATGAAGTCGGATTCAGTAGTAGGGCTGTCTTTAGCAAATGAGGATTACCATCAGCTGACTAGAAAAACGTGCTACCCAAACCATTCACTGTAGGATCTTCTTCTTCTTCTTCTTCTTCTTCTTGCATTAAAACATGATGGCTGTTGCTGGTAAAGGGTGCATCTCTTATGAAGCCTTTCCATTGATTTCTGTCTTGTGTCATCACATATGCCTCATTTAGTGGTTTGCAAAAATAAGAAACACAAAGATCGCCAGTCTTCAGATCTTTCACAACGTGATTCTTCCAAGAGAGCTTCGATGAGTTTCGGAGACATTTTCATTCATCAGGTTTGTCGCTTCAAGAAAACTTTTTTGGGAAACTGTTTGCTGTCCATGCGGTACATGTGCCCAAACAAACGTAAACAATATTTTGTAATTATTTGATGAATAAGAGGTTGTTTGCAGCAACGATTCAATGTAATTTCAATATTCTTGATGTGATAAGATTGC
>JAAAKM020006971.1:27253219-27264000 GCA_010016025.2 Alatinidae sp. Z8VKAUB7J3 | reverse complement strand
CTAGAGAATATAAAAAAGAGCTTCCCAACAGAACTATACATTTCGAAAACACCCAGTCAGGAATAATGCTGTACGTTGGTTTTCACAAAATATTTTCTTGTCGTGCTAACAATTATGGCACTGCTTGGTTTATAGATTGCATAGTCTTGTCCCTATAATAAGAACTTGCGGAACAGTATGTGACAGCCTTTACCTGAGGTATAAGTAGTAGTACAAGTTTAGTCTATTGTCAGGATCATTATAAGAGTCATGCCTTTATCGGCAGTAAATCGTGCACACTCAGGTTCATAGCCAGGATTAGAAATTTGGAGGGGCTATTCTAAACAATGGGGAGGGGGTAGTTTGAGTTTTCTGGGGCTAATGGTGCAATTGCTTAAGGAAAGAATATATACATGTATTTGTATCTTGATAGAGGAATTGGGGGCTGAGCCCCCTACAGCCCCCTCTTGGCTACAGGCATGTGTACACTCACCTAACATTTCCGGTCAAACTTACAAAATGTAAATAGAAAATAGCAGACGGACGTATTCAAAATTTTTTGAGGTCATTGCAGAAAAGGCTGAAAGTATATTTTTATATACTGTATGGCCTCTCGACCATCCCCCCTCACCCGGTATCTACCAATAGAAAATAACTATAAGGCATTTTTGGGTTAAGGTGTAAAGTCCTAACATGCAATAAACGCCTTTCTATGTTAATATACTAATCGAAATGTTAATATATCAATCGCTGTAACTATTGAAATGAGCCCTCCCTTCCCACTCCTTTTATGAACTCTTTTTTAAAATTTTGACTACTTCTTATAGTAAATTCTTACCAGAACAAGTTGAGCATTTATACATGACATTTCTTGTAAACGCTAAGGAACGTCCACCCTTTTGGGGGGAGCGTAGAAAGGGACGGTTTTAGCGGTGGGAGGGTGCCCGAGGGTATCCGAAATAGTAAGGCTTTGATGAATCATCCGAATTTTTACAAAATTTAAAGGCCAGACCTTTGATGACCTATTATTTTATAGTGCGGTTGATAATTGTCTTTCATTTAAAAATTTGAAATTCATTTTTAAAATAATTATGCAACTTGACTTTGATGGTTCTTAATCACTAACATGGAAATCGTGGAGCTCCCCTCTCCAGTTCCTATGATTGGCACCTTACCTCTACTTTCCTCAATAAAACTATTACAGTTTACAAAATGCTAACAGTACCAACTGATTTTATGAAAGCAATTCCTGTCAAGTTGACAACAAAAAATAGCGAGTGCTTTTGCGTTTATGAAAATAGGTGCAGTCATTGATTTCCGGTTGAATGTGCACAATTTTGATTGTCATGGCCTAAATGTCTGACTAGCTTAATTTACGGCAAAAACCTGCAATGGATTAAAGATCTATTGCCGAATCACAAATTGCCAATAATAAATTTCAATAGTTTGTTTATGGTCACAGTACGTCCTCAACGGTGTTTGGTATATTCGCTGGAACTTCTCTAGAATGTCTTGAGGGAGTGGAAGACGCTTCAGTGTATTGTGCGTAGTCAAACCTCAAAACATTCATGTCGGTACAAAATATATTAAACTCTAATCAAGCTGAGTGCTTCTTATTCCTGTATTAACTACATAGAGCAACTGCTATAATGAATGGCCTTGCTGATCGAAGAGAAATAATTTAATCTCTCAGATAACTCAAGGGAACTTCACAGGGGCGCAACTAGAACTTTTTGAGGGCAGGGGAGCTTTATCAGAATTAGGGCAAGATTTACTCATATGTATTTGTATGAAGCGACGAAGTCGGGAGTAACTGCAGCTGGGCGACTTTGGGCACTGTAAGCTTGCCAGCGGGAAAGTTTTCCAATATTTAGAATATATAGAAGTTGGAAAAAGAGACACTCAGAGAAATAAAGGACCATTGAAACACTGCATAGAATAGTAGGATCTAGTTTTTAGAGGGTTGGAAGTTTGTCCTCAAGCCTTTCACGGTAATGAACAACCAAAACTTTAACATGCAACTTTGAAGAGGAGGTTAAACTCCCGGAGAGAGCTTCGACATCGTCATTAAATTTAGAGAATAACTTCTAAAATTGAGGTAGTTGCAAAATTTTTGCTACTCTCAACTGGGTGGGTTTTAGTTTCTCTGAGATAAAATTTCAAATGATGCAAAATCGTCCCTCTCTCTATGATTATGTTCATATAAGTGAAAGGTTTCGTACTTGCAGAACACCTATGTGTCAAAGTTATCCTAAAACAGTGTTTTATTCCTATTCATACAATCGGGCTCACTCAAACCTGACGTATTTAAATACGGATACATTTACATTTGTACTCAATAATCATAAGAAGCGAAACTTGGGCAAAGAGCCTCTGCTTGCTTTTCTCGTGGAAAGATTCAAGCACTCTGTCTGTATTTATCGTTTGTAAACGCTGCATTTCCTGCAGCCGGCAAATGGCAGATGCAGCTCTTTTTGCCTCGCAAGAGCTGATTGGAGATTTACAAGCAAAGAAGGAAAACAGTAGCCATGGAGAAACCATGCTGAGTCATTTGAACCAAAGAAATTCTCCGCTAGCTATTGGTGGAAAATCGTTTCAATGAACAAGAAAGTGCTTGCAGATTTCATGCCACACGAGCAGTCAAATAACAAAGGATACTTTCCATTGATTGGAATACATTTCAGAAGTATGGAGCTGATATTTAAGAGAAAACAATGGGGTATGAAATTATATTTGGAACAAAATAAAAATTAAGACCAACTGTTAGCGCCTTGCATTCAAGGGCAATGGCTGCCTTCTAGTTGTGCTTAAGATGATGGCACAATTTTCGATAGAGAAATTAGGGTAGGGGAGGCCCCCCTCCCCCCTCTAGTTGCACTCCTGACTTCACCTTGTGTAAGAAAGCAGTTCACCAGCAAGTTTCTTTCTCTTGATCTATTTGTGCCATCGCTGTATTTCCCGCGATTGACATGAATTCTGAGATCGTAACCAATGATATCATGATTTATCTATCTATAAGTCCGAAAACACAACGGGTAGATGATATATTGCTTTAAACGCTACGAATTTAACGCTGTTCCATGCCAGAATCGATCGTCGTCCGTTGAAATCTCTCACCGCAGCTTCTACCGTTTTTGTTTTGCTGCCAACCACGAGGTTTCTGCGCAAAATTTCCTCGAGGTGTGACGTCACGGGAAGTATCCATATTTCTTTAGACATTTTTACCATGGCCAAATTCAGTGAATAAAAGCATATGGCAGCACTAACAGGTACTTGGAAAATTCGAATGTTTGAAAGTCTTGAGACAATGAGATCGTAAATAATAATTCAATAGCGGTCGAGGACGACACTCGTAGCAGACCCCGTATTGTTCCATTCTTTATCACAGTGAAGCATTAAATACTGCAACTACTTCAAATTATTTTTTTCAAGATAAATAGTAGGAAACTGTAAGTTTGTTTTTAAATAAAAAAAATACTGGTTTACGTGTTGAGAAATACTGCTTTTGATATAACAATCGACCCTAAGTCTTTAGACAAGCTCGGTTGTATTTACCAAGACTGTAGTGTAAGCCGATAACTACACATACTGCTGTTTCTAGGTTTTGTGACTAAGGCAACCGCTAGCCTCATTATCATGCGTTGATATATCACGTAAGCACGGGCAATAAGTTAGTTGAGTTTAGTTGAGTTCGTTAATAGACGTAGGCCCACTGAACTATAAATAAAAAAGTCTGCAGGAGTGCAACTAGAGGAGGGAGGGAGGGGAGGCCTCCCCTGCCCTAATTTTTCTACCGAAAATGGTGCCCTCGTCTTACGCACAACTAGAAGGAAGGCCTTGCCCTTGAATGCAAAACGCTAACAGTTGGTTTTCATTTTTATGAGCCTCGTGATTCTTAAAAAATCAGCGTTTGAGCCTCTTATAATTCTCAAGACGATTCTTAAATTTTTATGCTGTGAATCTATTTAATTTTTTTTAGAAATTAAGCTGTTAATTGTTGGTAGAGAAAAATGTATATTAGACTTAGAGTGTAGAAAACAGGTTGATTAATAACGAAAATAACTCGTTCCTCTTGGTTGAGATAAACATGACCATCCATTTGAAAAAGCAAATCCATTGAATTCAGGTAGACTGTATCATCATTGGATGTGAACTATTTTCGTGGTTTTTTTATGTTTTGATGATGTAAAGACTTTATTGAGTACCAATTTGTCGTCAATTTGCCAATTTTTATTCTTGTTATCAATTGCCATCATTCAGATTCAACCATTAGTTTTGGTCATTCTCGTCTCATTAAGTGAACCCAGATTTTTGCTTTTTTGGGTCCACCCTGATTTACGGGGGACCTCAAATTTTTCTGGTGCAACAAATTATGGGGGGCCTGAGAACATTTTATCCATGGGGGACCTAGAATTATGGGGGAATCTCAAATTTATGGGGGGACCTGAAAAGCTGGATGAAACCATGTGGAGTTCTATTCCGTGCTGCACTATCGATAAGTGCATGAATATAAATTGATGGGGAAAATACAGACATTTTTTTAAGTCATTCGGAGTTTCATTTCCCCCGACAACAAATGACATGCTACCAGGTTAATTATGCCTTAACTATTTTATTAACGATGGTTACAATTTAGGATGATAGCTTTCTTTATTATAAAGTATCTACTACCATATGAGTTGAAATATATCAATGACTATCAACACGGTATAAAATTGGGGTGTTAAAGCGCCTTTTTCGTATTGACTCTTTGGAACCTTCACTCGCCCTGCTATTTCAACAGCTTCCGTGTTTCTAAGTATTCGAGAAATTAAGTAAATTAATAAAGAAATATGTCGGAGTCAAGCACGGTGGTTTAAGGCACTGCTTACAAACCCATTGAACTCGGCCTCGATCTGGTAGGTACTCGGCCTCGATATAGTGGTGGCCTGTGCAGTGGTTCACCTCTATGTTTCAGGCGTAGGAGCCGCCTTGTGCTCGCAATTGTCCAACGTCTCACTAATGAGTGCTGCTTTGTGAGTGTCACCATAGCTTTGTAAACACGTTTTAGCAACTAAATAAATCCTTTCTCAATGCCCACTCCGCAGAACTGAATCCCCCGTTCTTGAATACTAAAATATACAATATCGTCACAATATCACTCTAGAAACCCCCAAATTGCTGAGTGTCAGGTTAAACACGCCCTGTTATACGCCATCTCATTGAAAATTTCCCTAAAATAGAGTAAAAGTAAGTTTAATACAACTGCCGTGAATACCGCCTAGATTTATGCAAGATTGCCAAAGGCTGTGAGAATTCATGTCCATATAGTAGGACTGGAATTTCGTGACGTTTGAGTAGTTTCTGCTAGCTTTCTAGGTGAGATCGACGCGATGTGTTTTGTTATTCCACCTTATATGTTCCAAATCCACGTGGTTGTTTTTACAAAACACGAAATGTGCGCCTCCTGTGACATGAAGTGACGTGTTCAGGGTGTCATTCGTTACTTGATCTTTAGCTAACACAAATGTACTCCTTGTTGATTCAAGGGTGGACGTAATGTGACAAACTGACACCAGTTACGTAGATCCAAGTGCTCTCCGCAGTTGAAGCACCGAAAGAAAATTACATAAACGTCATTGCTGGTTAGCGACTTACATACGCTCTGCTTTTTCATTATAGGAAGTCAGCAAGCTAGTGACAAATGCCGTTCTACAAACGGAGAGAATCATCAAAGAAAATAAAGACCAACTGGTTAAGGTAAGACATTTATGGATTACACTGGTTTGCCATACACGACAATTTTCCCATTCAAAACGCGTCATTTCATACTTATTTTTCAATTTTGAATGGTGTAGATCACTACTTGGTTTTACACTTGCTTAGTACACTATTTGGTGGGACTGGCTACAAGTTGCTAGCAAGCACTGTTTGCCATCAACACAGTCGTAAGCCCCAATGTCACATGATCAATTCCGAGTCACTCTTTAAATCCTTCAACACTCTCAGCATTCCAGTAGGGAGAGAATATCGTACCCAAATTCCTCTTCGTGTTGGTTCCATTTAAGTCTCAAGTTTCTGTTAAGTGTGTTCCCTAATTGTGAAAACTGCATTTACAATTCAAACATTTGGGAAAGAATATTCAGTTTTGCTGAAAGATATCATGATTAATTGACAACTTTGGGCTATCAAGAAGACCATGTTAATCCCAAGTTAGACAGACCACAGAAATAATAGAAAGGAGTTGTCAAGCTGTAGAAAAACACATGCAGCTGATACGACATAAAGAGACTGCAAAGGTAGAACGAAGTTTTAAGTTTGCGAGGCTGCAAGGTTGCATAACCTTCGAGATACATTTTTAAAAAATCCTTTTTGTCTCATTCAAGGACTCAATGGTAAAATGTACAAACGGCATGCATGTCGATAACTTCCAAAATTCAACACGTGAATTATGCTGCCTAAGATGAATTTGCTATGATGAACTTTATTATAGGCTAAGAGGTTGACGACGGGGAATTGGGAAAAGCGAACGGTTGTATTTTCGATAATGAATATCAAATTTTGTACTTTTCACTTTCACGTACTAGGCATCTTGATTGATCATATTTTTCAGCATAATTGACCAAGCTACATGTTTTATGCATTTTCATTCCTTGGGGAGGGACATGAACGTATGTGAAATGCACAACACGTTAATCCTATGGCGTTTCTTACTCTGCTTTAGATTCATAGGTCATGTAACAACGGTCATCAAATATAGAAAGCTAGAAAGGGATCTACGCCTCTGTATTTTAGTGGGACGATTAGCATCGCTAAGCTCTTTGTATCAATAACTTAGTCCGTTTAGTAGAAACCTGATTGCGTATGGCCGCACCTCGTCATACATTGGCAGGGCAGGCCTCATACGTTTCACTTTAATCATGTTTGAACTCTAAAAACGCTTAATTATGATACCCATCCATAACTACAGTTCATTTCAAACCGTTTACATAACTAGATTGGGCAAGAAAACCCTGTTGGTAGAGTACAGTAGTAAATTTCTAAATGAAATAAGTAGAGAGGGCGAGGAGAGCATCTGCCACTCTTACGCTTTTTTTTATTCAAAATTAGGTATCAAAGAGTATTGGCTTTCTGTAAGACATCAATTACCCTTCAGTATTTTCTTGCATTACAGAATCTTTGAATGTAGATGGTTTGCAGCACCATGGCTGTACAAAGTTTTCAGAATTTACTAATGTTCTCAATGAATAAGTGCTTTAGTAGTTAAAATTAACAGAGCTCCAAATCATTTTAAAGTTCAGTACTTATGAAAAGATCTGACAATGTATGCTAAAAGCTTATATAGGTATTACATGTCAGAACCTTTGGCTCTTAGATTAGAGTATCTGAGTTAACATTTCCATCTTTTTTCACACTTGTAATAACGTGACTAGCAGCTAATCGTGCTCCATACTGCTGATAATGTGTGGTTAGGTTGCCGTTAGAGAACTTTCTCTTAGTGCAAGGCAATACAGCTGTAATTTGCATTCAAACAATTGATTTTCCTTTAGTACACCTTATGTTTCCCACAACAAAACGTATGATATGTGTAAGGGCAACTTGCCATTGTTAGCATTCCATTAGAGACTCCATCATAACACATTATGCGTTTTCGATCTTGGTGAACGTTGTCATGAGTTTCATGTTAGATACTGAAGCGGTTGCTTGCGAGCTGACAACGAGGCTAGCTAGGAAGGAGTTCTATGGCTATTTCCATCAGCATGCACATAGTGTCGGAATGCCACAATCACACACTTGCCAGATGAACTGTCAGTGTTTTTCAGAAAAATGCAGTTTTGCAGCGTTTGCTATGTGAGATGTTGGTTTCTCAGTTCCCTATGAGCACACGTTAAGATTATGGTTTACCACACTGAGGACGAGTGCGCCCCTGTGAGATATTGTGTTTCTTGCGCACGTTTCATCCATTGTAAACGCTTAGGATCAATAATACAGTTTGTGGTATGCGATTAGCACGTAATCCAAACTGTGAAGGAGACACTCAAATTTAAACAGGCCGTTTTACTTTTTAATATGCGCCTATCCGAGGGATTACGAAAGAACTACAACTTTACCGGCTCGCAATCTGTGTATGAGTTGTTCATTCTAACACATGATCTCGTTGATTGCAGCTGGCAAAGGCGCTGTTGGAAAAGGAATCAGTAACCTATGACGATTTAGTTGAACTTCTTGGACCCAGTCCCCACGGCGATAAGAGGCGAATGTACAACCTTTGGGAGGAGGAAAAGATGGGTAATCTGAGTGATACGACAAGTAATTAGCTTGAGGTGAACTGCTACAAATGGCAAACAAATTTTATCGTGCTACCGTTTGATGTAGGAATTACTGTAAACCGAACAGCGAGTATCTTTATGTTGAAGTCTGTAAGCAGGATGTTATGTTTTGTTCAAAAAACTTTGGTTTGTTCATTTGATGTGCCTGAGTAGGATACCTCAATTGATATATGTTTGTTTGTAGCGACCATATTTGCCCAAATGTTGTTGATTTTGAAGTGCTGCTTACAGCCGATGATATATGTACGCGTTGAAAAGTGAATGAGGATAGTTAGATATAAAATATGCTAGTAGTTTTGATAAGTGATAATATAATCAGATATTTCGTTGAAAGAATGAATACCGAAGCAATATTTAGGTGTTGTGTTATTGTACTAATTGATTCTTGGAAGTTTCCATTTACCTGCGTATTTGAATAATTGAACAAAATAAGCGAAGTTCTCATGAAAATAGGATATTCATGGTAGTAAAAATACAATTTTGGTACTTTTATAGCTGTACGAATGGATGGACGTAATTTTTCCAATTTTATGCCGCGTAAAAATAAAAGCAAATACGCTTCATTTACCTAGCGCCCCTTTGCGCTCTAAGGCTTTTTACAACTGACATTTACCTCGAAGACAAAGTTTACTATATATCCTTTTTTCTGGTCCTCGGCCTGGGGATTTCGACACATATCAGCTACACACGGCGCTTACGTGTTTTTGCCATTATAGCCACATCCCAATTTTTACATTTTGGTGCCTTGAAGCAAGACAGGTTTTACATCTTGCTTAAGAATATTGAAGTAAGACCCGGCTCAAACCTCTGAATGTCATAGTCCTTAAATTATTAGCAGCTGCTGAAACAACAGAGCCATGCTGCCTTGAGGGAGAAAGAACGTGAATACCCTGTCTAGTAGCATACTGATTATATAGATATACTACAGTATTTAGATAGTACAATAATGACAATAAATCAGTACAATAAAGAGAACATTTCTTTTAAGTATTGTAACGCTTACCTACTCAGTTCATAACGTTGACGTACCTAACGATGGGGAAGTAACCTCCGAAACTCAATTCAGAACGGAACTATGACGCATAACATGATAAACTCAGATAGTACAATAATGACAATAAATCAGTACAATAAAGAGAAAGTGTTAAACTACTAAAAGCACATGAAATATTTTATATATAGTAACACTTGTCAGCTCGCTTTATAACGTTGGTATTCCTAGGAATGGGAAGTAACCCCCGAAACGCAATTCAGAACGGAACTATGACGCATAACATGATAAAATCGACAATTGATTGTACATTTTTTGTATTGTTCGAGAAAATTTCGCCCCGTAATGTTACTTTATCTTGTCTTTTTAATACCAAAGTGAACATCAGACTGTGAACCGGACCAACAGTATACCTTATTTGGGTAAAGAATTCATTGATGTTTTGAGTACCTACAAGATGTTCTTGACTTTCTGTTCACGGGATTTTGATTTTCCTTAGAGAACCTTGATGAGGTTCGAAAGAAACTAAACCATGCTTTATTTTTACGACGATACCTTTCTGATAATCCAGAACGTCAGTATTATTTTGCAACAAGGGCACATACCCCATGTATTTAATTTTAAATGTCAGTCAATCAAGCGATGAACAAATAAATCGATCACACTAAATAGAGTCGTCCACCACAGTCCCCTCAGCCCATTTCGTATTTACTTCATTGAATGTTTTGGACTCTATTCACTATGCTTCTTGCTTGCTCACATCATACATGTTCAAATTCTCTAGACTATTCTCGCCATAGATGGAACCAATCAAATCTATTGTTGTTTACAAAAGGCAATTTCAGGATTTTTCCCAAAATGAATTTCCTTTCACACTTTTTTCTTATATTGCTCAAGAGATCTTTACTGTGAAGGCCAGGCATTAAGGGATTACGCCCACTTTCGAGGCTGTTGGTAGCATTGGCCAATGAAAATGCCCCATATAACCACACGCGGTTTGGAGTCGACGCCGAAAATGCTCTAGAGACATAACACGGAAAGCCGTTTATTACAAGAACGTTTTGCTCGTTTTAGGCAATACAAAAAAATGCACCGTTCATATCTCAACTTTCTTTAATCGGGTTAAGAACGCCACCAAAGATTTGGTTACAGAAAAGTCGAGTATCGAAGGAGTAAATGTACTCCACCCAGTTAAATTGCCCACTGAAAGGAATGCTGACAGTAAGCTGTTTAATTTTCCCGTAGGATTTTAATAATATGAGATGACAACTTGTCATTTTTCCCATCGACAATAACAAATTATGATGACTAACAGTTGCATTTGCTTGACGATAATAGGTATTTCTTCGATTCTCCATCTCAGTGGCATATCCAAATGTGCGTTGTAAACAGAGACAACTTATTCACTATCCAACATTTTGTGGATCTCCAAAGCTTATCAAAAACCTAAAGTAAAGTAAAAGACCCAAAAATCCCAATACGTGCATTATTTTCGCTAAGGT
>JAAAKM020006971.1:27235719-27248219 GCA_010016025.2 Alatinidae sp. Z8VKAUB7J3 | reverse complement strand
TGAAAAAAGGTGACTGAAAATACAAAAACTTACTAGGCTTGCACATAATTTTTGTTCTGCATTTTGTCAGTCAGGGCCTTAATCTTTAGCAGTTTTAGAAGTTTTTACTGCATTTTAAAAAATAGGCAGTGTGGCCGAACACTTAGAGCAGCTGTCTTACAATTCACAGGTTATTAAATTCATTGGTTCGACCCTCGGTCGCTGTAATATCCTTGAGCAAGATATGCACTCTATTGTGCTTTAGCGTACGAAAGTGTAATATTGGGACGTGGCTATGGTAGCAAAAAACACGTAGGCCCCGAGTGTAGCTACTGTGTGTCTACACTCGGCAGGGAGTTGATCAGAAAAAATATGATAAGCAAGCCTGAGCTGAGGGGTAAATTTCTGTTTATAAGCGCCTTTGAATGTGCCAGCACAGAAAGTGCACAATATAAATGTATATTTTCTTCATAAACTGTAAGCACAATCCTGTTAAAATATTAAAAATAACAAAAACAATAATAATAATAGAAATATATAGTTTTTGAAACTCAATGCCTTTATTGCTAATCTTTATGATACAATAACATTTCCCGCTGTTTTCTCTTGGCATGGTACATGGGACAACAGGACTTGATATACAGGAGTGTTTAATTAATATATTTAGCAAAACAACAGCAACATCACAAGCCAAAGAAATAATAATGATAATAATAATAATAATATTAATATAAATAAACATGTTAATTTTCTTTTTCCATTCTCAGTGCGGATTAAACATGCTAACGAAAAATCTAAGCAATGAATTTAAGAAAGATAGAATACTTGTCATATCTCTGCATCCTGGTCACGTGCTAACAGACATCGGTGGTCTGAACGCAAAAATCACCGCTGAGGACAGTGCAATTAACATGTTAAAAGTCATCAGTGAGTTTTCGGAGGAGAACGATGGTCAGTTCTGCAACTACAATGGAGTGCCGTTACCATGGTGATTTCTGAATAATTGCAACCTCGTTTTCGTGTTGTGGCCATGTATTCGTGTTTTTGTATTCTGTGTTTGCTGGTATTTTTGGACCATCTACTTTGAGCTCGTCAGCGTTGTTTTAATTTCATTTGCTTGAATTTTATTCGTATTTCCGAACATAAAAATCCTGTTCCAAACTGCGACTGTAGTACATGTCGTGCTGATTGTACCCCTAGAGGGAAGATGTTGCAAGGAAAAGCAATGGCCACTATCCTCTGTCGTAAGATTTGGTAGTTATGTTAAGGTAGGCAGTCATAATAGTGTTGCTGCCATATAGTTCGGTAAAATTATCAAGGAAAGTGTAGACTGACTTAGCAGTGTACTGGAGAGTTTAAGTTTGCGGTTTCCAAACTGTACCACCTTTAGCCCACTTAAATACAAGGCTATATTCCTGACTGTCCTGTTATTGAAGTGATTTTTGACTTGTTGTATGTCGCAGTGGCTGTCTTTAGATTGATTAATTGTTCAAGTAACATAAAGGATAGTTGTTTTAAGCTGCATT
Organism: Alatinidae sp. Z8VKAUB7J3; assembly: GCA_010016025.2. NCBI lineage: Eukaryota > Metazoa > Cnidaria > Cubozoa > Carybdeida > Alatinidae > Alatinidae sp. Z8VKAUB7J3. The sequence continues at coordinate 27,246,714 of JAAAKM020006971.1, read as the reverse complement.
TGCAGGTACGTCTCCGACATCTAATTCCAAGGTTTCTTATTTCCAGAGTTCCTTACTTTTGATTCCTTTCTACGCTTTGTAGATGTTCCTCATCAACTAAATCTTTACAGCAGCAGCCTAGATGATACACATGTAACTTTGAGAGTGTCTTCAAGGAAAGCAAAAAATTTTATGATGAAACATAAAGAAAGTAAATTTTTGCCTTCTGATTAACCAATAAGCTTAATTGCGTTTATCCTTGTCTAAAAATTAAGCCTTGAGAGTTATAATTTGGTTGCATTATAAATTTGATATTCAAGATATGTTATCTCCACAATTACTTGTTTTACAGAAAAGAGTTGTAAGACTTTGTTTAGGGGATCGTTTATGCATTAAAGAGAAAGGTAAGATACATATGAAAAAAAGACTCTGCAAGGGAAAACAAGGTAAATGTGTTGTCCTCAGAAATGTTTGCATCTGTTGGCAAATACTCAACACAGCCAGCTAGGGCTATAACACTTTACAAATGCCAAATATTAGAAACAATTAAGCCAATGATACAAGCTTTGATCTGCACGTAGTGCCTACTTCCCACTTCTGATTTTTGTCAATTTTCCAAAATGTCGAGATATTTTAGAAACTCAAAGATTACGACGTCCAAGCTTTTTATAAGTGAGTAACATAAAACGTTTTGAAACATAACTAGGAAAGGCTTACAATAACACAGTAATGAAAGGACACATCAGCAGATACCATAAAAAGATAAATTTAAAAATACAGAAAAGGACAGAAGTAAGATATCAAGATTAAAGACGCATAAGAATAAATGTAAGACCCTTATGGTCAGGATATGATAAAAGAACAGAGGTCAGTAGCTCAAAAAGGCTATAGCGGATCAACCTAGCTGTGAAATAGAGAGGAATCGAAAGAATAATTTCACAAAGGCTATTGCTACTTTTTTCTACGTTGGGCCTTTTCTGTCTCTGAAGCCAATATTGAGGTTTCTATGTTTAAGTCTATCATCAGACGTGTGACGGGTTAAAACAGTAGCGCGGGAGTTATATAATCTACCAACATCATGACCCAGACTTCTCACTTCCAAAATTTGGATTTGTGTAAAGCAAAGTAACACTCACAAGAGCAGTACAAGAAAGCTGTTATGAAAGTATTTTGTATAGTCAAGCTGCCTCGGGTTATAAAAGGATACAAATGGTAAAAACAATAGCCTTTTTTAAAAAACATTTGGTTTCCTTTTCTTTTCTTTTTTTTAATCAGGAAACAAGTTTTTGAAGTCTTTACGATAATAGAAAGATGCATGGTATATCTTTGTTTATGGGTTTGTTTATCTGCTGTAGTCGGCGTTAAATTGGTTATCTGACATCACTATCAAACCTTTACTCAAAAAATTACTCATTCTTTTAGTTTTCTTTTTTGCTTTCTATATCCCCTGGCTTCTGTTTACTCTTTAGTGGACATCAAGATATGCATGAATTTGCTATTATTCTAGCGTAATCAGACCATAAGGCCACATCTGTAGCAACGCCATCTAGTCTTTGAAGAATAGTTCATTTCATTGAGCTATCCATTCCATGTCATCAGTCAACTACGTCATCCCCTCCATTACCACGTCGCACCGTAAGCGTAGCCCTTCCTACGAGACTATCTCCCTGTCAACATTTCTTATAGTACGTGCAACTAAACGATAGAAATCAAGTTTAATCAGAGAAATGGAACGGACTCATTGCAGTCTGTGATTACATCTGGCACCAGCTGTGTTGTAGGTAATATTTGTTTATTGTCGTCTGTTACAAAAAGTGGGAAATACTAGCAATAGTAGTGGTAAACACTATTAGGTGGTTTTGAGCAGAAATGGGGAAAAAAGACTTTCAAATAGGCCTTCCTTCTAAAGTAACATGAAACATTATTACCCTTAAACGTTCTTGCCTTTACTGATTTAAGGAGCGTAGTTACCACATATGGTGTTTTTCAGAATTTTAGGCTGATTTGCATTGGTAGTTTTATTAGTAGGGAAGAACCAGTTTGTTTAAGGATGTGGAACACTATTAAACGTACTTCTAAGAACTGCATAGGCACTTTGATAACTTGCAGATTAAGACGGATTAAGATACTATAATGCTTTTATCTGAAATTGATCTGTGATACGAAGCGTGGAGGACCATGGTATATGCATTCATCATTCCTTTGTAACTTTGTGCTCCCCCATAATATTGATACGGTGTTTTCTACCAACCCTTGACAACCTCAAAACTTCTGTACAAAATAGAAGTACCTCATCGGTATTAGTAACCGTCACAAAGTTTATACACATTTCGTACAAGTCATGACCTTCCAAACTAAGTTGTCAGTATCCGTAGGTAGTATCCATAATATTGATACGGTGTTTTCTGCCAATCCTTGACAACCTCCAAACTTTTGTACAAAAAAAGTACTTCATCGGTATTAGTAACCGTCACAAAGTTCATACGTATTTCGTACAAGTCATGACATTCCAAACTAGGTTGCGAGTATCCATAGGTAGTTATGAAACTTTGGTGTCATGCTTTAAAACATTCGTTTTCAGAATTTCTTTCAAGCTTAAACAAACTTTATACGTTGCAATTCTTCACAATAGATAAGATCATATGGTTCTATTATAAGGAAGGTATTTGTCTTTAGTTTATAGATAATTATATTCCCATTTTTCCTGTCTGCAGTGGATTTATTTTCATTCTAAACTCCTTTTTTACCTTATTGGCAGCTTTTTTTATTTTTGTTTTGCACTTTTGATTTTGTTATGTTCTTCTTCAATTTCAAACTTTTCCCGACTTTATTCCTATTTTTTTTCAGTTCGACGATTTTATTTTCCATCCATTCTTCTCTGATTTTCCTTTTAATACTTTAATGATAAATCTGAAAGAAACCTATCTAAGCATGAAATACTAATGTAGCAACAGAGTATATTACAACGTTTGTAAGAGGCTAGTTAACACGAAGCCCTCATGAACACCGTTCGGTTGGTACAGTTTTACGCTTCTGAAGCAGAGGAGGGAATAACACATATAGAGCCCTATTATCTGGCATTCCCGAGTACTTAAAACCACTGGCACATTGCTTTGTCTCTTTAAGAAGGCAGATTGCATTTCCTTGTAACATTTTGGAGGGAAGTATATAGTAGAATATTTTACTCATATCTTCTCGAGTGTCTTGACGTGCTTGAAGATGCCATATGGTAAACGTTTAAAGCACAACTTTGCTCATTTGTCTTTGGCCTTTTGTTATGTATTCGATGCAATATTCTGTATCGCTATGTTTGTTTGTTTTCCTATGTTTACAAACACTGGGGGTAATACTGTAGGCGATGGACTTCAGCTAGAACGGGATTCTAAGCAACATTGACGTAAGATGTTGTTCTTATCGTAGATTGTGTACTTGTTTCATTTTAAAGGAAGGAACATAGCAAAAAAAACCATTCATACTCTTGTGTATTTCTTTGCATGATGATTCCTTAGTCAATGGTGCTTTAATGCGGAGAATTTGCTTGTGCGTTTTCTCTCACGTCCGTTTGGGGACCATGTGATACTTGCTTGGGAACATGTTTCGGACCACTTTGCTTGCATAAGAAAACCTTTTTCTGAAAAAAACCCATAACAATTACATTGCACCCTTGTCAAATGCAACTGTCCTCATCCTTATTTCACCCACCAGTATTACTCATTGTTACTACTGCGTTAATCAAACATTACAATATTATGTTAGCAATCTACAGACCTTCGGCAACTTGAAGCACCTCAATGTTACATCTTAAGAGCCCTTCTTTTCAGACCGACCTCATCGAGTAAACATAATGTTTATAACATTTTATCGCCATTTTGAGGATCTCATTATTATAAAGTATTTTAACATCTTGGGCGGTTAATGTCTTTAAATAATCGCAGATTAATTTATCAAAAGTACTAATTTAAATTCTATTTAACGAAGAAATTTGACCTTACCTGTTCATCTTGATACCGTAATCCGAGTATGGTTCTCACGGAAATTTCCCTTGAATTTTACCATAGGTATATTGCTACTAGCTTAAGCAACTTGCTACTAGCTGCTTGGTAACTTAGCAAATTATAGGTACTAGAACTTGCAAAGCCGTAATACCATCAAGGCGTGCCCTGAAGTCAATATTTCATAATACTTACCCTGTTGTCATTTATTGTGCTAGACCAATCCAGCGATGAGCAACGAAATTCATAAAGTGTTGAAATATTATTAATTCCAGATTTACATCAGCAAAATAGCGTATATTCAGTATAGTGACAAAATTACTTCAGATTACTGTTCTATCCAAGCCCGCTGGACCTAACCATACTTCTGTTTAACAGTTGCATTGTTCTCTAGACTGCAGAGTAGTCTTCTAAACAAAAGCGCTCTAAACTAGACAAGAGAGCACGTACCTCTGCCCCCACATTCCAAGTAATTTCCGTTGCCAGGATCTCTGACTCTTCCTTGCCATATGATAGTAACCATGCCTAGAAGTTTGTGATAGTAACAGATACTGCCCTCAATCCAAATGACCGAGAATCAGCTCTATAACGTGACCTATAATCCGATCCACGAGTGAGACGGATCTTGCTCTTCACACCCTCGACGTGTAACACCATTACTATACTGTAAAATCTAAGATTAAAAATCTTACTAAGAAGTGACACCGTGAGCGCTGCTGAGAGTGCCATCGAAAGTCCACAGAGAGTGTCTCAGAGAATCCACAAAGAGTGCCACGGAGAGTGCCAAGGAAAGTGCCGCTTAGAATGCCGCCGAGAGTTTCACCGAGAGTATCACAGAGAGGACCACAGAGAGGGCCATCGAGAGAGCCACAGAGATGGCTACAGACAGAGCCACAGAGAATACCACAGAGATGGCTACAGAGAAGGCTACAGAGAGGGCCAGAGAGAGTACCACAGAAATGGCTACAGAGATGTCTACAGGCCACAGGGAGTACCACAGAGATGCCTAGAAAAAAGGCTACCGAGAGGGCCCGAGAGAGCGCCTCCGAAAGCGCCACTTAGAGTTTCCGGAATAAATTTGATGTTGAATTGATGTTGATTTAAACCCGCCACATCTTTTAAAGTTGTATATGTGTAAACTATTAGTATTAAACAAGATAATTATTTTATTTATACTTTATTTTAATATTGCACCATTAGGGAATCTCTGATATGTTACGAATCCTAAGAAAGGTATACTCAAAATATATTTCGCTTGAATTGAAAGATTGGTCTTGAGAGTTAACTTAGGGGGTTGCTGTAAGCGGGAAAAATTGAAAATTTGTATTTCAGTGCAATACATTAACGCCCAATTTTGACACAAAATTGGGCTGAAAGTGACCTTATGGAAAAATATGCTGTATGCCTTTGGTGCATAGGCCACCCAGCCTCCCCATAGCTACAGAACTGACCTTACGGATTATCTGTTACAACATCAATAGTAGAATTGTTCATTGGTGTGAAACCAATCAAATTGTGTCGCATAATCTTAGAAATTTAGTTTCAAGATGACATGGCCACCGATCAAAATGTTCCTGTTACTGAGAATTATTGGAATGCTGTGCCAAAAGTATTCGTTTCAAACTCATGATTATATGGGACAACCATAAGTTACTTTTTTCTTTCAATACATAGGTACGTATGCCAGGTATTTTCAAGAGCAAGCCACACACAAATATAATACCAATCCTGTCCTTTGTTAATCCTGACAGATTTTTCGCTGACTTGTGTTTGGGTCTTACCGACGCACTGTACCTTTTCATCAACTTCGTCAATTTCATGGAGTTAATGTAGTTGCTTTTTTTATCCTGGACATGGTTGCTCAAGTTCTTTGTAGCGATTGCTCGTCAAAAAGTCACCTGTGTCCACTGAGAATTAAACAAAATTACTGATCCCTTTTTAATCGTTTTGTTGCATCAATAACCTTCCAACAATGAAGCCGTGTATCGATGACCATAGGCATGCTATAAACCATTCGTTTATTTTGCCCGTGAAGAAGGAAACGGTATATTAATACTACAAGTGAGAAGGAAACCAATTTTCGCAGATCCAAAATTCGTCTATCAACCTTTTGGGATGACGCATTCCTGGTCTTGTGATTGGATTTCGTAAATCCCATATAGGTTCCAACATTAAGTTTCTTTGTGCTTTGTTATAAAATCGTAGGGGTCCTTAAATCAGATTCCATACATATCCGTTTCGTTGTTGAAACCGATAACGCACTTGGGCCTTGGTATTGTGAAAGGGGATTCCCAGCTTATGACATGAGCGTACTGGCTCCCTATGGTTTGAAGACCTCGATAACCCATTGCAACTTGTTCTGCTTCAACAACTGATGTTCAGAAAGAACCTTTACTTCTAGCAGTTGTTTATCCGCATGGGTTTACTGTAGGATTAACATTCAAAGATAAACCTTCATCCCTATTATTTTTGTAATTTAGCTGAGATGAAAGCTAAACATGGGACGTCTTTGTGATGGAGTGAATGCGAACGAAATGTTTTTCATACATCAGGGATCCCTTGGAGCTTTCTACATACGATGGCGATGATGATTCTGTTAAGTTGGAAATATCGATAACTTTTTATTAAAATGTGGTAACTACAAAATGAGGATGCCGTCAGATAATTTAGGAATGGATTTACCTGTTGACTTGGAGTCTTTCAGTACCTCTAACATTATGTTAGTGTTTTGGTATCATAGAGATAGTAGGAAATATGACCATTTTGTTACTACTTTGCAGGATCACCTGAACTTCTCCCTGGGACAAATCGAAGGTGAGTTTCTTTGCCAAACTCTTGTTTGATCAGTTTTGCTTGTGTTGTGATTATCGATTATTATCATTATTATTAGAAACTTTTGTCCAATCTAATCCCACCCTTATAGATGCTAATGGAGTCATTTTCGGTTCCATTATCTACAACAGCAATTATTTAACGTCAGAAATGTTGGTTGATGGTTGCTATTAGATAAAAACGTAAATCAAGAACATAAGAAATTTTACAAGAAATCACTTCTTTCCGTGGGCCGATGTATGAGTCCAAGTTTTGACTGTTATCGAGAACAAACTAACTCAGTTAATGGGTCCCATACAGGTGTTTAACACTTCGCAACGGAACTGCCCAAATTTACTTAATTTGCTTTCTCGGTCAATCATTGGGCTCATATTTCAAGCCCTGTTAGATAACGGTTTTCTGTCGGTAACGATCGAAGAAGATAATTACAACAATGCAGCCACATGCTTATATTTGCAGATGTTTTAAATCTCTACTACGAAGTTTGGTGACGGCAAGAAGGCTTATATCTTTTATAGTGAACAGCAAAATGAAGCGCGTAACTGTGAACTGTCATTGTGTTTGTCACAGAGATATTAGATTACTGACCAGAGATCAGACGTATTGTTGTGGTAATTTTTGAAATATTATTCCGCCTTGGTAGGTTATACTGTGTCGTTTTCACTCCGCATACCTTCTTATTTGCCATCTGCCTCAATGTCTTCGATCATATATTTTTGTCGATTTTCACAGGGACAGTCAGCGTATGATTATTTTAGGCCTAAGACGAATCGCTGTGCGAGATGTGTCTTCCCATTTGTTGTGCTCACTTCAAAACATTACTACAGAACGTCTAGGGGAAGGCAGACAGCCTGTTTTAAACCAAAACAATATTACCCCTCCCACTTGCATCCAACTGGAACCATGAAGACCAAAAATGATTTTGCATAGCCACTTTTGCTTGCTTCGCAGTTACCTTTTGACTTCCGATTTCATCTATCACATACGATTTTAATATAGTGAAAATCACTCAACTAGATGAGTCATTCTCAAAGGTCAGAAATGAATTACATAGTTTTTATTCGCTTCGTATATCATTATTATTCACACATCTGGTCATGATTGTGTATCATGTATTGAGATTTGAGGATGCTTTTGTGAGATCGCGGTATGCCTGCAGTTATTGAACCCCAATATTTTCCTATTCAGTTCGGCCAGCAACAATTCATCCACCTCTACAAGTGGATATGGGCATTGTTTGTGATCGTGGTTGACGTCACTGTCCAATTAACTCGAAAATTGTAATCACATCAGCATCGCCGAGTTGCCTTGTGAAACTGTAAACACGCTCATCGTAGGCTCGACTGAAAAATCGGATAGTCATAGGAAGCTTTGAATGATATAGTTTAGTCTACATATGATAAGTGGTTTGACCAAAAGAGTGCACCAAGGTAGAATTACAAGCGTGACCTTACTTGATGTGGAACATTGCCAACAGAGAAAACCGTATCTGGATAACATGCTTTCCTTTGGGCAGGCCTTCGTTGTTCCGTCTAATAGCATATGATGACTGTAAACCGGGGGAGTGGGGTGAGGGCCTGATGGAACCCTTTGTAAACTGGTGTTGCTGTTCTTCTACAAGTATTGAGCACTAAGCGTAACACGAAAAAGACCAGGAAACTCTTCTCGAACACTACGAGACTATATTTCACAATATTCTAAGAAAGGCAGCGAAGCCAACGTTGATAAGCCTCACTTCCTGAGGTTTTGGATAGAGCCGTGAAAATTTTTCAGGGAGGTCTGCAAGGCTATCTATTATTACAGTAGGCTCCACTTTTCTTCCAGTTCCACCATTTTTGTGCTGATTTTTTCCACTATGAAAGCAGTCTTGAAGCAACCAAGTTCAAGAAAATTGACCGAGACATTGAATTATTTAAATATCCACACCACCGTATTCCGTCAGATCATATTGACAATTTGATTTATGAATTTACATCGATAATTTCTGCAGTGATTTGAGTTATAGAGCGCTACTTGAATAAAATCGAAAGGCCTCTTGTCATATTGAAGCCTGATAACTTGGCACTGGCAGCCCATATAGCTAACAGGAGTTGACAAATAATGGAATAAACTCATAAAATTATGCAATGCATGTCGACGGAAGGGTTTTAGGGGACAAAATAGACTTATAGCCTAGTGTACTGACACTGCCGTACGTTTAATAGGAACCCTCCATATATCATCCTGGTTATCGCCATATTACAAAAAGCAAGCTGTTGCAGCATTAGTCAGTTGTCCAGTCGCAACCATCCATCTGCATGCGGGCCTTTTTAGGTTCCTTGAGCCACCTGCTTATTCCAATTCATATTTCCTTTAAAACCTTCTCTGCGAATTTAAAAGGTGATAAATGCCAGCTTTTATTGACCGACACAAATTTTATTTCCCTTTGGGAATAAATGTTTATTAAGAATAAATTCACTTATCTACAAAAGCCTCTTCTGGGAGTTAACACTTTTATAAGCCTGGAAGAAACGCGACGTTTGCTGATCAGAAACCTTTTTCAACCAGATTTTCGATTGTCATGTACTAGGGTAAACCTATCCCAAGAAATTTCGTACACCTTTGCCTGTTATTCTTATGTTTACGCAGAAATCCAAACGATTTTTAAAAGTGAAATTTTGTATACTACCCGTGGATAGTGGTATACCCCTCAGTCATGTACTATCATACCCCTTTTCCCTCCAACCCATGTTTTAAGAAATGCTGTTTGACGCAGCACAGGCACTAAATACTCAATAGGGCTTTATAGGTCCATAATAAATGAAATTGTACATTCTTCTACCATCCAACCCAGAGATGTTAGCTATTTGACGCTGTTTATCTTATCATAGCCTTCCAAAATCACTAGGATTGTATTACCGTTTTTATCGCAAACTGGTGTGATCGTACATCCTTGTTATCTCGGCGGGCGGAGTTTCCATTTGGATGTTGTTGATATAAAGTACAAAAGGGAGTCTTGTATGAAATCAACGAATCATAACTACAATGCCCATTCAGTCTGATTCCGTGAGGCTTCATTTTTGTTGCATGTTCGAGTTGTGGTATTGCAGTGGTCACAGGTAATGAAAGAACCTTTGACTGATATCTGTAGTTGGTTTCCTGTCCACTTAACGGTTACGTTAAGTTAACGGACTTCGGTTTCTGCGGATCAAAATATTTATTTTGTCATTAAGATTTTCTTTACCACTTCACAAACCATAGAGACAGTATTTGCGAGACAGTTGACTGAACTGCAGCCCTGTTCCCTTGATCCACGTTGATAACAGACTGGACTGCATAACAAATTGTACACAAATGTCTGCAAGACGTCAGAAAACCTAATCAGGCGTTCCCGCATCTATCAAAGGCGCCCAGGTTCGGTTCCGAATACACTGAGAAAGTTTAGTCAAAATTGCAAAAACTGTAAGTAGTCGTTTTAACAGACTAATCCTAACAATATCGGGCGGAATGTTGGAGCAGTTTGGGAAATAGTCTTACTTAGATCCAATCTACGCCTCTTACTAATAAAGCGAGGAGTTCAAGTGTAAGCTTAGTGTACGCGCCATCAGGCAGAAAAATTAGGGGAAGGACGTAATCACCTATCAAAAATGTATTCTTAAATATTCCAACAGTAAATAAGAACGTTGAATCCCGCATGTCTTCTTCGTTAAGACATTAACACAACATTCACCGAGCTTTCGATTTAGTGCTAATTATCTTACGTATTGCCTCGTATGGACAACGGGGCGGAAAATTTGCTTTAATCTTGCTGTTTCAGAAACAGTTTGCAAATCTCAATCGTTCGTCACACCCATCCTGAAACCAACCCCGAGAAAACAAGACACTTCATGCCTTTTCATGCTACGTGAGAGAGCAATGTTGGGCACTTTTAACCTGCGGGCAAGTAATTTGGAATTATTACTATGAGGTTTTCTCACTGCAGTAAGAAGCTTTTGATTGCGTTATTTGACTTGTGACGTAAAGTCGTGGTCCCAAATTCCGGTTTGACCTTTGGTCTGGTGATCAACGAATGTTACGAGTTCAACTGCCCATAGCCATCCAGATGTTGCATCTTAAGAAAATTGCTTTAGTTCTAGGTATCTCTGGTATCTCGATGCCCACAAGGCATGGCCCGGCAGTATTAGAAGAAATATTTCTATTGAAGGGTACTTCT
>JAAAKM020006971.1:27217768-27235619 GCA_010016025.2 Alatinidae sp. Z8VKAUB7J3 | reverse complement strand
GTATCTCTGGTATCTCGATGCCCACAAGGCATGGCCCGGCAGTATTAGAAGAAATATTTCTATTGAAGGGTACTTCTGTTCCCTGATGCAATATAATGGGCAATGTAATTGACCATACCGCAAAGGTGGAATGATCTTAAAACAATCAGTCAGATTTATGCCCGTAAATGATGAATAGATATTAAAATGCCTGTCTCTGGTATTAAATGACATTCATAAAGAACGAAATACTTTGCATTATATACTAATGACGTTTGCTTAAAAAGTAAAACAAACAACAGATATTTAGGAAAGTTTTTTGTGCTTTATATTTGCTCAGGTGTACAGGTTACACCTCATTAGAAATAAACGACCGCCCCCTTATTTAAGCGGCCACCTTTGACTCCTTGCTATTGGAGGCTGAACCTCGTATTCTTTTGAGTGTAATTTTAAGGATACACTTATCAGCAGCATCTCGGTTACCGTATAAATATATTCGTACCAATAAAATAGGGCCATAAACGTTTATAATTACCACGTGTAACTGAATCCTAGACTTGCACACAGGGACTGCAATTGGCGTGGTGATTTGAAAATAGAGACCTGCAATGAAAATCAGGATGCATCTGAGAATCCTATTGCTATCATAGCAGGCGACTATCCCTCCTATTAATCTATACCAAAATAGTTTATTAAATTTTGAGGAAGCTTGAGAATTTCTATTCCACGGAAATTAGTTGCCGCAGTGGTTGGCTGCATGCAGTAAAATTTGCAGGTGGTAAGGGGGAAGGTATTAGGTACCCAGATTGACATTTCTTTAATTAGTTGGGGTAATTTTATTAGGGCAACGCTTCCTAAGCAGCCTTTACTTAAGGCCCTTTAATAATATGTGATCACGTACGCAGGAAATGGCTGGGATGGGCAGAGGCTAAAGATACCATATATATATACTTATATGTATATTTTTATATATAAGTAGCACACCCGTGAGAACCCTCAGTTAAATAACTCGAAGATATAAAAATCTGAGACGGTCAGCCTTGTTTCACAGAAGAAAATTTGTCAGCTTGAAAATGATAGCTTTACTCTCGGATATCGCCATCTATGTGCTGAAGATGAGTTTGTTATTTTACAGTATTTGCAGTAACGTTTTGCCTGTGACAAGGTTTGTGTACCTGGTTAAGCCAATTTCAGATGACATGAAATCGATGTGCACCCCTGATGTTTAAGAACTTCTTAGAAAACATTAATCAGTCTGAAAAGTCGAGTCATTTTTACAAAAAAACTTGCCTAGTGACCGCTTTGGTAGTTTCCTATATAAAGGAAAGAGTATGTATTGTAAATAGGTTTTTAGCGAATGGATAGAAGGTAACTAGCGGCATAGGTAAGGTTCCATTTCGATGTGCCTCCGAGCTGAAGGGTAACGGGATGTGTCTCTATCGCAGTCAGATGTAAATGTGCCTGCCAGTCGTAGTGACCCTTACCTGCAGGGCGTTGGACAAGGGCCACCCTTTCAGTTGATATATGCAAAATATTGTTTCCAAATAGAAAGTTCGTAAAACTGAAACCTTCGTGTATTTGCAAATATCAGACTACCTGATTTTCCTGGTATGACGGAAGGCAGGGAAGCCTAAAGCCCACGTGTCTATGAGTAGCCTTGATTTTGTTTCGTGTCCTTGCATTGTTATACCTCTCTGACATAACTAAGTCAAAAGTCTGCATGTAGTTTGAAAAGGGCGTGGACACACGTTATTTTACAGTTTCAAAAATCAAAGAGTGGTATTTGTAACGAACGCCCGCGTGTATCAGTGAAATAATGGAGCTGTACTATCCCCAATCTAACAATGAATTGGCCCCCGAAGACGTCAACCCCATCGATGTTAGGTTAAGCGAGAGCAGAACATGCATCGTTCCCCAACGCATTAAGTCACTTCAATTTTTGAAGGAAGTTAACGGGTAACAGAAGCAAGGGGAAATATTAGTTTAAGTATCGCACTTCAGTACAGCAGTTTAATCTTATTTTCAATATCTGAAAATGATCCAACAACGAAGACTTTGAAGAAGCCACCAAGGCAAAATCAATTCAGTTTTCCCCGGCTTTTAAATTCACAGCTGCTATGTGGGTATGCCACGAGGGCTTGTGTTCTTACTGTCGAGCCCAGTGAAGTGGACACTCCGTATCGTGTAAATTGTTGACGGAGACAAAACCTCAAGTCGTGGTTTAAGTGCGCATGGCAGAGCAGAAGTTATGATTCAAAGTAATAGAGTTGGTCTAATAGTTGACATCGAAAGAAAAGCTTGTACTTGCAAATCGTCTTATACGTTGCCAAACTCGTTTGAACCCTTCTTAATTCTAAATTGGGGTGTTAACGTGTTATGCTGGATTTTATCTTTTGACAGAGTAGCTTTGTTTCGACGATAGCTTAGTTCGCAAAGTTTGATGCTCTCTATAAAACCTTCTTAGCAAACCGAGAGGTTAAACTTCAAGACTTGGACCATCTGTTGCTTTGACGGAATGGCTTTTATCTTTCAGGGGTCTCTGCTTAATGTGGTCTACCAGATAACGTATCGCAAGCTCAAAAGAAGACTTGCGCATGTGAATTCGATTTGGGTAGAAGAAAGACCAAATGTTGGCTCGAACTGGCACTGTCATTAAGGGCATTGTCTTGTGTACTATAACTGGTTTGATTGCTTGGTATACGTTACTTTCGTGTTTGAGAAAAATTGGTTAACTCCCGTTACGCTTTCACAAATAGTGTTTAATGTTTAAAACTACAAAAACGTGATTTTAAAGGCAATCGTCGTCTGCTTATTAATACTTTATTTATTTTAGGATCCATGTAGTAAGGTTTAAAACCTATTATGCATGATGGCTGGCCCCTGTTTATAGGCAGCATAAAGAAAAGTGTAGAAAGTTAAGTAATACAGGAATGGAAGTCATGTCATTATGTCAAGATAGAGCACTTCTAAGTAACAGCAACAGAGAGTAACACGAAGTGGACTGTACGTCTACAACAATGTTAGTCCTCACAATGCAGAATACCCTCCACAACCCCGGTGAATTCAAATCGAATTAAGCAGTTAGCTTTGTATTGGGGACCGTTTGGCCGTTTACTGTTATTCCAGAGTTTGAAAGTCCACGACAGCAACACAGGTTGATCAATAAGAACAGATACTACATCCATTCCTTGCCAAAAGGCCGAGAAGCGATGACACCATTTTCTGTTGGCACGTGTTTGTATCAGTCGGTGCTTTCGGTCTAGCCTAATATGACCCAGGATTAGGTTTTTTCCCCTTTTCTTTCATTAACTACTGTCATCATCACACCTAGAATACGTTAAAATTAGTGGCTGGACTTTGACAAACGAGTGGCTACAGCCCTATAAATCGCCACTCTCATACGTCAAAAGTTTAGTCTGTAGACAACTAACCTGCTTTGCTGTGGCGCTTAGCCCCATCCGCTCTGTTTGTGTAGAGGTCGAGAGGTTGCTCCTTCAACGCCTCTGTGTGTCTTCTTTTACTCAAGTTGAATCGCACGTTTTTCACATCCGATACACGTTGTTTCGACCTCGTGATGAACTCCCCCTTTGCAAACTGGAAGGCTTCTTGCAACGTCACTCGTTGAAGTTGTCTAAAATAAAACAAAATACGTAACACAGTATTCTTAACGATGTATAAAACTCTTTAATACTTTCAGTAAATGCATTGATGTTAATAACTCGTTTACGGAGGGGAAGCAGACCAGTCAGAAGTGGGCAAAACGAAAAGCGGTAAGCCAGACATCAAGAGTACAAAGCCACTGCCAGCGTTGGCACGAAGTAGAATAATTGGTCTTTAAACTAAAACCATTCAACGTCTTTTATTTTCATGTTCTTCCCTGGTATCCAAAATGTTTCCATAAAACACCAGTATCATAAGCACGCATCAATTGTTGTAACATCCGACTGCACAATGTCAAGTTAACATCATACATAACAGATAGATCTGGGGCTACAGTGCTCCCCTGAGGAACACCGCTCGTCGCAACCGGAGGCTTTAATAGGTTATTTTCAATACTTGCGTTCTTTTCGCAATACAGTTTGTAAACCAAGCTTAGGTAATTTCGTAAAGCATAATTAAGGAATAAGAAATGTCAAAAATTACTCCCACAGACTAGCTGCTTAGGAATAAATTCGTATTTCTACGTCGAATAATCAACTTGAAAAATCTAGCCTTTAACTCGTATTTTATATCAAACACCTGCAATATATTTCTGAGGTTCTAACTTTTAAACAAATTCGAGTTAAAATTTCCATTTCCATCTTAATGGATATCACCCATATTTTCTGCTATCTCCATTCAGCCTTTTCTTCCGTTCATCATGAGGTTCGCAGCTCAAAATACCTATTATTTGCTCCAAGGTAACAGAACGATAACCCACATATATGAAGAGCTGCAGTTCCTGGTAGGCGATACATTATTAGAATCCACGGCAAAACTTTATAAATGCAGTCAATTAGTCAACTATTAACTACAGTCTTCAATACTATTCTGTCTAGTGTTTTCTCGTTTGTAAAAACTTAGAACTTATTTTTGAATATTTGAAAACAAATTTGAATATTAAATCGTGGGGAAGTAACGTTCAAATAGGCTTACTCTGATTGCTCTTTCTCCCTCTCCTCGATCAACATGTTAGGTTGGTGTCCTTGTTGATATGCAGCATCTAACCTTGGTATTTCGGATAATGGCACCACAGTGTTTTCTGAGGTATCTGAGCGAACAGACTGAAACCAGGCAGTAAATAATGCCTCTGTTTTTTTCTTGGGCGGTTTCTTATTTGGCTCGTTCATCTTTGCGGATGACTCCTCTTTCCTAACCTGATGATGCTGCACATTGCTTACTGGTTTGGGGAAGCATAAATTCCAAGCTTCATACAGGTCATTTCCTTTCGTTGTCTGGGGCTCTGCCTGCATACCTGTGTCCCTTGTCCTTGTTGTCTTGTCAGGGCCTTGAATATGATCGCCATTTGCTGCAGATCGCTTGTTTCTTAATAGTTTTTTATCATACTGAGCTCTTGGGACTTTAAATGGGTCAGGTCCGACCGCAACTTCGTGATGACTTGCATTACTTGTTGGCGTAGTTTGTGTCCAAGTAGTTAAGGTCAAAGGCGACTGATTGGCTTTCTCCCGTGCGCATTCATTATCAGAGGCACAAGGTGTTGGGAAGTTCGTGCCAATTTCCCGCTTGTGACAACGTTCACACACTTGTGTCGTTGAGGCCGGCCGGACAGATTCTGTTTTCCTTACATTACCACCTGGAACTGGAGTAAAAAGTGTTCCGTTAATACCCTTAAGATCAGCGTCTTTACGTTTTCCAGATGGTTTCTCTTTGCCTCGTCCTCTTTCCCTTTCAACTGACACCTTGTGATTTTCTGAAAGTATATTGCTAAGTCGGCTCAACTTGCCGGAGAGTTCAGAATCAGTAGGCTTTTGCGACCAATATTCATTCACAAACTTCCCCCATAACTCATTGATATCCTTTGGGACACGAGACTTCACTTCCCGTCTTACTGGCGCACTCCAAGCATCTTTGATCACTGTTTTCGTCTTCAGCTGTTCTGACGCGATGGGAGCGTCTAAATTGTGAGTCCTCAGGCTTTTTAGTGGCTTTGCTTGTACAGCGGTAACTGCTTCGGCTGATACTTGGGTTACAACGGCCCTAGGCGGACGTACAATGCTCTCTTTGTAAACCCTGCCGACCACTTTATCATACCCAATTCCAGGGTCCGACGCCTGTTGTGGTATTGTTGTGTTGCTTGTAATTGCGACCGGTTGGGCTCTCAACAAGGTGTCAGTACTATCTGCATCATCTTGTGTTGAGGCTGAAGAAATATATCCATTCATATCAACTCTACTAAATTCCTCCCTTCCATTAGACTGCACTCGTCCTGATCGAGACACGGTCATTTCAGAACTTCCTCCGTCTTTGGAACTTTGCGATACGTAAATATAATGGAGATTGCCCTTGTCTCTCCTGGGAGGTAGTGGATCTTTTCCAAGGGCCCTTCTGCGACGGTTGGTACTGCCCGGTCCAGACGAGTCTCTGACGTCATATATGCCCCTCTGGTGAACTTCGGGGTTTTGCTTTTCAAAACTTTCAACGTTAAAGTTAAGATCTGTACTGTTGGTGGTAAAATCGCTGGGCTGCAAAGACGGCTGACTCATGTCGTTGGTATCGTCTGAAGCTACTGTTTGGGTAGCTGCAGGTAAATCATCGTAATTAGGCGCCTTTCGAAGTGTTGTTTTCGGCATATCGGTATCTCCTGGTGGTTTGGAAGTAGATTCCTTTCTACTGTCCTCTACTGAATGTGGTGTTGAAGTAGAGGCAATATTCCTCCTGTGGAATGATGCAACACTGGAGAGTTTGCTAACGTTTTTCATTTTATTTCGCTTTTCTATTTCTTGGAATGTAGAGCTGTCATCGGAAAAAGTCTTTTCCCAACTACTTACTGAGAAATCCTTAGGGTTCATTGGTTTCGACCCGGAAGAATAAAGTGCAGACGATTTCATACCTGAGGATAGTGAATGCTGTCCGGAGGAGTCGCTAAAATTTTCAGTCACGTCTAAAGACGAGGGTTCCAGCGGAGTAATAACTCCTGCACCCATACGAGCTGGAAGATTATCGATCCTTGTATCAGAAATGGACAATTTTGATAGATCATTCATGGTCATTGCTTTCCTTAATTTTCTTGAGCGTGATGAGCGAGTTCTGTGTCGGTCTTTTGAAACATGTAGGGCCGAAGCATCAATCGTTGATTCGGGAAGCACTTGTGATCTCCGTAAGTCCGTCTCATCGGTAACGTTCATATGCATATAACTGCTTTCACTTGAGCTTTTCAGTCGCATAAGCTCCGACGAACTGGAAGAAAATGATTCACCTGAAAACGTAGACATAACACGACTTTCAAAACCCTTACTGGCCGCAGTTGCATCAAGTCCACGATTAACATCGGGTATATCACGTCTTCCCACTAGAAGGCTTTCGCTGTATATCGGGCTCTGGCTAAAGACGGGATCCGTTCTTTCTCCTCTTCCTGCAATCTTTAGTTGCTTTGCTGTGGTAATGTCCGTGAGGGTCCGCAGTGCAGAATGAACAGAATCTGGAGAGTCGCTCTGAGAACCATGGGACTTTAAACTTGACATCATAGAATCTGCTAAACCCGACTCTTCCTCTTGTACGATCGATAAAGTCCTGTCTGCTCCTTTAATAGAGGCAAGCACTGCCTCGGCACGTTTAATTGATTCGTCTGTCTTCTGCGAAAGAAAAGCAGAGGCTTTTAGTGAACTGGCTGTCAAAATCATTGGATCGGTTTCTCTAATTAATCTTTGCATTTCTAGTTCTTTGTTTTCAATTTTCTCATTCTTAATTTTCGTTTCTGTAGCTACCGACGTTACTGAGACTACTTCTGTGTCAGTTGTAGTTCCTCCAATTTCATTATCATGCACGCCATGGTCGTTTTCTACTCGATTACTCTGTCTGGCAGTCATGTTTGTTAGAAGATTTGACACCGGGCTGTTCATGCCGATGCGGGAATTACCAGTGGACACGGCCGCATGTAGATGGTGAGCATCATTTCTCGCATAGGAATTTGCTCGCAATCCCAACTCCTCTTTTGCATTACCACCATTGAAAAGATCTGCCTCATAAGTCGTGGTTAACGTCTTAGAAACAGGTGCCCGATTTTCATTGCTAGTATGTTCTAAAATTATTCCACGTTCTTCATCTTCGTATGAAGGTGAAATACTCTCAACCTTCTTGCTTCTGCTGACATCAGAAAGATCAGTTTGCTTATCGTCTGGTACATCAGATCCTAGAGAATAGACATCTGTGTTACTGTGAACAGTATGCTGCGAAGCGACTTCCTCTGCAGCACTGTGGATACTTTCAGACCTTGTTTCCAGGGTGTACCTTATTTGGCCACCACTATCAGCTGCGCTAGACTGTCTGCTCAGTCTTGGTGATTCTATCCTAAATTTTTCCCCCTTATAACTAACGTTATCAACATTAGTACTATTGGTTTCCGTTGCACTGTGCTCATCAAGATCTGATACTGTATAGATGATATTCTGTTGCAGAAGCACTCCATCTCCATCTGAAATGGCCCTACCCAGAGGCTCTGGCCTCATCACCAGCTGAGGACTGCTGTCGCTACCCCTTAATGGCATCGTAGCACTCCGTTCTGCGTCACTTTGGCGACTACCTTGTCGACTTAAAGGGAAATCTCGATCGATGTTTTCTTGGTAGTCCTGCCGACCTTTACTTTCCACCAACCGGTCTCTCAGATTGGTTTGCGTTGGGTAACTCGTTGGCGGCGGATGAAAGTCATTATACGAAGAAATGCTCAGAAGCTGCTCTCTTGAAACTGATCCTTCAGAGGCCACTGCATCCGACATCGATCCCATATCGTGCTTTGAAGACATGTTACTTGAAAGAGATGCTTGCTTCTCAGCGTTTTTAGCAACGTTATCCTCTGGTAAGGTGGGATTAATTTCTTCTAAGAGGTACCATTGCCCTTCCGGGCTCTGTACAAAGGAGAAAGAAAACAGTCAGAGAATTGTGAGCATTTCTTTGGCTTTAATTTGCGTCGGATTACTATGCATCTAATACATAGCCCAAGGTGATCTACACATAAGACTGTTTAAGCAGATCGGCGAATAACGTTGATTAAATAATGGTTATATCAGGTATTACAAACGGATATGCAGGTAAACCGTTAGGAATTGGTACTGTGTCAGGCCAGAGAAGAGAAGGGCAAGACAGCAAGGCAGGAAGACATGGCCCTACAAAAGGGCATGTGGCAAGTTTTTCGCAAAGAACAAGAAGTCTACGAAGGGTAGGAAAATAGGATACTGGACCATGGCATTGCAACAGGGCAGAGATGAATGAATCACACTAGAGCATGGATGCTAGACAATAATGCAAGGGCACAGCGATAATGTATAAGAAGGAGCAGCATGACTTAAGACGGGAGTCATTGAAGGATCTTAAGGTCAAATATCAGGAAGAATTCAAGTCTCAAAAGTAAGTATAGAATGATATAATATATTGTTTATGTGCAACCAAAAATTTCTCAAAGCAATTATTGAGCAAATGAGCGAGCAATCACGATAAATCCGATTTCTATATCAAGCGACAAAAGGCAACTTTTAATATTACTCCTAAACCTACTGCCAAAAAAGACTGGCTATTCGAAAGCAAACAATCAATGAAGGACCTAAACAGTTAAGCTATGGGCGTTTAAAGCATAACGACAATGGAGAACAGGCAAGCAACATCTGCCAAAGTTAAAGAAAATGAAATAGACTGACCTTTTGCTCCGGTAGTGGAGACCCAAACGAATTTGCATCCAGATTTAAGATGTCATCTGTGCTTGAAGCTCCAAGAAGAGTGGTAGGACGGCTCCTTCCAAGGCTTCTTGGCATCTCGCAGAAACTCTCACCATTACTGGGTAATTTATCAACATCTTCCAGAGAGGCAAGGGGATATGACTGTTCCTCTACATCCGACTCCTGGGAGTGATATCCAGTTATAGGTATTTCTGATGTTTGTTTTAACTCCTCTAGGACATACCACTAGAAAAAGAGAATTTATAAAGAAATGTAGAGATCTGCACATCAATATGATCTGATAATGCACACAGTTACATTCCTCTTTAATTCGTTTTCGTAAGAGAAGCACATTTATGGTCAAGCTTTATTTAATCATGACTAGTAGATAATTTTGAACCATAATGTCATGTTCATTTTAGTAGTGTATGGGTAAAAATAGAGGGGAAACTAAAAGGATAAGTGCAATAAAATAGAGTAACCCAGCCATGCAGTTGTACAGCCGGTACAACTCAGTGTCAATCCCAACTTAGACAAATGGGAAGGGTGTGCCTGTCCGAAACGGCATCCGAGGTGTAAAAACAAAGGCTCCAAACTATTGACAGATGCCCCAACAAGGTATTGCCCCGTTACCTGGCAGTCCTTAAAAGGGTGGGAGATGCAAAGAATCGCTATGCAGGCGCGATGTGCAAAAATGTGGAGAGGGTGGAGAGCCTAAGGTTTGTACAGTTAATGTGTGAACATTGTTGGTTAGGAATGGAGACATCGTAAAGATGTTAACCAGGAGGAAAGTTGGCATCTGCTGCTTTCAGGAGGTGCGCTGAAGGATGCATGTCGTCTTTTGGGTCGATGTGGCAAAAGAGACAAGTTCTGGTACAGTGGTGGAGAAGGCGGTGTCCATGGAGTTGGTTTTATGGCGGAGTTCAAGATGGCTGATAATGTGCCAGAGGTAGTCAGATACAGCGACAGGATGATGGAGATCGAAGTTATACTGTGTACTGAGAAGATCTGTCACATCTTCTCGATTTATCTGGTTAACCAGTAAAGGAAACAGCGAGTTCAGGGAGAAATTTGAGGATTGGTAAATTCCCGCAGTTGAATCAACTGATTATTGGAGGAGATGTAAAGCACAAATCAGCACAGAAAGAAGAGGCTATGAAGACGTTCTTTGATGAAAAGGACATGGAATTAGAAACATTGAACGAAAAGCAGTACTGGATATGTGCAAAAATCATAACTTACTGATAATGTACATATATTTCAAAAAGCAAATAAAAATTTAATTGCATATAAGAGTGAAGATGCGCGAACCAAGCTTGACCTCGTCATGACGAGAATGAAAACCGGTATACAAGCTACAGATTGTAATGGAGTTCAAAGAGATATCTGCTTCACACAGCACAACGTGGTCTGTACAAAATCTTGAGATACTTCAGGAGATTAATCGCGAAATCTTGCAGGTGCATCAGTAGTGGAGACTGAGTGTAGATCTATGATGCGAATACGAGGGGAAACTAGACAGAATTATGGCTTGGAGTGACTGTTGATGGGAGCAAGTTCAGGAGAATACCTTGGCAGCAGCTATGGATGTGTACTGACTTACAACAGTGTGATGTTTAGTAGTAATATTGCTTAGATAGGTGCGTAGGCGTCTCAGCAAGTCACATCAGACCATGCTAGAGAAACATTAATCAGCTGTTAAAATGTATGATTATGCACTTTCGATGCTGTAAAATGATGTCATTGTTATTTAGATTGTGTAACATTTTAGACAAGTAAAGCCATTGTACATAGGAAAATTGTATTGCAGTCGGCGTCGAAGAAGTAGATGCACCTCGTATTTGGGTGTGTAGTGCAAATCTTGTCTCCTTTTTCGTCGCTGCCTATTCGCATCCTGCGTGTACATCACAAACAGGAAGTAGAGTAAGAGAGAGTAAGAGAGGCATGGCGGTGAAATGATAAAGTACAGGGAGTAATACGGGAGAGAAAGGAAGCCAGTAGCAAGAACAAAAAGTGGAATGAGTGGTCCAGAGATTAACAAAGTTAGATCGTAAAAAAAATGCTCCGATCAGCGGCGCTAATAATGAAATATAAGGATGTAGTTTGCAAAAATGCTATAACGGATTATAATGGAAACAAAGTAGTAGAAATGCAAGAGGTCGCTCAGAGGTAGAGAAACTATTTTTAACAACTATCAAATTTAGAGAATGAAAATACAATTGAAGAGGTAGCACCAAAGAAAGGCCTGGTGGAGGATGTAACATATGAGGAAGTGCAGGGGTCCCGAGGAACATGGAAAGCAACAAAGCACCATGTCAATCAGGTGCCAGCAGCGAGATGTTCAAGGCGACTGGAGAAATTGGAGTAAGAAAGCTCCATGAAGGCGAAACACAAGAAATAATTATTAAATTTTGATGAATTTTCCTTTACCCACTAAGTGGAGGAGAAAACATGGCAAGATCGACTTGAAAATTTCTCACCTTAATTATCGGACTTGATGCTCCAATGGTTAAGGTTAGTGTTTTCAAACCAATGGGTCGTGGGTTGGACCCCCCTCAGCTCCCTTAGTGAAAAAAGGCAAGCCATTGTGGTAATGCTCCACTCGTGATATATATATTTGAGGTATCCAGTCGTCATGTAAAGTTAATTTCTGAGGAAGAATTATCTCGAAACGTAGAAATGGAGTTTTTCTCTTTGAATATTATTAAAGTTTGGTGTTTGATGTTTTTTATTGTATATATATTTTAACCTTCATGGTTTATGAATCTGTTTTTAGGTAAATATATATATTAAAGATATATATATAAATATAAATATATATATAAAAGAAATTATGGTCAAAAAGAGCCCCCTATATGCGATGAATTTAACTTCAACAAAGATCTTGTTTACTTCAGACAGGCATGAGAGCACATGGCTTTCTAGCACGCTGATTGGTTAATAACAACAATAACTCAACTATCAAAACTCAGTAGAGTGGAATTGATTCTGTTCAGCATGCTCAAACTGAAATTTTCATTTTCTGTCTTTAATACCAACCAAAACAAAAGAATTTTCATGCTGCTTAAGACTGTACAGTTTAGGGTTGATATTAACTTTGCAAAAAGAAGTAAAATGCATTATCTGAACCATCTATAGCTCTTTTAACCCAAGGATTTCTCTTCATCCATTCGGATATAAACTTTCTTGCATTATTATAATATCCCTTCCATTTATTCCCTTTGCTTTCCTCGCTTAAAATCATGACTAAAATAAATTTGTTAACTCACTGGACTGAGCATGGCTTAAATTGTTGTGAGACTGAAATATAAGATGGGAAGGCAAAAAAAAAATCATCGAAAACAAGAAATGGCAGGTAAAACCAAGCCACGATTGTTATCAAAACGTGACGTAATTATTAAAACAGCTTAATAAACGGAAATAATAAGAAATCGAACACTTTTCCTTTAAAGAACTTTTTTGTTCGAATAGATTATTTTAATTTTGGACTTCAGAGTGTGCAGTACTTCATTTCAATTTAAGATTAGTTTCTTATTTTGACTCAAACGACACAAAATGAATCCTAAAGATTTCAGCTGAAAAAGGCCAAAAAAGGCCAAATTTAAGTAGTAGGCCAAATTTGAATTTTCCAGATAATTTGTCTCTAAAAAAAAGGCAAAAATCGAGAAATTTGGCCTGAAAAAGGCCAATACAGCAACCCTGGTAATAAGGGCCCAATGCTCACTACAATATTTTAACACTCTCACTTAGTGAGGCATATGTGCAGTCAGACTATCGATGCCCATAGCATGAGGGAGTTGTTGAAATTGTCCTTTATGTAACGGTTTCGTCAGAATGTCTGCCACCATACTTTCAGTAGGACAGTAGTCCAACTAAATGTGACCTTCTTGAACAGTATCACTTGTTTAATTGGATATGCTTTGTTCTGTTGTGTGATACTTGGTTCTTTGCAATGGCCATTGCACCCTGGTTATCTTCGTCAACCGTAGTTGGTTGGCTTACATCTAAACCAATGTCATGTGGTTAACATCTGAGCCATATTGCTGAACACAACGCTACGTACTCAGCTCAGAAAGAGAGACTGTAGATTGTCTCTTACTTATCCAGCTTATGGCTCCATTGTACAATAGCAATATGTTATCTTTGGTTGATTGTCTATTATCTGGATTACCAGCCAATCAGGAACTAAATAGCCAATCAGATGAACATTTGAATCTGCCGCTTCATATTTAAGTGAAAACTCGAGTGTTCCTTTCAAGTGACGAAGGGCACGCTTAGCTGCAGTTAAATGTGCTTCATTTGGCTCTGGATCAAAATTTGATAAGACCTCTACCAAATGGGCAATATCTGGCCTTGTTGCAATAGCAATGTACAAGACGCTTTCAATTATACGCAACATGATGTAGTCTCACTGTTTCTGAGACTGTTCTTATGTATTCATCAATACCATAGTGAACTGGGGGCACCTCTTCCTCTCATGGCGTTTTGGGGGCTCTCCACTCCCACTGGATGCGGATTCACCCCAGCTTCCACATGAGTTTAACTTTCCTTTACTTCTTTGTCAAAATCACTCTCGTTAAAAATGACGTCACGCCTCATAACTGTTTTCCCAGTGGCCTCATTATAAAGTTTATACCCCTTCTTGTTAAGACCATAACCAATGAATCTAAGTGTCTCAGCTTGCACATAATTTCCTTCGCTGTGCATCTGGAACATAGGTTTAAGCCATACACCCAAATACTCGTAAGTGAGCAACACTTGGCTTACCATCATGCCACATCTCAAATGGCGTTACATTCTTTCTAATGGATGTAGGCAAACGATTGCAAACAAATGCAGCGGTATTGATTTCCTCTGCCCAATAGGGATTTGGCAAAGTTGCATGAGCGAGCAACGACTTTGCTGATTCTATTAAAGTTTGATTTAGCCTTTCCGCTACACCATTTTGTTTAGGAGTGTGTGCCACAGTTGTTTGATAATGAATTCTCTTGATTTTTAATAATCTTCAAATTCTGATGATACGTATTCACCACCGTTATCACTCCTGAGAGTACTTATCCTCACCCCTGACCTGCTGCAATACTTTGCCCAAACTCTTTAAAGTTCTGAAACACTTCAGATTTACTTTTAATAAAGTATACAACACATCGTGTAGTGAAGTCGTCGATCGTCGATAAACGTCACAAAATATTGGCTACCAAAGTGGTGCCATTTGCATATGCCGCAAACATTGCTGTACACTAACTCAAGCTCACACCCACACAATACACCTCCCACTGACTGGAATGGCTTTTTGTGCATCTTCCCTACAAGGTAATTTTTACAGAACGAAAGAGGATTTTTCTTCCTTAAGCTGATTCATTCCACTAAATTTTTACTAGCAATTTCATTCAGCGTTCTTTTGTTGGCATGTTCTAGATGACGCTGCCATACATCAACGTCATTCTCAGTTGATACAATTGTCACCGTCTCGTTAATTAGCCTAATACTTCTCGGAAATTGGGGCTACTATTGCAGCAAGTCGGTCTTTTAACTCTTTTATTTTTCTAAGGTGTTCCTCGATTGAGCTAACTTTCAAGCTAGCTCTCTTTTCGAAAATATTACTTTCTTGTTAAGATTTTGTTTGTTAACAACTCCCGTTCAAGTTGAGTTCTCGACGCAGTACATGCTTCCACTGGTTCTTTGCATGAAGTTATCAGATACAGCTAACTCTTAGAGACAGCTAAAATGATAATAGGTAATGCTACCTGGGATTGCTTTCTGAACTCAAGACGTTCTTGGTCATTTGCCCCTGAAGACAAGAGTTCTGATCCATGTACGAATCCCAACAAGCCTTTCACAAGAAGGTGTTTCAACTTAAACTTCCACGTCAGCCAGCTCTCTCCACTGAGTTTGTCGATAGTCCACCTTTTCCTATTTTGTCTGCCATTCACTAACAGTAATCCAAAAATGTGACTCAAAAATCCCAACACGTTAACAACAGTTACGACTATAAACTCTAAAAATTCGGTCCTATCTCGAAATACTCCATTAAGGACACTCTGTCTAGCAGCCTCTCTTGGGACTGGGTCGATATCCTGCAGGAACTTTAGCAGTGCAGTAATAGACAACTAGAAACTTCAAGGAGCAAAACATTGACGCTATTATTCAACCATTTTCAATTACTGAATGTATTGAAGCTCAACGTCAACTTACAAAATAAAACATTCAAATGGACATGCGCAATAATAAGGAACCAATGCTCACTACAATACTTCAACAGTTGCAATTTTAAGAACTTGCAGAAGTGCTGAAAGGGTGTGTTTTGTCTACAATTATTGCACTAGCCCCTCCTCCCCCGCTGAGCAACTGATCTGGGGTCAAACATTGTTATGAAATGGTCACCTTACTGATTTTCTGTTAGTTATACTTTCTTTGTGAGGGCTGGAAATCATATGTGTAAAAGTTGATACAGTATATTGTTGATGAGGTTTTGTTGTTACTTTGGTTGTGATTGTTTAGGGCGTGTGATATTGCTTTCATTTGCGTTGATCGCTCAGTTTCTAATTTACTTATTTTTCCAATCAAAAGTATGTCTTTTCTTCCAACCATGTTCCGTGGTCTAGTGACACGTTACATCTCTCTTTGCTACGGATTTCTTGAGTTCTACTCCTCTCTGAACTAGACTATGTTTCGATTCACCAATGTAGGTCGCTTGTATTGTTCTTGAAATGTATATTGTACAAGATGCTGTAATAAGTCCGTTGAGGGCTGAAGTTGGATACTGAGGTGCCTTATTGAGATATTGATCGGTGTCGTTTTGTTTAATGTACATTTGGATCAAAGTGCTTTAGTCTGTTTTTCTGAGAATTGTTAACATTTAAAATTCTGCCCCAGTTTAAATGCCCAAAATATTAATTCATTTTATCTGAATGCCAGCGGATGTAGTCTCTTATACTCATTATATATGAGGATATTTCTAATTCTGAGGATTCTTGTATGCCAAAGGAATTTGATGTTTCATTTGCATCTGATAAACGCCAACTTTCAGCTTCCGTCATTCCAAATGATGCGGTTGTATTAACAATCCACTTTATAATTACTAACCATTTTGTAGACCTGATGCAAGCAGAAATCATAATATACGCTATGAAACGTCTAAACGTTGCAAACGCTACGCCCCTGTATATTGAGCAGTACCAAAGGACAGTAAATTGGTATACAAGCAGATATCTCACTTTGCTTCATGTGAACCTCCTTAGGCTAACACGAAGAGCTTTAGATTTCAGACAAAAGCCTAAGATTTTCGACAACTTGAATGTTTTTCGAACATGGAGAGGAAGCCGGTTCCAGCAACGGTCGCATTATCGATAATTACGAAAATGAATAATTAGTCTTAATCAAAGCACTCAAAAACTTGTTGACTACGCTTTCGGTTTCTGTATCCTGGTCATGAATGAAAGGGAGAAGCCTTTGTAATTTCTTCAAATAATAACCACTTCTGGACTAAAATACAGAACAATTTGGGATCCTGTTTTATAATAATGATGTAGTTCTTTTACATCTACGAAATTGATAATGGAAAAAAATCCTTAAGCTCTGTTTACAGATAAGAGAAAGTATTCCGTTTTGAATGGCTATCAGACTCAGCTTTCAAACAGTGGCTGTTTCAACTTGGTACACCTTTAAGGATCGAAAACAATCCTTCGTGCAAGTTTGGTGCTACCACTAGTTCATGCAGCTAAACCGCCTTGCAACGTCATATTGATTTATCGATTGATTAAGTGAAGACCTGATACAGGAATTGTCAATCATGCGTCTTCACGCTAATCTGCCATCACAGGTATGTATAAATCCATTGCAACTGAAGTTGTTATCAGTAGCATAACTTAAGAGACTTAAGATGTCCTTCTTTGTCTTACTCACACACTTCTACTTTCGATCTTTCCTAACAAAGCCAATCTTTCCAATTGATGATGTCCGATAAGATGACCAAGGAATTTGCATCTGTTTTTGCTGGATTCATTTGATAAGAGTCCTGTTTGTGTTCGCTACGGCAAGGACTTTCTCAATTGATCTGCATCCCGTCCATTAAATTCTGAGCAATGTCCTCAGGAATCACATCCCTATCGCCACCAAATTAGCTTGGATATCTCTGCTGATGCCCAGCACTCGCAATGAGTATACACAACAGAAAAACATTACCTCTGCTACGACGAATTAAGTTGGTCTTTCTGCAAAATAAAACATGCAACTTAATAGGAGCATGTAAATAAACAACAATGACACAAATTGCAGCCTTCATTGCAGACTATAACGTAGCTGTAGGCCTCAGTATTTCTCACCAAAGTCTCCCATAAGCCCGAGATTTAGGAATTAAGGACGTTGAGGAATCAGTTGCTCTCCAGTAAATACGTGTTGTTGCTAGCAAATGTAACAACACTTTCAGCATAACACCAGAAGAACCAGAAACGTCTCTTTAGAAAAACATTTGTGCATTTGCGTTATGATTTGGAAGAAACATCATG
>JAAAKM020006971.1:27192362-27217668 GCA_010016025.2 Alatinidae sp. Z8VKAUB7J3 | reverse complement strand
TAACACCAGAAGAACCAGAAACGTCTCTTTAGAAAAACATTTGTGCATTTGCGTTATGATTTGGAAGAAACATCATGTCAGCCCAGTCGTTGGTATTTCTGACTGTGTTTTTATTGAAAGCAGCAAAACAGATAATATATAGCACTATCAAGAATTACTAGAAAGAGAAGTGACCAATCGCTCCTTAATCAACACCACTTGTTTGCATGATTTTTATGTTAGTGGTGGCACGTAACAGCTTCCTACCTTGTATCTTCAGACCATACACGACCCCTGGTGATGGTTACAATCCGATTCCTCCAAACGATCCTGTTATTGGATGCTTAAAGGAGCTCTTTGATTTGCCTGTTCCTCGCCCTTTAATACACAAAAGCCACATCATTATTGTTCTTTCTTTTCTGTGAGACCCTGGAATCATACCCAATATAGTGTCAGCCTCCGAGAGTTAGTCCGAGAGTAAGATGGCCAAGTAACGCAGAGATTCTTCGGCCACCAAACTTCCAGCCTCCTTTCTATGCAAACCGTTCACACTCAATAGATCTACTTAATGATTTTCCAATTTTGTTTTTTTTGTCCAGGGCAAATTCAACGTCTTGCTAATCACAATTTGAAAGCCTCAAGCTTCTTTCATTTTTGGTAGCCTAGCTCTAACTACCGTAAAGTACCATTGCAAACTTCCCTCAGTCTCATCTATGAGAATATGCACGTATTTATATAACGTGACAAAGGTGAAAATGGTGAAATTTAAATTACAAATATGTACTCACATGCATCGAGGCAAATAAAGGGTCAATGTTATTTGGAATGCTTTTGTATATTGTCAATATTGTCATTATTATTGAATGATCCTGATCCTGGAGCTGTTCTTCACAAGTATAACTACCATATATTAATCTCTGTGTAACTTACTTCTGTAAAATGGCGATCTAATCTGTGCAGAAATGCCTAAGCACACTTTAGCAGATCGACTCTTCTACATAAGGGCTCAAAAGGTTGCATAATATAGCATGAATAGCATAATATTCTCAGCTATGGTCAAACTCTCTTTGAACAGCTTTGTGAATACAGCTGACTAGTTATTGCATTTCCATTGTGCAGATTACTCTACCAATGGCAAAGACTTATCATATACAACTTCTGTTCCTCAGTGACTGCTAAATAAGTTTGTTAAGACATAACTGGAGTTAAAGGGTAGCCATTCTCATCGTTTGAGATGTTTTAAGGCCATGTTTCAAACAGCTGAACAATTGCTTTATCAACTGAGAGAGAAGTGTCGAAACTTCCGAAGAATTTACTTTAAAATTTAGCAAACTTGATATTGATAGAAAATTCCACTCTTTCAACGTGGATATAAACTCCATCGAATTGCATTTTCTTGTGGAGATATCCATATGGATCTCAATGCTACAACCACATTATCAGATAGTTACAATCCAGAAGCAACAATCAAAGCAAAATGTCATGTATTGGTTTCATGATCACGTATAATGAGTAGGATCAAAGCATAAATATTGATCAACGCCTCAATTCTCAAAGCCTTGCAGATCTTAACTCGTTTCCTTTTCTCTTTGAATTCGAAGTTAAAGTTTTGTTTTTCTGGAAATGGACGTTTTTCTTTTTAAGGAATTATAGCATTATTTTCTCCAAAAAGTAAAAATTCCTGGAAATATCGGTTAAAGCAGCAATTTCGTTTAAAAATTCTTTCAAGTTTAAAAACGATAAGAACACATAATGACAATTGTTGTCACAAACCTCGATTTCATGGCGTAAGCAAGGATATACCGAAAACGAGAATGCTTAAAAAATTTTTCGAATTCCATTTGAATCAAATAGTAAGTGGGATATTGCATTTATGCTTGAATAAATAGTAATCCAGTAGATATGTGAATACGAATAGTACACTATGTCTCGGTGCATGTGACACGTGTCAGTTGTCAATTGCACGTTGTAATAGTCGCCAGAGAACAAATATAATGGGATTCTATTTAGTATACAGTGACTGTCATTTAGCAATGAGCAATAGTGCTAATTTCAACTAGGAGATACTTTACCATTTGAACATGTTAGTACTACATTAGTGTTCTTATTCTTTTTAACTGTGCCATCTTAATGTGCGACGGTAGCTATTCGTTTTTTACTCGTATTCGGCTGAACGAAAGCTGGAAATATTCGTATTCAACAAATATTTTTACCAAAGATATATTGCGGTCGAATGTATCGATGTCCTATCTAAGATCAATAAAGGCATCGTATGAAGTTTGGCCTTTCGAACATTTCCTTAAAGTCTGAACATCGATAGGAATAAGAAAATGTTCTGTAAAATGGCTGCTCTGTCTTTGTGAACGAGTACTTCAGCGGGAATTGAGGCAATGGTTTGCTATGAGAGCTAATGGGTGGCATTGGCACAAACAAGTCTGAAAATAAATGCACTAAATTATGATCCCGAGGCTACAGTGGAACAGCAGTTCCTACATTTTGAACTTGTACTGCTATAAACGTGTACGTGACAAACAAACATTAATAATATTACGTTTCTTTGCAAAAGCCAATTTGATAAAAAGATATTGACTCCAATAATGAAGGCCTCATTGACAATCTTTTTGAATAATAAAAATGTTTTAAATTATAGGAAATTTAACACAAGCGCTATAACAGAAGGGCGTATCCACCGGGGCACTGCGGAGGTGAACAGCTGAGAATTTGCGTTCATTTCTTATCATGTAGTATTATGCAAAATTGGTACTAATTAAACGAGGGCGCGTATACATAGATTCTATCTTGACCACTTATTTCACACTGAGCGGGACAAACATTTGTTCAAAAACAACATCCCTCTTTACAATTATCCAAATTTGTAGAATATACAACCATGATCATGTACAACTGTGTTAATGGACTAATAACGCCTTACCTTAAATTGGACGAGTATTGTAGAACAGAAAACAGGTTTCTAATTAGCGTAGTGATATTTAAAACAAAGGATTTATAACAATATTTGATGGGAATCTGCTTATTTAAAGATTTTCACAAGCTTTTCGAGTTGATGTCTAAAATATGCTGTTTAAGTCTAGCCTCTTACTATGCATTCGGATGATTTGTGATTTTGATCCCTGTAAGAAGTGAGAGAACATGTCCCCAGTCCCCCCGATTTATGATATTAACTAAAGTGAGAGTTTCCCAACTTTTTTCAAAGATTTGTAAAGTCGAATTATATCTTCGCTCAGCCCACTGTTGTTAGATATTTTCAGGAACGATCCTTCGCAATCTCTAACTGTAAATGTCTGACTATTGGGAATTTAAGCAAAACAGGTGATCACGTGACAATTTTGATTAAAATGATTGATTAATCGTAGATCCTTGAAAAGTGGGAATCCTGTACTTAGTACCATTATTAACAAGGTGACCGAGGGGGTTACCTCCTTAGGTGAAAACCAAAAAAAGAGCACAATAGTTGTGAGTGTTTGACTGTATCTCGTTGATATATGTTGAAAAATAAATTTTGAGTTTAAAAAATTATTATTATTATTGTAGTAGTAGTTTTTATTATATTTGTTACGGGAAACGATACAGCTAGTGTCATGATTTGTTTTTTGGATTCCAGACAAATGTATCTGAAAAGCATTATTGGAAATTAGCTAACTACCCTAATAGATGTAACCATTTAGTAAACAAGTTTACATTAAAATTGTTTAACTTTAGCATGAACACAACTGGCAGTACTTTGCAGATGACCTTAAGTATAGCAGACAGATACTACATAATGACAATAGTTTATCAGTTGCAGCAATACAGAAAATTTTGTTATCATTACTTAGGTTAAAGCATCAGTGGGAACAGCTGTAATCCAACATCCAACATCCAATCCTACTCCTACTCCAACATACAAAAATAATTTTCCAGTTACTAAATATTAACATCAATTGACCGACAATTACAATTGTGTAAAACAGACGCAGAAAGCAGAAGATATGAACATATTGTCCATCAAATAATAACTAAATTTCAAATGAACTCAATAAAAATTAACACTTGAATATAGCGTACATCGGGTACATTCGACAATTTTTCCAAACTGTTGAATTAAAAACCCAGACAGAAATCGTCTGTCAAGTGACAGATTCTAAACATTTTTTATGATAATACCTTTATTATATCGCTTCATTACAGTGACTTCTATTCTTTTACCATCCATTTAATTTTGTAATATGTTTCCTAATTGAATATGGTTTTATCAAATAAAAAAGATCTTAAGAGGTCGCCCATTTCGTGTTTACTTTTTGTTTTATTGAACACTATCGGGACAATAACACCTCAACAGTATTGCATTTCAAATTTATAAATTGCATTTGATATTGCCTAGAACTTATACATTAATATGATTAAAGAAGGCATCTTTCATTAAAGCTAACCATATTCTTTACGAAATATGGATAGAGATGTGATTATTATAACACTGGTGGCGCATGTACAATTTTCCATGCAATGTACCGCAACAGTTTTATTGCAGTTCATTGGAACCCTACTACTCGCTGAGATAACAATTTATTCCAGGTTTATCTTTATTGATACAATAATTTATTCAGATTATTATGTTATCGTAACCTCAATACGTTATGTTGGAATATAGAGACACCACTGGGACCTGCGCAGGACACAAGGTCGTAGAAGTTTGGGAATCGTATTGCTTAAAAGAAAAAGGCAAGAGACAACAAGAAAGCTTCAAAGCAAACGCACTGCAAGATGTTGTCATTCTAAATTACGTATCCCGTATTTAATATCATAATTGTTATACCCAAAGGATGATTTACTTAATAGATCAGAAAATTTAATTTGAGTCTTCCGTTTTGAATGTCTCGCTCTATCGTTGCATGTTGATTCGCATTCGCATTCTTGGCTGGGATCTATTCTTTATAACACATTTATGAATCTCACCTGAGTTATTAATACAACCACTGAGACTTCTGCTTGTTCTCCTACTTTAAGTAACAATCAAATTCTAGATATACTTTAAGACGTGATAAAAATAGAAGTACAGTAATCTGTTGCAGAGAGCAAGTGCATCTGCTAAGCTTGACAATAACTATGAATTACCTATGTTTCATATTTTGACTTCAAAGGTAAAAGAAACATCTTTGTCTGACTAAGAACTTAATAAAATGGATAAACTTCAAAGGACATTTTAAAATGTTAGGTACTCATATTATTTTTATTCAGGTTTAAAGAATATCTATGGAAAATGACAGGGATAGCCTGCAGTATCTTGCATTTGAATCCCAGTCGTGACATTTTTCGTTTCCTTTATTAATTTTTCAAATCCATTAAAAAAAATTCTTTCTCCTAATTTTTTGGCGAAATCATTTTCAGGACCTAAAGCTCTTTTCGTACATTTTCAGTCAAAAAATAGCCTTTTAACGTAAGGGTACCAAAGGACTGGTTGACATAAGTTGACGGTGCAATTCAATATTCATTAAGGCCAGGATACATGAGCAACTCATTTCAAAGCGGCCTCTTCGCAGAAACCCTTGCACCTAGTTAATATGTGGGACTTTCTTCCTTTGAGCAGCTATCGTCATTATTTATCAATAAGGATCAATGATTATACTTTTTTGAAAACGTTTTAAAAGCGGTAACTGTATAATATTTTCACATCACATGCACGCACGTCACTATTTAATGTTCACTCAAAGCAGTATAAGGTGCGTCTTCAATATTATACTCAATTCATGTATTCTGTCACAGTAATTTTAGAACAAATCGCTGTGTGAAATCATACATTATATATTATTTTTCATGTTAGATGCTCTCCTTGTTTAGCTTCTTATAGTTAATTTAGATCGTTAGGTAAATCCAGCTTTGGCATACACGGTAGCTAATTAATATCGTTTAATTTATAGATACTTGCCGTGTCATTACAGAAATCCTTTTCTTGCAAATATCTACTTTTGGTTTTCATAGACGTAAACCGATTCATTAAAGATACTTACCAAAATCTCTACTTTAATGTGATGCTACTGTGTTGGTACAAATCTCCTCTATACTCAGAACGATCACGAAATACACAATATCTATTTTCCTCTTTGCTGACTATACTTTAATGATAAATCTTCACATCAATCGCCTTTTTATTGCTATGGAATCAAAAGGATTGCGGCATTAGTGCGTAGACGTCAACTCGAGGACTTATTTCCTTCTCAGAATTCCCCAAAGGAGTAGCTGCCGACTCTCAAGTGTCACAGACACCGCAATCGGGGAGCGTTAACCAAATACATCCTCAAAACTTGTGATAAGTCCACGATCGCGTAACGCTTTATATGTGCCCTCATTCGAGCAGCAGTACCAAAACTACAAACAAAATAACATAGAATACTTAAGTATGTCTTAATTAAGTCAACTTAGCAGTAAAGCCACAGCTTTAATCTCAGTGACCAAAATCCAGGCGATAAGGAAAACCATGGTTTTCTCAGATTGTACGCAAAAGCCATTGCAGGACCTTAGAAAGGTTTAGACGAATGACGCATGTCAACAAATAGTTTAAAACGATTCACCAAATGTACAATACGTTCCTCTTGGACCCAGATGAGCGAATTCTGGCACAATAAGTATCAAGCTTTTTGATTATTCCTGGATATTTAAACTTTCCTGTTTGGGCAGACAGCCATTTGTACGTACGTGCTGCATGTGGAAAAAGTGATTTAAAGTAGAGGTTTAAAACATAGTTTATAAATTTCTGAAAATTACCAGGACTTTTTTCACAATATTGATAGAGCAGAGCTTGATATAATGACGAATGTTGCTTGCGACCCTTTTCCGATGTAGCAAGCTTTATACCTTGTAAAATCCAGCATCAAGATATTTGCGAAAGCTAAGAGAGCATATAAACCATTGAACCGAAGGCCTGGTCTTAAAGGTTCAGTAATGAAGTTGATTTGTTAGTATACTCTTAGAGAAGTAAACATTAGATGGTCGTGCAAAGAAATGCTTACCAAAGACTTTGATATGTGTTATAAAAAAAGGTGGACATTATATTAAAGAGGACCACTAAGTCGCTCTAACAATTTTAACCAAGCATAAAAAGATTCTAGGGCCATCTTTAGGTCATCTTTAGGTCGTGTTTCAAGAAAAGAAAAAACTTTTTGCATGTTAAAACTGAAAATAATATTTGACCTTGCTTAAAGTATAATGATTTTACATTATGTTGTCTCTATAAGACCTGTTGTTACGGACGGGAAAATTCTTCCAATACATTGAAAATTTTGAGATACAATGATTCTTGCATCATGCATTCTCTATAACATCGATCTTCACGAACTGGAATGTCTTCTAAGCGTTTGAAACAGGATGAGATATTAAAGTATAGGGAATATTAAAAGTAAGAAGTGATCACTCAACTGATCAGCGCTTGAACCAACGAGTTTTTGATTACACGATTTTACGAACAAGCATATTTTTCCCCAACTTGGTGTTGTTTAGGGTTGGGGTGACGTGAAATATGAAAATGCTGAAGAAATGGCTGGTATGGTATCAAGTAACGTAACGACACAATTAATGACTGTACAACGTCCTGTAATGCAACGAAGCCTTGGAAAAAGACAAAAC
The DNA here is from genome assembly GCA_010016025.2 of Alatinidae sp. Z8VKAUB7J3. Taxonomy (NCBI): domain Eukaryota; kingdom Metazoa; phylum Cnidaria; class Cubozoa; order Carybdeida; family Alatinidae; species Alatinidae sp. Z8VKAUB7J3. The sequence continues at coordinate 27,210,072 of JAAAKM020006971.1, read as the reverse complement.
GTTGTCTAAATTGTAGCCTTCTTGGCGATTGACCAATAGATTGTCGGTGTTGTTTCAGTCATAGCATAAAGCTACTTCTTTGCTGGTTATTACCTATGAGAAACGTTTAGCAAGATGACAAAATTTTTGACATGCTTTCAAAGAGGGAACGTAGGTGACTACCAGTAGCAATTCTGAAAGGTATGGCTATACGTTTTCTAAGCTATATGTTATAGCACATAACAACCTCCATAGAGTATTAATATGATGAGGTCACAAAAACATCTTTATATGAATCCCAATATAACTCAATGAACGTCTTAACCTTGTCAGCAAATACCCAAACTCGTAATATTGCGTTCAAATCTCGACCAGAGAATCTGCTGTTTAAATTTGCAAAAGGCCTTAAGGAAACACCTTTAATTTTGCCCAGTTTATAACATTATGCACTGGGTTCAAATAAGGTTGTGATAATCATGGCTCAAAGTTTGAGAGGACGTATCATAGCGATCGCTTAAGATATCCTTCTCAAATTCGGACAGATTATCTTTATCGACAAACAGAATGAAACGAGTGCAAATTACTCCAAAACTTTTAATTTTCATTAAATCGTGACATCACACTTAGGTACTCTATTTTAAATAAAGTTTTAAAACTCTAAAAATGCATTCATTTTTCAATATTTAAACATCAACTGGCGCAAAATTTAGCTTGCTATTGCCGATACAATTTTAAATATTTTATATTTCAAGTTTATATTTAAAATATAAGAGGTTTTGAGCAAATTTGGGCAATCTGTCATCATCTTAAACATTATACGTGAACAGTTCGCTAAAATAGGGTGGCCATAACGAAAGCATAGTCAGACAAAATCTGCTTTTGTCATCTCTTCTACTGTTTTTACACCCAAATGCTCCGGTGAGTTACTGTTTATACAACTTCAATGCTGCAATAATTGCTTAATATAGTGAATAGAAAGGAGAAGAATTATATTTTGCTAACAAACAAAATACAAGTAACTAATACTACTAGTAGACCCGCGGCTGTAAATATTGTTTAATAACTTTTGAAAGCTTTCTTTTAAGTTGCTGAAACGTTCTGACTTGTCCTAACTTTTATCTGGCAAACGTTTGGTAAAACAAATTTGACTGTCACGGCTTGTGGTCTGGTCACGTGACCCCGATAAACATAGTTGACCATATATGGTAAAAAGTTTCAAAGGGCTACAATTTGAGATATTTTTCATGAATTTTACAAATATTTTGTAGAATGATCTAAAATTAAGTTCTTAATACATTCAAAACTCATTAATGCTAATTAAAAGCTAATCAGCATTAATTAGTGGGTAATTATCGATTTTCATGACGTCATATTTCCACTCCTAACTTAAAGTTACAGTTAAAAAAGAATGCATCTTCAGACACAATAAACAAATTCTGTTTAAAGCCGTTTAGCTGCGATCGTTGAGACTTCTCATCTTCACTATTGACTCCGATATTTGTCATGAATACTTGTATGTCTCAGGTATTTAGAATAGCAAATTACTTTAAGGTACCAAACAGCTTTTGAGGTAACTCTTGCAGCTTTTAATTCATGGCACAAAGCGTAGCAACTTGTATTGCATTCCGATCAGACTTACATCCGGTAAACATGTTTTGACTTAACTACCTTACCTTATAATACAAATAAAAACATATTTTATCAAAAATTTCGCAATAAAAGCACTTAAATTTAACGTCTCGAAGTATTTAAAACCTTAATATCAAAGCATACATCCACGTTTTATAGCAGTTATACATGTTAAAATAGCTGCGTCTTGAGTTTTTACTTGGACTAAAGAAGTTAAAGCGCACTGTGACTGTCATTTCTCCATTACTTGATTGGCTACAATCCAGTAATTTCTCACCTACTTATGCCTTGCACCTCGAAATGTTCTTTGTCATAATAAGTAATAATAATAGTAAGTAATAAATGAAGGTGAACATGACCTTCAAACAAATATGTAAAATCATTTTCAGTGATATGTAAATCGAAGCGAAAAAATATAGAAAGGAAAAAATGGCAAGAAATTTAAAGTTGCTTTAATATTTTAATGCTCATAACCCAGTTTAAATTTAGTGATTCTTTTTATCTAGTGTTTTGTTCACAGGTAAAACGTATGCAATCTGTTGCTGATAAAGCTGTATGTCTGCTTTAACACACAAGCGACTTCGAGATATTGTCTTGATTGACAACATTGTACTAAATCCAAACTCGCGAAGGTATCATCGAGATTGGAATGAGTACAGTAAGTACTTTTGCACATAGACTTGGAAATACGTCTCCTGTCATGCACAAAAACTGTTCCAAAATTTTGACTTAAAACTAATTTATAATGGCACCACTTGTACGTAGCTTGCTAAGATCTTCTTTCGGCTCTGCATCATTGGACATATCATTCAGATTGAAGGACTACGGATTTATAATCCATTCTTCACAAGTTTTCAGCTCTCCTTGAAAACATTAATTAAGTGACTTCAGTAGCGTTTTCCAATAATTAACAATAACCTCAAACACTTGGAATTAGAACTTTTTTTCATCAATCATTTCTTCCATTGCTGAAAAATTTGAAAGATTCCCTTGGACTCTTTGACAACAAAAATTTAATTTTTCTTTTAAAGCATTTAACGTTTTACAGTATTTTAATATACTTATGACTTTGCCTAGCATAGAAACACTTAAGTCATTCAAAAGAGTAAAATTATCACGGAAACAAACTAGCCTATGGTTAATTTTTTGCGATCCAATATCAGTAGAAAAAAGAGATGCATTACTTACGCAAATAAAAAGAAATGATTCTGAACGACTAGCTAACTTAGCACAATGTTGAAAAGACAATGTCGAGAACTAGAAAATATGTCACCACTAGGTTTCGAATTTGTGCAGTCATCTACCGGTGGACATCGACATCCACCTTCTGGACCAAATGTGATGAGCATTGTGGTGGTGTTTGGAAAATGGGTGTTGTTGTTCCAAGTAGCAATTTTGTGTTCTCTGTAATTGTGAAAGGACAGCAACTTGAGCTGGTGCTGTGGAGGGAACACAGGAAAATAGTTTGTACATTTGACTTGACATTGCCTCTTGAGCACTATGTGAGTGCAGAAATGTAGGGAAACAAAAAGAGATATGGAAGATTGGTGGAACCATGTGAAGGAGCTTGGTATAAAACAGAATATCATACTGTTGAGGTTGGTTTGAGAGGTCTCTTTGGGATAAGAATCTGAGCGTTTCTTGTTTTATTGGATCTAGTGAAAAGGAGATCATAAGTACAATCGAGATGGTACAAGATACGTTTAAGAATGCTAGCCACTAGGTATGTGTTAAAAGAAATGACCGTATCTGGTAAGAAAATTGAAGTACTCCATCAATAACCTGGTACTGACCGTCACATCCAAGCTCGTAAAATCAGAGAGGGTGACCGACCCACAGTAAAGCCGTTGAGAGATAGGTCCCGAAACGGTGTGGGTTATCTCCTGATGATGGCACTGGTTTCTAGTACGAGGGGCAATTGCAGAAGGTACACAGCAAATGTTAGCGATATAGAATTCTTCGGAGAAATAACGAAGGCGTTCCTTAAAAAAAGTCTTAAGTTCTTGTTTAAAGTCAAGGAAGCACGTTAAAGCTCTTTCATGTGACAGGCAGTGGGTTTCAATGTGGAACATCAATGCCCACTTCAAACGTTTTCACAAAATGAAAAGACGGTGATTAAGAGCACGACCTTGAATCAGGTTGATAGTCTCCACAGAACTGTCAAGGACTTTTTACAAATTGATTATTTTTAACGTTTAGTATATCAAAGCATATCGACAAAGAAAATTTATTGCCTTGCATGTTTTGATTTTTTTTTCTTTCATCAATGTAAAATAGTTAAATTAATTTCCTAGCAAAGCATGGTCACTGCAGGTCCATGCAGAATTGATAATTAACAATGTCTAAGCCACATTTTGCAAAGACGCCCTTCACCCCCTTTTCATTGCAATCACCATCGTCATTATCATCATCCATTCAAGTAGCTTCACACAGATGGCTTCCACAAGCTCTTCCATTGCCTCCTACACTTCCCGCTACTCTCATTTATGTTACTTAAGCCTTGTCTCGGTATCGTCTTTCAGTGTCTGTTTGATTTTCCTATTTTTCCTGTTCTTCCTTTGGGTGTCCATTCTGTTACTTTCTTGCTCATCTGTTGTTACACATTCTTGTATTGTATCCTGCCCGTCTCAACTTAAACTTTCCTACTTTCTCTAAGACGTTAACCACTTTTGCATGAAGACTAACTGTTATATTTTGTCACCTGTCTCTTCTTGTGATATCAAGAATAGGTAGTTTTATACTTCTCTGTGCCTCTGCTAATTTTACCATGCTCACAACCATCATTAGTATTTTTAAACTTCTATATGCCATCGGATAACTATTAAAACACAAGAGGACCAGGTTTGGATGATGAGAAGATTAAAGCCTTGTTTTCGAGGCAGTATGAACTCGTTGGTAATACTAGTAAAACACAGCCACTTTATTGGTGAAATAAACTTTGCAGAACGAGAAAATATATTTCTTTCAGTACACAGTATCTGTCATAATCATTTTTGGTCATTTTACATTAGATAACCTTGTTATTACCCTATGTTTTCAATAAGTTTATTTTTGTTTTCAGAATTTGTTTCAAAAAAATCAGAAAAACTTTAAATCAGTCAAGCTTCCAAGTGATCCAAAAGGCGTCTATGAATCCAAAACAAGCTTCCGCCTCAAAGGAGACACTTGACACAGTTAACTGCGCCCGAGGCTTGGGATTCTGTCATTACAGTAGCAAAAATTAGATAAAGAACGTATGGCACAAAAGGTGTAGTAAATGTTAGTTTAAAATAATTGGCTGAAGAAATTGGTTAATTGAGTTGTGTAACAAAAATAATATGATCGAGAAGAGAGGATTTGAAATGTTAGTTTTGAATAGAACACTAGAGAAATAGAAAAGTATGTCACAACCGGGGATCATTTCCAATTATCATATGTATCTATAGCCACGATAAAACGCTTTGTGTTATTCTGCTTTTTAAGTATCTATTGTCCTGACTAATTGACTTTATTACAAATGAAAAGCTTAGATTTCTTTTTTCTTTTGCAGTATCAGTTGATAAACGTTACTTTTTGCCGTGTCCCCGTTACATTGCATTTGTTTTAGTACATTTATTTATGTTATTTATTCCTAGTGGATACTGATAATCATTGGAGATGCATGCCATGATTTCCAATTATCATATGTATCTATAGCCACGATAAAACGCTTTGTGTTATTCTGCTTTTTAAGTATCTATTGTCCTCACCAATTGGCTTTATTACAAATGGAAAGCTTAGTTTTCTTTTTTCTATTGCAGTATTAGTTAATGAACGCTACTCTGCTGCAAAACACTATTTGCCATTGGACAACAACTTTGATGTCGAAGAAACAAAGAGTGGAATTAGCCAGAAAGCTACTGGGTTTTATGTAATTCAAAGCATTTTTAATGTAGGACTTTGTAGCTTTTTCGATGCGATTTATACACTATATACTCTGAATAGTCCCTGTTTCCATAATTTTGGTATGTGCACCCCAGGCTTGGCCCTTTTTTTGGCTATCATGGTAAATTTGGATACTGCAACTTCACCTCTTACACGGATCCAGTTTGATAAAATCGTGATCGATTTCAGCTTTACGGATCATGAAGCAGAAGGTACTCTTACTGTGAACGCACTGTTTCCTCCTCATGGGTCTTGGTGTACTATTGGTAAGACCATGATACACAATAAGGTTTGGTATACTTTGTACATTGCTATAAAACCTGGAAATACCTTGGTACTCCTCGATTTGAAGGACATCACTACTGCAAATTCTTGTACAAAGACAGAATTTGAGAGGTATCCCGTAGCGGATGCAAACGTGCCGATTTATACACAAGGCAGGGGTGTTTGCGTGGATGAAGTAGCAACCTTTGAGTTTGCTATGAACATAACTAAAATGACATCTCTATACAATGATTTCGTGCTAGGTAAGTGTTTCGTGGATCTATTCTTCAGTTTTTTAAATGACATTTAACTAAATAGAACCTTCTTTTACTTGTCAATATGTATTAATTTTAATTCATCACATAATAAAGTTCGATGCTGTCTCGCATAAGGAAAGAAGTTTAATTAAAGAATTTGCCGAATATACCAATCTCTAGGATCAAAATTTGGTTTGGAGTAACTTAACTTTGTCTTTTGGTACACAGATAAAATTATGTCTCGGTAAAATCATGCAAGTTTTGTATTTTCAACAAGACATAGTAGGCCCGCGGCTGTGAATACTGTTTAATAACTTTTGAATGCCTTCTTCTAAGTTGCTGAAACTTTCTGACTTTTCCTAACCTTTATCTAGCAAACTGCTGCTTAAAAATAAAATAGCTCTCACTGCTCGTAGTCTAGTTACGTGACCCTGATGAAAACAATGATCATATAAGGTGAAATATTTTAAATTTTCATGAATTTGACAAATGGTTGGTAGAATGATGTAAAATCCGATTCTTAATGGATTTGAAACATATTAATTCTGATTAAGGGGTAATTAATACTAATTATGCATAATTATCACTCTGTATGACGTCATACTTGGATTCCTAACTTTTAAAATAATTTGTAACTAAAAATTAAGTCGAAATGCCTCAAATATATAATGCTGGCTTTATTACACCAAATTATGTGTAACAACGTGTATTCCATTGCGATCACAATTACATCTGGCTAAACTTTTTTGGCTTGACTACCTTACCTAGTAATACTGATAACAACATATTTTTTACCCAAAAATTAGCAATAAAAACTTTTAGAATCAACGCAAAAGATGTATTCAAAACCTTAATCTCAAAGTATATAACCACGTTCTATAACAGCTACATGTGTTATAGTAGCCACGGGACGACTAGCCCCCAAACGTCCCCACTCACCCCTTTCCCCCATGCTAGCGTATAATTCAAAAGCCCGTTGTTGGCAGGGTTAAGTTTAAGTCGCAAAGTATCATATAAAAGGCTTCTTTTAAAACTAATTATTACTACTTATTACCGATGTTTCTTAGCATGTATGTGAGAGAAAATGTATCTCCATTAGCTTACGTAGCAGGACCTCTGAACATTGATTGCTTTCATAACGCCACCAAATTGTAATCCATTTCGTGGAATACAGTAGAAGCATATAAAGCTAGGAAAGATGTAAGACAGTATCAAATAGCTCAAACAGTATGCCCTGATAAAGGATCCCTGCATTCCAACAAGAAAACAGACAGATAACAGTGCAATACTCCTAGGATGTAAGTAACTATAAAACGAAAGACATGCAGCTATCGGAGATTTAATGCTCCTTTAGTTCGTAGTTATGTTCTTTAAAGGAGCTTAATATCTTTTACCTGAGGTATATCTTCAATTAATGTTAATAAATGCTCAGGTTGTCATAAGGTTGAACGTCTCCTACTCACCTATATGGCAAGTTGTTTATTTGGAGCACTAAAGTACAGCAAAAATGTTTTACCTTCTTACTTCCGCTTCTTTGTTCTGTATGATGATATAACGTAAGAGTAGCTTAGACGTTAATGCTATTGCTTCCTTGTTGTAAAGGCTGCAAGTCAATAACAACATGCTCTAATACTAAAAAGAAGAATAACAATGAAATTTTGTAGGGCTGCCATTATAACACTAGTTCAATTTCGTTGACAGCGGCCTCCGAAAGAAAGGAAAACGCGGTACAGATCGACGTTATTGTTACGCTTAAGACGACGAGATGGATGGAAGCAATGGCCTACAAGAACACACCTGAAAACAAGTACATAACTGAGTATATCACCAAAAGGGTACGGTCTTTGGCTTGTTGTGCGGCATAGTTACAGCATCTCCAAGAGATGAGGATCGGAATTTTTACAAATATTTGACTTTACATTAAACTTTGTATGTTGCTGCCCTAAGGAATGTAAGGTCAACATTCTTTATGAAGTTAGCAAATACTTCAAACATTTTAAAAATCAATATAATAGACAAAGCATTAATTACTGACAATTGATGATTAATGAAAGTTTTGTTTCGTGATTTTTGTTTCGGTGTCGAAGACATGTCAGAACGTTCGCATGTGCAGCAAAAACTCGAAAATTTTCTTTACGTCCAGTTAGGAAAGAAAACTTTGCCTTGGTCTTATACGACTTTTTGCTTAACACTACACATCTGAGAAATAAGGGAATTCATCTTTTGTTGGAATAGCGTCCGATGGCTTTCTACTTTATTTCCTTTGTGACCTGATGCCACTTCAAATGAACAGCCCCGCACAGCTGCATTGAAATAATGAGTTAATATTATAGGACGAGGCCTTTTTAAAGCTGCCCTTAGTATGACAATAAAGAAACGTGACCAGGTCGAATAGCAATATAATAATGTTCTTTAAGCATGATTTCCAATAGAATCAATGAGAAGCCACCACGTATTATAAATAGAAGCCATGCTAAAGAGTCTGCGCTAGCACTTGGAAAAGTTTTAAATTTTTGAACACTCATTTCTTTATATAAATACAGTTTAATACAATATTCATAGTGATTGTATAGGAACTTTACATCCTTGAATTACGCAACGCCCGTCTAACAGCAAACAATGGAGTGTGCTGTTAGACATCGTACGAATGCTGTGCATTTTACAAGCCACTAAAGAGGTAGTAGATAGATATGACAAAGAGTGTTGAGCATTGCACAAGACACGAGAGAGCTATTCTGATTGGAGAAAAACCTTTAAGTATCTTGTATTCTTTAGCTATCGTTACTACTTGTGCGCGATCGAGATTTCAGGGAAGTATTGTATAATTTAACAAGTACACAAGTAGTTTGACAACTCTATCTTAGTCCTTGGTTCATTTTCCCTTAAGATGAGTGTTCATACTCAATTCGCTCAGTTGAAAAAGAACCGAAAATACTTAAAGTAAGTAGTGAATTTAGATTTTGAGGGAAGGCTGATTGTTAGTGATGCCAACTCAGATAGAGACCTTAGAAAAACTTCGCTTTAGAGGATAAGAGGATGACTTCGGTGACAACAGCTGATAAGTGGTTTTGGGGGGCACTGCGTTAAAATATCATAGAATAAGAAAATTGAGTAATGAAGAACTTCTTAGGAACAGCTCACCTTAGATAAATATCCTATTACACCTAAAGTATAGGTGGTATAGAACCCTAATTAGACATTAACAAAAAGGAAAAATGTTAAAATACTAACAGGAATAAAAAAAAATTAAAAGAAATAAAACAAAAAGATAAAGAAAGAGACCGAAAGTGGTTAACCAAGAATTGGAAACATAGATTAAGGCAACAAAAGGATACTTTGCTTTTTTGTGACATATACTGCCATTATCTTTTCAGACACCATACGACAATGAGTTAAATAGATAGTTCCTCTTTCTATTTGTTATAATTAAGACTAGTCATTAATTCTCTATGTTTCAAAATTTATCTTCACAAAGTATTCTAAAACTTTGGTGTAAAATATTTATTTTAAATACTTACAAGTTTTATTACTTTGAGCTATGATGTCATTAATTTTGGAAATTGCTTTTCAAAAATAGTAAATATACTCTGCCCCCGCCTACCCTAAGTAAAAAAACCCTTCTTGGGATAGCGTTTAGCACTTCTTTCTTTCACTGCTTCTTGTTTTTCCGTCCATTTTTCAATAGTTGACAAACCAAATAAAGAGCGTTGCCAAGAAGAACTTTAGAGAGTTGGAAATTTTGAGAATAAGGTAAGTATATTGAGTTTAATTTACGTTTAATTTTAAATATACCTTTTCATCACGCTTGCACTGGTAATAGGCTGAGTAATTAACCTCTACAAGTATGTAACATCCCATTTTGTGTTTGCAAAATTGAGCAATTTCGCATTGGCTATGATTGAAGCTGAACTTTGGCATACAAAACTCTTTACATTTACTTAGTTTATTTCAAATGATAATTTACTTTGAAATAATTGAGTCTAACACTAGTTAATGACCACGTTGATTATTACTACCAGACGTGTAAGAGTTACTTGCAGTGTCTGTGCTTTAGAAATTTTCTTAATCGCTTTTTGCTTAACTTTCAGCGTTAAAATTTACACTCGAATGTTTAAAATGTCGCACATGCGTCAGAGGAAAATAACAGTTAACTGAACAGCTGCCATTATTTGCCAGTGTCACCAATTGCATACCATTTGCCAGTCTAAATATTGGCGATTGTGATGCACCATTTGTTTATTGTGATCAATTACTTGCAAATAGTATTTGTTCAGTAATTATTAACAGCTCTTGGCTTTGCAGAGCTAGTTACTGATAAAACAAAGATTTTAAGTTTTCCTAAGAAGCAATGATACCACTGTTTTGAAATTATTTAGACTTCTTCATTTACACTATTGACTGAGCTAGGGCGGTCTCAACACCTGCAGGTGGGGGAGGGGGGTTGACGAGAAACAATAAGTTCATTTTTTTATTTTCATTTAATTTTGGGAGAAAGATTTTGCCTTTGGCATAATTAAGAAAGGGCATGAGACCTTCTTTCCCTTTTTCCTTTCCTGTTTTATTGTTTTCATTGTTATCTTTACAAAAAAGTTTGGAGAAAAATTGGAGTAGCTAAAACCCCCAAAACCTTTCCCAATACGCTTCTAAGAGCTACTTTGTTGTAGTTAACACAATTCAAATTAATCTCGTATTATACTATCGATCTTTAAAAAATATATCCGAAAAATATATTTTATACTTTTCATATTTTAGATATTTTATGTGTTTGATAGAAGTGTTGGTAGAGTTTGGGTAATGGAAGCTCTTTCAAATGTATTTGTGAATCAAACACAGAAAAAAGTAGGAACAATTTTGCGGCCAGTAGTGTAAATTTTCTTAAAATTTGAATTAAAAAGGCATCTATGCTTAAATATATTGTTACTCCTGAATTTATATTCAGGAGTAACGATATATTTAAGCATAGTTGCCTTTTTAAATTTAAATTTTAAGAAAATAGCATTTTATTCTAATAAATTTTTCATACTTGATATTTTAATATGAAATCCAATAGCCACACTTTAAATACATGTTACTTAATTAATGTGGGCCATTTTGGAATGCACATTGTTTTAGGAAGTGACAAATGACAGATATGGTACAGATAAAACACCAAGCTAACGTTGGTGTGAAAACTTAACGGAATTTAAAATGTAGACACATAGAGGAGTGTTGAAAATTTTATGGACTGAGGGGGTCAAGAACTAGGAATTCTATTCTTATTGAGCGTTATCGAATGGGCAAGTGCAGCCTATAGCTCAGCATCAGCCGTAGCAAGAACCCTTTGCCTTGCATCCCATGTGTTGGACTGCACTTTCCAACTACCATATACAAATATTGACGAAACAGAATGAATAGCATTTATTTTAAAGATTGATGAAATATTGTGCAGACCTTTCTCGTCATAGTATCGGATGGCTTGCGCCTGAGTTTATTGACTTCAAAAATGTTTGGACTCAAACAACACAGAAGTCAGTAATCTTTAACAGCTATTCTGACGGCCATATAATATATTTTAATAGTTTCGGTTTAAGCAAAAATTCGAATAATACTGTTGACACTCTCCTTCCTTGATAAGTAAAGGAGAAAGCACAACTTTTTTGTATCTTGAATATTTAATGTTTAAATATGTAAATATTATAATCTTAATATACATATAATATACTTTAATAGTCTCGGTTTAAGCAAAAATTCGAATAATACTGTTGACACTCTCCTTTCTTGATAAGTAAAGGAGAAGGCACAACTTTTTTGTATCTTGAATATTTAATGTTTAAATATGTAAACATTTAATGAACAAAACGTGCGTTATCGTTTTTGATATGTTGACCACCACCTACGGTACAAATACAACCCTCTTTTTTGTAAAAGACATTATTTAAAACTATGTTATGTTAATGTTAGTAAGTCATTAAATTTGCACCAACTGTGCAAAGACACTTAAAATGTATTGTCTGTTTGTTTTTAGAACACATGGATTGAATGTTACCTAGCTTTTTCTACATTGTTTTTCCCTATATAGAAGAGGTAATAGCGACGTTACAGAAGCGCTGTGTCGGCTTTATTTTATATATGTTTCGAAGGAAACTCAACAACATATATACGAGGCAACATCACCGTTTTTGCTGAAGAGAGAAGGAAATGTCATTGGGTGTAAGTTTTCTTGAGTTATTCCATCAATGGCATGCAAAAAAAGCAGTTGTAGAGACGAAGGGGAAATGGTTAAACATGGGCTAATAATAAAAAAAGTTAATGTCAAGTCAATAAACAATAAGAGATACTTATTAGAGTATATACTTATCTAGCCCTTATTAGAGCCCCTCATTTATTATTTGGGGGGTTAAGTTAGAGATCTTAGCTCACTTTTTGGATACAGTTAACACTACTATAGCAGGAGAGTATTTTTTGTTGTTCAAAAATCAACTATTTATAAATTTTGTCGGACTAGGCTATTTTGCTATGTCTATGACAAGGGAGTAGGGGGACACAATCTGCTTCCAACTTCTTATCAGAATAAGGCTCTGAAAGTTTGTAGAGTACTAAATAGTTATAGGAACACAATTTATGTGAACGCTTGAAATATATTTCCACCGGACGAGTGAGTTACGGCATTCAAAATGATCAACTGTGTCCATAAATGGGCATTTAAATCAAAGTTCTCTACTTTTTTAATACTGCATTATTAAACTTGAGTTAATACTATACTTTACTTATTAACTACAATTGAAATTTAGAAAGGTTAATTATTGTGAATAGGGTAGTTTGTATTCCTTAGATCATATAACACTTTATCCAATTTATACTGAATACAACCTAGTGTTGCAGGTATCCCAAGTGCCTTCGGTAATGATCGAGATACCTTTATCGACCGTAAACTGCAGATGAAAGTTTACCATTGTTTACACAAAACTTGTAAACGCATTTTAAAACGTCTCAAAAACGGGGAAGATCACAAATTATTCAAAATGGGACGCTTTTAAGAGGACGAAGCTTCTCTAAATCGGTCATATCATGGAGCATGCCAAAATGTAGTTCCTTTATCTCAAACTTTGTAAAGTATGCATCAAAGGTATATCTGACAAATAGATTAGGAATTGCAAATTTCCCTTCTTCCAATCTACTCCTTAAAGGCTTTTAATTCTCATTCTACTTCTTCTTTTTAGCCAGTTATTATAGCCAGAATCGGGCCCACTAAAATTATTACACACACGTAACACTATATTACATAAAAAATGACTTCAGTAAATGTTATTCGAGTGTAATTTTCAATCAAACATAACTGTACTATTTGTAAGCTTGGCTTGTTACAGGCAAGGAAAATATATGCAGCAGATTGTCCTTTCAAATTGTTGGCAGAAATAAGCAATATGCTGGGTTAGGATGTAAAATTTTGGTAATTGCCAGTATCCAATTTTTATGGAAAAGATCCAAACTCTCTCTTTTCAGGAAAACCAGTTTATAAGGGACCTAATAGCAAGGATGTTGGTACAAAGTTTAAGGGTGTATGTAAATTTGTTACACATCATACTTTAGGCTTCTTTGGGGATTTGCCTCAGCTTCATTAAGTTCAAAAAGTAAGCAGGAGTAGGAATTGTAGAACAAGGTTCTATTTGATCATTGAATTCCAAAGTAGGGATTTTCACTCCTTTTGGCAACTGCTGAAACTCTCTGCAACCACTTCGTAATAACAAGAGACCCGATAGCCATTGCATAGTAGTAACCACTATAACATTTTCTTCTTTCATAGCGTCATATTAACATGCCATGATACAAAAGCATATAACAATGTATATAGTGCACAAAATGCATAGAAATGGATAGCTTGTTATACTTGTATCACTGATTGCTCCATATCAACTAATAAATAAACAATTACCCCTTTATTTTTACTGGGGTTAAATTTTACCGAGCAATAGCAGTTTTTAATGTTTTTCTATTTCACTTTTAAACTAAGATTTTGATAGTCTGTTCGACTTTTTAAATTTAAATATATATATATACATCAATTCATTTAATTGCAAGCTATTGTGGTAATGCTCCACCCTTTGAGAATTATATAAAATTGCAATGTGTCTGCTGAGAATATGTATGATGTTGATGATGAGGATGATGATGATGATAATGATGATGATGTTGATGGTGATGATGATGATGATTATAATGATAGCGTTGATGATGTTGACTATTATGATAATAATGATGATCATGATAATGATGATTATGAAGATAATGATTATGATTTTGATGATGATGGTCATGGTGATGACGACAATGTTGACAATGATGGTGATGATTACAATGATGTTGATGAAAATGACACCAATGATGATTAAGATTATGATTGTAGTGGTGGCAGAGATGTGGTTGAGATAGTGATAGTTATAATCATTATGGCCATAATAGGAATATGGCACCCTCGATAACAATAAAGAAGACGACAATGATTACGAGTATTGAGGTGTTAATCATTAAGGATAGACATTATACTGTGAGTTAAAAAAAGGAAAAGTTCCCTTTGCCACACGTCACCACACGAGGGATAAACGACTTACCACACGAAACGTACCGTTTCACTCAAACAACAGGACTTTAAGGATATCTGTTAAAACGCCATAATAGCCGCCGAGATTGTACCAGGTTTCTTAGACATAGTTCAACCCTGCAGTATACGCGCCAAGCAAGAAGCTTATCACAGAAGAAACATGGGATCCAGTACAATATTATTCGCGTAGTCCCACATACGAGGACTCCGGACACTGGAAGGCGTGTAATTAACAAAAGAGTAACGTCAATATCTTAAAACCGATCCCCTTCTGGTATCCTTAACCACAAGGCAAAACCATGCCATCTCTTTTGGGGTCTGAACGCCAGTACAAGCAAATATGGCTGTTCACAGGCAGCCGTGGTCAAACACTACAACCCCTCAGCACAATGTCACCAAAATCCTGCCTTCGCCAAACACTAAGACGCCCGCTTCTTTAGTTCATAAATCTACTTTCTTACTTGTATGAGCGGTGACATTAAGTGTATTGACATTCTGACCAAACGGATCGAGTAGCGAGGAAGCAGCCAAGGAAATAAGGCCGCAAGAATAACAAGCTCGCTCACGTGCCAACTCATCCGACTTCCAGGCAGTGGATCTGTGTTTCACTTTTCAAAACCGCACCAAGATATCTCGTTGTTGGAAGAACAACAACAACAACGAAAAATCATATTCCGTACATTGCGATGCTTCAAATAACAAGAAATCTAGATCAGTGTTTCTAAACGGGGGCACAGGAACCCACTTAGGGGGTATTTGAGATTTTAAAGAGGGTAAAAATGAGACAGGGGGTACTAAGGGGATCAAACGTTCAGCAAGGGGGTCCAAAAGTTAATAGCATGTTCCATTGCTTTTCTTTTATCAGTATTCAAACCTAACAACGGGATAAATAAATATAATGTACAACATATTCAACTCGACATACGACAACTGCACGCATTTTCTTTTCGCGCCTGTTGCGCAAGTTAGGGCTCTTTATTGGAAGGCACAGGGCTCCAAGTCGCTGATCGAACTTTCGAAAGGTACCTTCTGAGCCCGGTTTTTTTGAGGCGCAGGGCTCCAAGTCGCTGGTCGAAATTTCGAAAGGTACCCCCTGAGCCCGGTTTTTGGGAGGCATAGGACTCCAAGGAGCTAGGAGAACTTTCGAAAGGTGTACCCTAAGCGCGGTTTTTAGTCGTTTACTATCGATGATGTACAGCAATGCCGAATTGTACTTAAAAATTCTGGTAGCTCTAGGGGGGTAATTTACTATTTGAGTTAAGAAACCTTGATCGAGATCAAGAACAAGGAAATTTGTCCTAAAACAACGCTTACGTCTTGCAGATAGATAGTTTCTTCTTTGTTGTTTTTTGGCATATACAGAAGCCGTGGATCGAGTGGAGGGTATAAATTACTTGGGAAAATAAGAGGTTTTCAAATACTATTAGGGTACACCTACTGCCTTCTCACTGCTCGTAAGGCTCCATAGAGGGCTTATTTGAAAGACGTCTTCTCTACACTACACGTCTTCTCTACACGTCTTCTCTACACGTCTTTATAAATGTCCATAAATTACAACCTCCACTTATATATTGCGTAACTTCACTCATGACGATTCCTTGAAAATTTCCTGCCAGTTAAATTGTTCTTTTCGCGCGTGCGCAGCCAGCCACGCTACGCAATGAAAACAAAACGCTTTTGAATCTAAATCAATAATATCGGGATGGCAAATGTCAACTCGTTGTTCTGAACTAAAGAAACTACACGCGTAGAAGCCTCGTCACATGATTAATTTATAACTTATGTCAACTGAGGACTGAAATAATGAAAGTTTGCCACAAAGGTTTGATAAAATAACTTTCAAGTTGTCAAAATCTGAGAAATTATGATCAGTTTAATCAAAAGATGTGTCAAATGGTGTAATTTTCAAGTTTATGCTTTTAACAGCTTGTTAAAAGAAAACATATTGTTGTTTTGGCATATGCATTACCACAGCCTGATTTTCAACTTTTGGTAACTCAACAACGGAAAAGCTGTAAGTCTGTGGCTCAATAAATAAGGTCCGAATCATGCCGATAACCAAGGGAGAGAGTCTGGGGTCAACCCTCTCTGATAAAACTATGGCCGACCGTGTTAACATATATTGCAAAAGTGATTTACTGATTAAATTCTCGTTATCACACAACGCCCAAATATATCAGTAATTGTAATCGAACATTTCAATATCAAGAGGAAGAGGCGACGAAAAATTATATGGCTTTCTAATTAGCGAGGGATTTACAAATTTGCCGTTTATAAAATTTTTACCATCCATTTCACGTCTCAAAAAGGACGCGAGCTGCAGTGATTTAAGTGCTAAGAAATAAATTTGCAAACATAAATATCTGCAGGTAACAAGGTGACGGTAGGCATCAAACCCGGGAGCTCACAAACGTAAACCGTCGACTGCACCACTGCACTGTAAGTCAAGTTGTACGTTAGACGATTTCGAAAGTCAATCTCAAACCTCCTCACGATTACGAGACTTGTTTCTGCCGTTGCTCTTTAACGATGCATCTTTGTACCTGCATATACTACTACTGAGGCATGCATATGTGACCCTGTCACTTTACCCACAGTTTGTTACCCCCATAGCCCTCGCCTTACCCCTTATGACCTAGCTTTAGCTTACTCTAGAATTTCGCGTATTGCATATGTATCCTATTTACGTCACACTACCATTTGTTATAATCGTCCAGTTTGTTTTGTGTCTCAAGTTTAAGCAACATTCTGCGTTTACACATTCACTTCACATTCGCTTTTATTGTAGTATATTGCCATACGAGTGCAAGTAACTTGTATGACCCCTCTTGACGTTTTATACACAACTTCAGCTACTACTGGCACATAACTATCGTATCTTAATTTAATATCGTATTTATTGTGACTTGGTAAATAAAAGTGTGCTTTGCCAAATTCCGGTTAGTTAAATACGCTGATTGTCATCAGATACGTTACTTCGCTTGTGTAGGATTCACCCGTTTTACTTTGTCGCTGTTTGCTGTAGTAAATTCGTGCTCCAGTCACTGACTGTAAACAAAGTGCATTCCGTCAAGTCTGTGTAGAGCGCCCCTGCCGCAAT
>JAAAKM020006971.1:27173128-27184217 GCA_010016025.2 Alatinidae sp. Z8VKAUB7J3 | reverse complement strand
TGTTCTCGAAGTGGAACAATCTTCACCCCTCTGGAACATCATACTAAGACTGGACCTCGTTCCTGTTCTCGAAGTGGAACAATCTTCACCTTGACATATTTCCGGTAGGAAAGACACACCTCTGCCACTGCAAAAGGTTGAAGGTAACCTAGTGTCTGGGTACTTACTAGACACGATTCTATATCCGGGTAAAGGCATCCGTTGTGGGGTTTTAGGGCACAAGGGGGCAAGAAATACAGCGATACGCCACAGAAGACCTAACTACGACCTCATAAGAAACGATGCAAGCAAGAGGCCCTAGTTTTTCTACCTTTGCTAAGTTCTGTTGTATAAATCCTTCAAGACAAGTTTCGTACTTTATTCCTTTGAAAGCAACATATACTTTCAAGTTTCTAACAATTGTAACATTCCAGCTTGGCATATTTCATTGCTTTGGACGTCAGGGTGTTACTTATTTGTAAACGCGAGTTTGTAAGAAGTCGATTTGTGAAGGCTTTAGCTTGGATCTGTACCATTCAGTACCACTTTACTAGGCATGTACCTAGCGTTGAAAATTGGTGGAACTAGGTACTTCCGAACTCAGGCGATCCCAATTTCAAAGGCTCCCAGACTTCGCCGCTGTTGGTCGATGCAATCAGCCGCAGCGACAATTAAAAGTGGCCATCACCTGATGATATTTTATTTTAATTTTAATTTTAATTTTTTATTTTTTTAACCTGGTAACGGAGAGCTGATCGTGACAAGACTTGCAGTCAGTATTCGTTGTTGATATTTGCTTCACTTTGTGGCTGCTCCTTCACACCCCACCACTCAGTTCTCTTGTTGCCACCACAAGATTTTCCTTTTGTCATTCGTTCTATTTCCTCGCTACTTGTCGTTGCTAAATCTTTTACTTTTCTCTCCTTTGCGGAAGTTCTTTCTCTTCCCGATTGTAGCCAGGCCCTTTTATTTCGTTTCTTGTTTGATTCATCATTGATTCATCAGTAATGACGATGCTACTGCTGATGCAATCACTCAAGACAATTACAGAGCTTTACTTCAGCTGTAAATCCCCACCTCCAGTGCACCACAAAGCAAGCCGTTATTAGAAAAGACATCGGCCAATTAGTACTTTATCGAGTACACTAAACCCTCGTTTTGCGTGGACCTTTGCAATAGTTTATGCTCTGATTACACTAAGGCTCTTGAAGGCCGAAAAGCGCGAAGTCATATGAGCAAGGATTTTGACCTCGTTGAATACATATTGTGACAGTTGTCTTACGTTCCGCCCAGTATTGATGGTCGTTGAGCGCCCCATTTTGCTTTTTATATGAAGTTAATAATCAACCCATAACATTTGAATATTAAATATAGTTTTCAGTTAATTCAATGTCTTTGATACCATCAATCATCGAGGTGGAAGGTAGGTGTAACATTTAGCCACTTAAGGTAACGCTTTTTTGAATCATTGATGACTCGATTGGAAGCAGAAAGAGATAGTCAAGGTATATTGTATACGAGTGATTGATAGCCTCGCCAATGAGTTAGCAGATTGTTCTACTGGACTTGATCCAAGTGCTCTTGGTGTTAAAATATGGAGGAGAACCTGTTGATAATTAGAATCGATTATAGGAACTGTGGATAATGTATTGGTTGTTCTCGTCAGGTATATTAGTAGTTTTGTTATTAAGTATCTTGCTTAGGAGATAGGTTTTTTCTAAGCTGAGAATAAGTTGTCAGGAAGAAGAAATCCAGCTGATTTTACGTATCAGGTAGAGATGTCAAGGCAGCTGATTTTCAAAATTTCCAGAATAGGGAATTGGTGACCTAGGCACTGGTAAAGCAGACGTTAGCTTTACGAGTTCAGTGGTCTTAGAAAAACAATGCTCGACTTCCCGTACAAAGGAAATTAAAATAGTTCTTGCTTTTGGAAGCTTCGTCTCATTGAGACGTTTTCCGTTAAACAAAATTTTAAAGATAAGCATTGTTTCATATATATGATAGAGGAAGCTAACTGATTTGAGATTCTAAAAAGGGAGTTGCCAACCTTGGTACGAATTGGATGCTAGAGACGAAGCCAAGTCTTCGTGTGAGGCGAGTTCTCTGAATCGGTAGAGAGTTTGTCTGGCAAGCCGGAAGTTGGTGGTTCGAATCCTCTCCGGTGGATCTGAAAACTCCCATTGCAAACCCAGCAGAAAGAGTAAGTACTAGGCAGTAGCTGGGAAAGGATTAAGGCAAGGGTTTCAAACTTTTGTGCCGCGTGGACCATATTTTGATTGTTGGAATCAAGAATGGCCGCTACCAATCTTTTTACTAGAATAAAATCCTATCTGGCGGTAGGCCTACTTAATGAAGTGTTAAAAACCATACAAATACTGCAAGAGCCATTCGATTTTTATACTTGAGCGGAAAAATAATGAATTTTAGAATGTTAAGTGGACCGCACGAATAGTAATTGTGGGCCACACGTTGGCCGCCGCTGGATTAAGGCGTCGAAGGAAGCAATTGACCCCCTCACAATGCCATGGCTCAAGACATTTTGCAGCACGTCGCATTAGGAGGAGGAGGAGGAATGAGGAACTACTTTACGTTCATCTTGATTCGCTGGAAATTGAAAGTCGATTATCGGTGAACGTCCTTGCCTGTTTGTGGCATACTCCCTGTAGTTTTTTCCACTGGTTTTTGTCTTACTCCTTTTCTGGACCCTTTGAAAAAAATTTTCACTGCTTTTTTGCCGTTATTCCTCTTGACTTCTTTATTCCCTGTCTTTCTCTTTCCCTTACCCTTTTGTTGAAGATTTTCCTTGATCATTTTGACTTATTTTCTGGACTCGTTTATTGCCTTTGCCGCAGATCTCTATGACGTTTGACTCTCTGTTTTGCTTAGCGCTTTTTATTGGCAATTTATTGGAATTTTGGGTGGCGTTTGCCGTCGGCGTTGCTCGCGGCTATTTTCCTTACGCGCAAATTACAAGTTCCTAAGTCTTGATGTATACATGTACGTTTGATCAAGAGGGCCATCGACGTGCGTCCCTTTTGAGTTCATACAGGTATGATGTCCATTGATTGTGCTTGCTCATTGACGTTGAATCGAGCTCATTGGCTTATTGGCAACCGCTTGTACAAGAACCACATGTTGATCAGAGAGCTTTCCCCTCCCAAAGCCCTTGTTAATTTTTAATGCTTAAGTCAAATTTGATTTTACAGTTTATATCTTCATTTATCGCACAAGCATGCGATGTTATCATAGCCATAGCCTGTAAAGTTGCGATCAGCTAGCAAACGCCAATGAAGGACGAGTCTTGTTTGTCACGACGCTGTCACTAGCAATTAGTGGATATGTCAGACCTTAGGATGCCCTGATGCAAGCCTTTGAAAGACCTCTGGTTAGACATCCTATAGTTTTGTTCCCTGTTTACAGTTTTACGATTGTAGATTAAACGATTTTAAAACCGAAAGGGATATGAGGTCTATTGTGTTTGAAGTGATGTTTAATGCCAGTAAACTCTGTTTAACTCTAGAAATTAGCAGTTGCACCAGGCTTATTTGTCAAGTTATAATTGTTTGTGCCATTTTTATAAAAAGGTAAACGTTGACTTGATGAGGCAATTTAGCATATTGTATTAAGTTTAACATAACTGGAGACGTTTACATGGGCAGCGCGTTTTTCCGTTTGATCACTAGTGAACGTAAGGGTTTGCAGTTAGTCTTTATTGTTCTAGAGATATCCTGAACGTATGATGTACCAAACTTTACAATTGTAGGTTATTGTTTTGTCTCTTGCACGATGTGATGATTTGTTTACAGTTGTATTCCGATCTAAAAAGTGTCTTATTCGTGAAGCCTTGTATTTGTTGATATGAAATGTTATCAGCTGTCAGTTTTTACATGACCCTTGTTTTCGTCCGGAGGGCCCATTTGTCGTACACCAATTCAGGGGCGTGATCATTTTCTGCACTGAACGTAAAATAGTTTATTATATGTGAAGTATAACTTTAAGAGAGAATGAATCGAGCTAAAGTTGGTCTTAACATGAAAATTAAAGTACTTGCAATGGTGTGAAAAGAACATCAAGACAGGTGTAAACCTGGAGGACCTTAACCGTTTTTAAACGTTTGCAGACTCTTGATATCGTTTCTCTTTTCCAGAACCGTTTATTATCTTTTTTCTCCTCCCTCTTCTTTTCTTATTAACTTCTTTTCGTCCTTCCTCCTCCTTGTCTCCGTCTTCCTACCAACCATTATTATCTTCTCTTTTTATTCTACCTTTTTTATCTTCCCAGCACTGTCTCCAGCACCATTTTAGCCTTTCTCCTTCCTTTCCTGTACTCATTCTAACCTTCCTCTCTTCGTCCTTTCCTTTTCTTTTTGTCTTGTTGCTCCTGCTGTACGTGATTCTATTTTCTTGCCTTTGAATGTGCTTTAATCCCTTTCTAACTGGTAGCCTGCACTGCCTGCTTCTTCTAATACATAACTATTCTAACGAAAATTGAAGACAACATTTTTCAACGACATCTTTTAAAGCTATTTTTTTTAAACGCTCAGTCATCCGTTAGTGCATTTAGTTGATTTCTAATAAACGTAACATGACGGTTAATATACAATAATTGTTGTTAGGGTTACAGCATCGCAAGTAAATTCTTATGCTCTTAGATTAGTCCACTTCATTCCAACACTGCTTGGAATCTCATTAAATCGATTAATTGTCTGCACACCATCTTAATTGCGCCGTACATTTCAGATAACCCTCTTATGATTAAGTTCTTGAAATCTGGCTGCATAGAAAGAAACAAGTGTCGTTGTTTACAATTCCACTTGATCTTGAAGCAGTGTGTTTGATCTCCGGTTTGATATTAAGCTTCGACCACACGGGTCATGTGCCAAGTAGGTTACGGAGACGGGTAGGTACCTGCAGAACGAGGCATGTTATCTTTATACTGATTTTAAGTGCAACAGACAGCGTCTTTCAAGAAAAACGAATAGGGGTGTTTCGCGTGAGAAAAAAACATTTCAATGTGAAAAATGTATTCAGTCATTTGGCAAGTCGATTATATATGCATAATTACTCCAGCAAACAACAACTAAGCTGTGTACTTGAGTTAAGCTGTGTAATATATAACAGCTTTGTTGAGGACCAAAGTGGGTCTACTAGATATGCGATGTTTTGCGTACTGAATGTGAAACAAACAGTCCGAAGTTGAATAATGTATCAAGTTTTCGCCGAGAAGTCAGAGGTTGAACATTTTTGATTAGTTCTTACCAGGTGTTGCACTGCACTTCCTTAACTGTTCGCGCGAATTTGGTTTTCGCGCCATCAGATTTTCGTGTCTTGAGCTTTCGCGTACGTGAATAAAGGTGGTTTTCGCGCCTCGTTAATTTTCACCCACCCGTAAAGATCAGTTTCATGAAGCCCTGCAAAACAAATTTTTGAAGGTTTGAATGAGCACAAAGAGGTGGTTGACATCTGGAACAACACAAGTTCTGTTAGCTGCACGGTCTGTAATTTCAATGCATCAAACAATATAGAGTAGTCTCACGTGTTCATTTTTGTATAAAATTATAAAGTTGACGAATCGAGTCAAATCGTGTCGTCTTGAGATAGAGGCCCGTCACTAGATTCACCTCAAGAGGGTTGGTAGTCATAACCGTGTGGAGGAAGTGAATGACAGAGTTCCAAGAAATGTGAAGGAACTAAATATATAGTATGCGTAATTATGCAAGGCTGTTCTGAAGCATACGGATTAGTCAGACACTAGCACCATTTTTGGTGTTGTCAGCGCAGACCCGCCCCCTCACTCCGAGAACGTTTCTTGGATTAATGATGGGACGTAGTGTTCTGAAGCTTATTTAAAATTATTTTGGGCCCTTAATGTAAGCGAAGGGACTCCAAAATGTACTTCTTCCAGACTACGGATATTTCGTGTGCTGTACACGCGACACTGCCTTAATTAAGCAGTGGAGTGTTTTAGGAGCGCTTAACTTTTATCTTAATTAATGTTCAGCAGACTTACATGGCATCTTGTCATGCATGTTAACTTAAATCGAAAACACCCATTTCAATATTACTTCACGATATGCGTCCATAATGTTTCTGCCAGAGCTCACAACTGCTCCACGTACGTCACCTTATGGACATTTCGTTTAACTGAACGTGTGTTTGTTTTCAGCTACTACATGTTGATGGGCTGTCTCGTAGATTAAGGACCCCTCGCCCTCTCCTGCTAGACAATTATTCGACATTGACTCACAGGAGAATGGGGCTTGCTTCAGAGGGTAGCGCATATGAGAGAGCATTCTGTAAAATTGCGCCCTGAGTAGAGGACGATAACTTCACTTAGGCTGTGCAGAAGTCCAGAAACAATACGTTAATTTATCATAGAAACATCAAAGAACTCAAATCAACTTGGCACGTGGTAGCCACTATTGTGGGAACGGAATTTGATATAGAGGATATTCCAAATTTTAGCATGAAGGGTGACATCTGAAAACGGGGCTCTTTTAGGAGGTAAAGGTTCGATTAGTATAGACGATTTATTTTTTTGTAAATTTGTAAATCCTTAATTTTTTGTAAATTGAAGTGGTTCGCAAGGCAAATTGTTGACAACCAGTGATCTGAAGTGGTAAATATTTTTCACACTGTTTACAGACCGGTAGAACAGCAGTTGTTAAAGACGAACTGAAATCCACTGCTCAGGCCATCGAAAGAGTGCACGCCGTCTGCAGCAGAGATCTAGGTGGGACATTGCAGTTGACGTCAGAAGTTGGAATGCTGTATCAGTTTATAAGGTATGAGGAAGAATGCTTGTACCAGATTGGTGACTAGTTTTCAATTAGGTATCTTAAATTTATGCTTTTACCACCTGTGTTATCGAGTGATGCTACGAAATAGGTTTTTGTTGTTTTTACAGTCATTCTTTGCAAGAATGAAACTGATAAATGTACAAGGAAAAGCGTCTTTGCTTCCTGTTCCTTTAAAAGTACGTATTCTAGCAAGCGTCTGATAAGTTGGTGAACGACAATTAATTTTTGTACAATTTTGTCAAAGTTATCTAGGACATTCTCAGAGTTTACATGGTATTACTAAGAAAGTTTGCAGACCAAGGCGTTGGAATGGCTCTAATAAGTAGCGACTTTAATTATTGCCTTGTCGGTCAGTATTAATTAACTCGGGTTAATTAAGTGTCTTTGAATTTCAACGAACAAGTGGTTACGATATTCGTAGTACGTCTAAAAGGTATTTGGCGGACTTCTTAAACAGTCAGAAATGCTAGAGTGTCGTTGAGAAATCGCCTCTCTAAATTGGCTCAGGATGCCATTAAGAAAATATTGCTTGCTGTATACTAGGAATAATTCAAGAAGCGATACCTTATGTTTGCGTAAAGATGGATACGAATTGTGCTGGCAAAGGTTTACTTTCGAATAGCAAAATGTACATATGGATGACTTCAGTCTAGAAATTAATGAAGGACATGACTTTTGCATATAGTTAATTTCTTCGATTAAAAAAGATTATGTGGCACTTTACAACGCTGAAGATAAAATAGCTTCTATTTCTTGGTCTTCTTCTCCTTCGTTCCTTCTTCTTTATCTTTGTCTTCTTTTCTTCCCCGTCCTTTTCCTCGTCTTTCTCTTCATTATCTGTTTCCTTGTAATATGTAGTTGTAGTTGTAGTTGTTGTTGTTGTTGTTGTTGTTGTTGTTCTTCTTCTTCTTCTTCTTCTTCTTCTTCTTCTACATTCCCCCCATTTTACCTCGTTGTTGCCTTTCCAAGTAACAGCGGTTGTTGCTATAACGCACATCGGTATCGTTACCAACGAATTATCACTTAGATTGGTTCATTTTGTACGAAAGACTAATTCCTCCAACAAAACTACAGCAGCCACTGACCCAGTGGTGGACACATATCAATTTATGGGGAAGGGGTGACGGCACATTTCGGCCTTCCACACAAGAGTGTTAATAGCTCCACTAAAGAAGAGGAAACATCTCCACCATAAGCATAATGGATATTGACCCTGAAATTGGTTTGCACCCTGGCGTTCTTCATATTTTTATGCTCTTCTTTTTAATCTTACGAATTTTTTTTTAACGACCGCGTCCCCTCGTGGTCAAAAATATTTTATACGTGAATGCAAAGGCAAGTAACACACGTAGATAGTGCACGAAATGCATGGAAACAAACAAACATATTTCGATTTGCTTACTGAATAATTGACATTCTTTCCATGGACAGGTATCCGGTGGTTTCTTTGGGCATTCTCAAGTGGGTTGAAGAATCGTTATCAGAGAAGAATTACGTTGAGGTCATGACAGAATCAACTCCCCTTCAAATTGTACTTTTAGATGAGGTACGAAGGACAGCCAAATAGAGCTTACTAAGTTTAAATATGCACTTTTATCTTGTTCGCAATTTTTTATTCCGAATATGGATTTTGACGTAACAGGAGTGATGAATGAAAGGTGAATAGTCCACCGACAAGTTATTGTAAGTAAAACGCCAAATGTGGAAAGTTCATTGATAATGTTTCGTCTAATAGACTTCTTCAGGTCACTACTTTCGCCCATTTTCAGTAGGGACCTGAAGAAGTCTGTTAGACGAAACGTTGTCAATGATCGTGAAGTTTCCGTAGGCTGGTCGCATCACTTACAATAATATCTTACGATATAAAGAATCTGACAAGATAGAAAACTTGTAACAAGATTAGAAACAACAGAGATTAATTTGTGGAACAAATATTCAGCCAAGACGATCTTTTAATCTTACACTTTCAAGGATAATGAAATGAAAACAAATCTAGGTTAGTCCTTGCAAAGTGGCACCATTTGTAATCATGGATTGTTCTACGGGTTAGGGAACTCTAAATGGACGTGTCATGACAACAAAGAAAAGGTCAGTGGGTCTGACCAATCGCATGATAGACTTCTGTTTGGTTGCGCAAAATTTCTACATTAGTAACGCTGTTCAGGTTACAGATATATGTCACTGGTCCTGCAGATGTTGTACTATGCTGCTTGTAGGTGATCTTCCCATTTCCCTTTATAGGTCAGTACATGCCATCCCTTACAGCATCCCTTGGTCCTGAGGCTTCTCATCAAGTTATTTGAAGCGAATTACTCCAGTTTAGAAACTCTTATGGAGGTAATAAATTTTTTATTTGTCAATTTTAATCGTCATAAAGGAGTAATGTCCAAAAAGGATAAGATTTTTAAAAAGAGTTCTGTGAAATTTTAAAGAGCTGTTAGAAATGACAAGATTTTGGTGTATGCTTTTTTGCCAGGAGGTAGTGGACGCAAAAGGGCGTCTTGTGGTGTTGTCTTATATCGTTATACGTATTAGACTCTTGTACATCTGTCAATATGCCCACGGCATTTTGTCTTGTTTCTTATATATTTTTTCCACCGCTCTCCATCCTTCTCTCGTTCACTTCTCACATTTCTTTTTTGCCTCTTTTTGCATATTCTTCTTCTTCTTTTTCACTCGCTACTTTCTCATCTTCTGTAGTCTGAAAGATACAGCCTTGCAGGTTTTAGACATTCACAGAAGGGAAACGACCCGGGCATGTTATGGGAATCCTGGTGGTGAAATATTTTATATTCCACTTTGTTGTGATGTGTTCGGACGTTGATGGCCATAGTATGGTGTACCTGAGAAAAGGCCAATGGCCGATTTTCTGTAAGAGGATGCTCCTTGCTATCCTTTTCCGGGGCGTTATTGGTAATCTTAGGGTTTTAATTATCCCGTAATGCAGAGGCAGCATGGCTGAGTGGTTATAGCAGCTGAGTCGTAACCCAAGGGTTATGAGATTCAGTTGTTCGAGCTCCGGTCGTGCTGTAATAGTGTAAGGGGTGGCTCGCGGCAGGGGCGCTCGACACCGGCTGGAAATGATTGACGACACTTTGTTTACTACACTCAGCGTCAGGAGAACATATTTACGCCAGTAATGGCAAGGGAAAATTGCGAAGTTTATAAATGCAAAGCAACCTATCTGATGGTAATTAGCGTATTCAACTAACTGGAACTTGGTAAAAACACGATTATATATAACAAGTCACAATAAATACTTTATTGGATTAAGAAACTTTATATACTGTGCCAGTAGTACTAAATTTGCGAAAAATATGTCAGCAGGGTAGTAGAATCGCTAGTAAACACGTTACTTGAACTCGTAGGCAATATACTACAATGAAATCGAATGTGTAGTGAACGTGTAGACGCTGAATGATGCTTAAACGCGAGACGCAAAACAAACTAGACGGTAATAACAAACGGTAGTGTGACGTGAATAGGATAGGTATACAATATACGAAGTCCTATGAAACTTGTAATAGAACATGAAAGAACATATATTGTAAATAATAACAAACTGCTTACCGATAAATACAAAATAAAGTCACTAGAATGAGCCCTATGATTTAAGATTGCAGTAATACCATTAAAAATGCTAGAAAAGACCTTGTTACTTTAAAGGGTGGCTTGCGGCAGGGGCACTCTACACAAACTGGAATTTATGGACAACACTTTGTTTAACTCAGTGTCGGGAACACGAATTCATTTCAGCAAACAGTGACACAAAAGAATAACGATGAATCGTATACAAAGTGAAGCAACGTACCTGATGATATAATCAGCGTATTCAACTAACTTGATCTTGACAAAACACCCTTGTATGTACCAAGAACCAATATTGAGATACTGACAGATTGCAAGGAATTGTAAGTACGATGTTGGATAAAGATACTGATAGTACTGAGTCAGTATTAGCTAAAGTTGAAAACAATTCGTCAACGGGGGTCATAGAATCGCTAGTAAATAAGCTATTTGCACTAGTATGGCAATGTACTACAATGGAAGCGAATGTGTGCTAAACTCAAACAAGTTAACATATGTAGAATGGTGGCTAAAATTGAGATGCAAAACAAACTGGACGGTAATAACAAACGATAGTGTGACGTGAGCAGTCTAGAGATACAACACACGAAATTAGAGAGTAGCTAGAGCCAGGTCATAACGGGTAACGCGAGGATAACGGGGATACCATACTGTGTGTAAAGTGACAGGGTCACAATAGCATTAAGCAAGGTATAGAATCTTTTGATTTACCGCCCAAGGTTT
>JAAAKM020006971.1:27148295-27163090 GCA_010016025.2 Alatinidae sp. Z8VKAUB7J3 | reverse complement strand
TACAAAGTACGTTTAGTAATCGTGGACTCGAACAAATCTAAGTCTTTTGTATGACCTAACATCCTCCCACATACCTTCTAGCTGATAGTTTTGTTACCTAGCTGCATAACAGAAACAATCATGATCATCGTACGCCTACTAGCACGTGGGAACTGTGACTTCGTTAATAGAACGTAGAAGTGGTTGCCTGACCTGTTTTACATATTTTAGCAACCTTTAAAGGGCTAGTCATCCTCTAATTCAGTGTTCTCAACGGGATTCTAAGGTACAAGGGGTTCAACAGCTAGTAGCATGTTCCGTTATTTTTCTTATGTTAAATACTGGAACGAAACAAAATTATACGTATTGTCTCCGTTTTCCACCATAATAGTAATAATAATAATAATAATAATAATAAGAAGAAGAAGAAGAAGAAGAAGAAGGAGAGGAAGAAGAATGATAATAATAATTATGCTAATAACAATGATAATAAATTATCAGAGAATTAAGATCTGATCATTAATTTAAATCAAATTTAGATCAAATTTAAATCAAATTTAAATAATAATAATAATAATAACATCAACGCCCCTATTATGTTGTTTACTAAGCGTTTTACAAATAGGTATACGTTTTATCACTGCAAATAATTTAGGGGTTATTTTATACTTAGCCTTGTTTTAAAAGTGAAAAAAAATCAGCTTTGAACAATTCCTCCTTCCCCTCTCAACGCCAGTATCTACGTCACTACAAACTATTTCATGGTCTTGTTATCAGTCGAACGTAAGCCTTCGCGTTCTTAAGATATTGTTAACTTCTACCCTTCTTGTTAGCTACGTTCTGATATAAAAATACATGTATAGTGAAGGTGTACACTGCCAAGTTGGCTGGCTAAGGAAGGCAATGTGCGATATGATATAGGTCTTCGGCTTTTTTAGGCTTTCTGCTGATTGCGATCTGTCTTATCTTTACACGATAAGCGGTGCTTGACCTATCTCTATGTGATATCAAAGCGTAATTCCAGCTTCATTTGAAAGTTATTTCTGAGTTGTTGTGGAGGTATTTTGGCATTGCCAACAATTTCAGAGCTATTTAGGGATACGTTTAGCAACTTTGCTCATATTTTAAGGTTATTTATATCGATTTTATACTAAGTTAGTAACTACATGATTGTTTGTGTTCCTGTAAGAATTATTTCTGCGATATATGCCCGCTCCATCATCGTGATTTTAATATCAAGTTATTTTTCCGTTGGTAACTTATTGATATGGCTTTAGGTATAAAGTTATCGGCAGTAAGCTTCCAAAAATCACAACTGACATAAAGCTTCATATTTCCTTCAATGAAAAGGGTAATCCGGTGATGCTACTTCATTTTGCACCGAGCGTTTTAGAAGGAGGTCAAAGTGTGGGATGCTTACCCCGGGGGCTGAATAGGCTTAGCACGTAGGATGAGCCCTTTGACGGAACATTAGGCAGGTATTAACTGAATGCATGTTAAACATCCAAAGCATGTAGATCAGTGTATAGCATGGAGGAGACCAAACTTCCACATCTCCATGCCTTTTCTTCGCTCTCCTTGGTATTCCTTGTTCTGCAAGATCTCGCTCACTTTACTTACATACTTGCTACTGATATCTACACATTGGCACATAACCATAGCAACCTCATGCACTTCTCAGTTTTATGTGTACGTGTAGACACGACGGATGGGTAATACATGTAAGTGAGCTTAGAAGGTTTCCTCTGCTCTGTTTCTTAGTTTCCTGCTGTTTCTCTGACAGTACGAAAAAATGACTTGAATTCAATCACCGGTTATGATCTCAGCTTGACTAAATTCAAAGTGAATTAATACTAACACTGCGAAACAGAGCAAGGTGATTTAAAAATCATTTTCTGTCTCCCTATAAACTGGTCAGGCCGATCTGCTGCTGCTAATTTTTCCGGTAAGAGATTTTTGCTGATATACTTTTATGGGGGACATTTTCCTATTCCTTGTAAAAGCGTTGATTCGTAGAACGTTTCCAAGAGGCAAACTTATAAATATCGACTGACTCACACGTACATCAATTTACTTATTTTAAAAACATTTTGACAATATGGTTTTATTTTAAATCGCTACGAATACCTTGTGCCTTGTAAGCAATGGTCAATTTAATTCGATATTTTAGTTGTATTACCCAAATTTGATAGCAGTGTAAAAGTAAGAGCTCACCGATTACCTTATGGAAATTTCAACATCGTTTCTAAGGGCTGTAAGACAAGTGATTTATTTGCATGCATTTGGTTTGTTGATGCGTAGTTTGTAAAGTTGTCCTTAGAGATTTTTGCATGGCTTAATTTGTGCCGATTGCATGCATTGTGGTAGAAAAAGAGAGTGAAGGAAGGTAAAGATAACATCGGGTGATAAAACGTTGAAGTTTATGTTCTTCGCGGACCTAAACTTGACAAAGTTTGCACTTAGTTATTAGAGGAGCTCATTGTAGGGCTAGAATGAGTCATAAATTTTAAGCGTAACATGCAATTGCAGAATGGGTCACCATTTGGTGTGTGTTCGGACCTTTAATGTAGCTAGTTTATTTCATTTTCCATTCTCTTAATAGCGTTTGAGACGGCACTTTCAGTTAGAGAGTATTTTTTTTGACAAATCGCAATTGCAACCTGATTACGGGTCTTTGTTCAAAATTCAACGTTCATTTCTTGACACACATTTTCCTACAAACTGCTGTAGAAGGACGGCAAGGTTGACACAGGAAAACTGAAGGCTGTTTTATTACTGCACATGTAAAATGGGGAAAGGGTTTTGAATTCGGGTATCATTTTTCGTGGCTTTCCAAAGTGTAGGAAGCTAGCGCTATGCGCGAAACGTCCTCATGCAAACGTGAGAGCTACTTGTTTATGTAAGTTATAATAAGCAGTTATATTAGTCGTCAAGATAAAGTACTTAGTTGAGCTAAGTTTTATAATATAAACTACACATATACATTTAAAGCAAATCATCTTATCTATTTATTTGTTCCAAGTATTTTGACCTTTTTTTGTTAAATTTTATACGTAAACCACAGTTTTTACTTAGCATCATAAAAGTGACGTTTTAAACCAACCCGATGAAAAATACATATTTCGGACTAAAAATAGATCTTATTAAGAAAGCAGTTAAAGAATTGGCATCTTATTCAGTTCCCACAGCTAAGAATTCTTTGTTGCTGGGTCAAAGGCGAACGTTTTTGTGAAGTAAATGAACATAATTTCCCTGCTTGCAGGCTTTGGGAGTATGACGTCAGTCACGCTGGCAGTGCAACAGCTCTCGAACGGGTATTTTTACAGAAATAGAGATGCATTTGTTAATCTAGGTACAGAGCTAAGGGAACTTTAATTGCAGGTAAGATAAGACGCCGTGGGAACTCTTTGAACTCTTCGTCCCTGAGCTGCTTGTAGGAGAAAGCGTGAACTTTTGCAAGGAAATCCTGCCCAAGCGTAACGTATGTTATTTGGTAATGCGACCTAGTTAGGTATCTAGAACCAGAGTAAGGTTAATGTGTTCCACCTTTAAAGTATGGCGAGCCATTTCTAAGTATAGATACTTTTCCCCACCTTTACCTGTCATGTACTCTTCATTCGCTTATAGACCTTTGAGTTCAGGGTTGTAGGAGACCGGGAGGCAGGAGGCTCTGAGACCCACGAACATTTTATAGAGATATGATTGCGAAATTGCCTCAAAACCTTAAAAATAATGTTAAATCACACTTGTGACCAAGATTATGCATAATATACTGAACATTGCTAATAATTGCATAAAATAAGAAAAGTGCCGAACACGAATGCCTGGCAAGACTTAAAAACAAAACGGACACACTGATTGTCAAGGAAGCGGTGTTGTTCTTCTCAAAAAACAGGAGTACCTAACAAAAATATACCATTCAGTCGATTCATCAAAATTCAGAAAAGTCTCTGGCGATCCTGTCGACGTTACTCTCAATCGTGACGATAAATGTGTAGCAAAAAGAGTGTAGGCAAGTATTTTGTTTCTCTTCTTCACCCTCTTACTAAAAATGATGATGTTACATCTGATTCTGTCTCAGAACATTCTAATCTATCCTTCGATACTACAGATATCAGGGGCGTATATTCCGGGTGTGCTAGGTGTGCGCCGCACAACCTACGAAAGTCAAGCATATTCCAAAATGTATACAAATTTTACATTTCCCCCGATTTTCTATTTGCTGATTACATCAAGGAGCCCATTTTGCAACGAGAACCAAACTTTTGATTGCATTTCGCTCTTCAATTGCGTCAATGGTCACCAAGTCGTTCTGAAGGTTTACAGCACGTCTTCGGCTATTGTTAAGAAACAAGGAACCAATCACAAGGTCTATTCAAACAAAGAAATCGCTGTGAAAAAATACCTTGCAGTCGTGCGGAATCTCGTCCGCTCGACATTCGATTTTTCCTTAATTCGTGATAACATATTTCAGGACGTTGTGTAAGAGTATGAAGGGTGTTGTAGTTTGTATACGGAGAGATTAAGTAACATAATTTTCATACCCAGATGTGGACAGCACACCCATGATAAATGCCCACCATCCACTACTGGTGTCACCTTGATGTTTGGGACTTCCGTTTTGGATGTGGCTTTTTAGGGCAGGGGGTGCTCTACATTTGACAAAATATAAATTATCAGATACAATAGGACCTATACTATTCGATGTAGATAGAAAAGGTAGCTAAAAAAATTATTTTGTGACTCATTCTTATTTCCTGACTACGAAAATAGTTGTTTAAGCCTATTACTGGTCTCATTTGTAATCAGGATACGAAGAGTTTATTTGCAAAAATCGATAAATCCATATTTTGGATTTTGAGTTATTTGACATTTTCTATTTTTCGCCTTTTTGTAAAAGGACTTAAAGTGTGATGTGGCTCTTTACCTTCCTAAGTATGTCTGTTACAAAATACCTGTTTATTTTGAAATCTATCTCTTGCCAAATTTTTATTTTAAAAACTTTTTACGCCAATTTTTGTCAAAAACAGATAAATCCACGGGTCATTTTTTTGCAAAAACCGACAAATCCCTATCAAATACTGGAGGTATTTATACTACATAAAGAAACAATGCTAGCGCATTGTTTACCCATTGAAACGGCATTAAACTGTAATTAAAACAATTCTGAGGCCAATAGCTGCAGCAAAAATGATTCAGTGCATTAACTTTATAGCATAGATTGCCGTAGTTTAAGGCATTTTCACCTACTGCTGGACAATTGCACATTAAATTCCTCAGTTTCACTGATCCCAGGTAAATGATAGCTTTGGTTTTTGTGCTTGCAGATAATTTAATCATGTTGTTTGACTTACATTTTAATGGATTAGAAGTACCAGTGTCAATATTGAAATTTTAATAAAAACTAAGAGTCTGAGAGCGTAGACGCCATACGCATTCCAGGGTTGTTGTGAACGCAACGGATAGCGGGAATCTTACCTCCAGCACTATGTCGAGCTTTCTTCGCTTCATCTCGTTTAAAGCTGCTAGTCTGCCTTGTTTTCTTGCGACCGACTGGTGACCGTATCACTGGTTCACTAATTTCATCAAAAGCATCCATAATTATCTGATTTTCAAACCATAGTCAAAACTAACGTGGCAACTGAGCAAACAGATAAGAGAAGTCTTGTTAATGTCACGTGACTTCAAAATTGAACACTGATTGGACCAATGGACTTAACGGTTTTTGCAAAAGAAATACTGTGGCATTTATCGGCATTTGCAAAAGAAACAACAATTTAAAGTCGATTTATAGCGGTAGTTATCGGGTTTTGTCAAAAAATGATTTGAGGATCCTAAAGAGGGCACATAAACGAATAACATGACAGTGGTAGATCAATTTTGATCGGGATGGCGCTTGTCGGTTTTTGCAAATGAACTCTAAATACGATGCTAACTTAATACTTGAATGGGAAAGAAGCAATATGTAGCTCGAGCTAAGATCAGTAGTGATGGACACGTATCTCTACACACAGTACATACAGTAATGGTAACAGTGCAAAACGTATATACACACATTTGTCTGCTGAAAATATACTTAGCTCTGGCACTGATGAAGGCTCAAAGCCGACACTCAATAATAATTCATTGACGTATTTTCAAGTACCCACTGAGTAAAGGAGAAACCCCGAAAGATTGATTTAACCCAGTGAAAACGAAAAAAGTTTTTTTTACTCAAATTGTAGACTTCGTTTAACAAGCTGTAAAGCTGTTTGAAAATTTGGTGGATTTCAATTTCTGCGCTAAACTGTGACAAAAATTAAGGTCAGTTAAGGTTTTTTGACATTTTTTATTTTTGAAGTGTTTTAAAACACAAAAACAGAGAGCTAGGATTTGTAAGGCAGTCATCATTAAACTGCGTAACCCCTGTTTATGCAGAAAGAAAGAGCTTGTTTTTAAGACTAGGTAATTGTAGAGATTTGTATAGTAGTCTTAGCACTTTCATAGCTTAAATGTTTTGTAAAAAACTTCATTATTATCAATTGTACTTCAATTTTTATGCTTTATAATTTTATTTAATCGCATTTCTCTCTTGTACTGTAAATTCACATTCATGCTTAAGAATCGTCCTTCTATTGTTATAATTATATTGGTGTAATGAAAATGGAGAGACTGCATCGAAGATGACTTGGAAAGGGTAGAACTGCAGGTGTACAAAGGCGAGGACAGAAAGAAATGAAGCAAGACAATCAAAACCGGCCATCCCACATAAATGCTGGAATAAAGCCAGAAAAAGAATGATCTTTAAAAGACACGACCGAAAAGCGTCAATCGAAAAAATCAATTTGCAGTGTGTCGGCTATCAATATCCAACTGTTGTGCCACAAAGAATATGTTCAAAGTTACTCCAGTGCCACAGCATCCTGTAGCTCGTTTGTACCTTTGCATAGTGACTGCGTCAGTACGCACATACTAAAGAAAGGCACTACTTACCGAAACGACGATAGACTTGTGAAGAGGAATAAGTTTCCATATCGTCATGACAACCGGATTGTTGTTTATGTAGGATAAGAACAGAGTGAGCTAAAATGAAGGGAAAACAGGTTTACAATAACAATACCCTCAAAACACATGTACGTTAGCATCTTGTAACACAACGTTTTGATTTGGTACAATGCAAGAAGAACAAAGCACCACGGCGTCATTTGCCGCGCCTCAGACACACGAGCAACCTTTAAAAAATTCTCTGGAGGGAACTCTAAATCAGGTGAGAGGTAGTTTGTATTTAGGCGTAAAATTTCCATTAAAACGACGTGCTTCTCAACAAGAAGAAAGACACGATGCTGAGTAAAAACTTGTCGTTGACCACTGATTTGAAGCTTGCGCCCAAACTACAATTAAGACCTTAGGAATGTATATTTTAGAAGTTGAATCGACACTGAGGGATGAGAGCTAGTAGGCCCACTAGTGTATAACTTTTATAAAATGTGGTTGTATGCTTTGAAGGTTTTAAATACCTTGAGACCTTTGACATTGAATTTAAGGGGTTTTTATTGTGAAATCCTTGGTAAAATATTTGTTTTCAATAGTATTGTAAAGTAGGGCAATCAAGTCAAAAAATGTTTGCAAGATGTAAGTCAAAATGGAATGCTAGTTGCTAAGCTTTGTTTGATGTACTAAAACCAGCAAGAGTTACCTCAAAAGCTGTTATGAGCCTCAGAATGATTTGCTATTCCAAACACTTGAGACACACAAGTATTCATGACAAAATGTAAAAACCTCAAAGATCGCAGTTAAACAACTTTTAACAGAATATGTTTATCAAAACTGTTTGGCCTTTGAAACTATTCACCATGTATGATCAACTTTTTATCAGGGTCACGTGACTAGAACACAAGTCATGAGGACCAATTTTTGTTTGCCAAAAGTTTGCTAGATAAAAGTAAGGAAAAGTCAGAATGTTTCAGCAACTTAGAAGAAATTATTAAAAGTTATTAAACAATATTCACAGCCGCGGGCCTAACAACCCCTCTTCCCCCCGTTCTAGGCAGGGTTAAGACTCAAAAAGGAGGTCTTAGCTTAGCTGCGGTCTGCTGTGATTCATACATTAAAACAATCTTTTCACGCAAACCAAAGTGATGCAACCTTCTCTTTACTCTTAACTTCTAATTAGTTGATCAGCACAGTATTGAAAATACTTTCAAGAAGATTCTGGTTACGGTATTAGTTTTACACATTACCAAGGTATGATTCGCATATCCAATTTTGGTGATGCTATGTCCATTTGATCTGGGGACCTTCTTCTTCTTCTCTTGTGTGCTTCCCCCAAAATGATGTGAAATAGGATTGAAGAAATTACACATCCTTGTCTTACCCAATTACTAATTATCATCTGACGTGTTTCTATTTCATAGAACAACAAAACAATTTTTGTAACAAAAATGTGTAAGCAACGAAAATATGTGCAACTTTATTATACGAAAAGGTAGTGCTACAGCGATCTTTTTGAAATTATCTCTCGCTTATTATAGCTTTTCGTGTTATTGTGGTGTGGTGATAGGTAAATAGGCAGATAGGTAAAAGCCCTCTAGATATAGAGGTTAACTGCAAATATTCAATAACCAGCGACGGACAAAAATCACGGGTTGCCGTTTTGCAGGACATAAAACCTGGAGGATGAGGTTTGACATACATATTCATTGGATGCTTTCAAAAGGGTGTTTTGCAGATGATTTGTAGACAGAGAATGGAAAGGAACCAAAATCATCCGAGTTAGTAGGATACTGCAGTGGATAGTAGGAGTTGCAACACTATCACAGAAACTATACTAGTAATAGTATGGTAGAAACTGAATGCCATCATTGTCCGAGTCAAGTATTATAGCCCCAAAATAGAGTTGGATCAAATCACCGCCATATGTACCTGCAAGACTATCTTATCAGATCAGGTGTAACACCTACATTTATTCTAACCCCTTCCCATTACTAGGAGTGGAAGTGTCTGTCCCCTTCTTCCACGTCCCTGCAATTCATAATCTACTGTCTCTTCCTTATTGTTGTTTATTGAAGATAACAAATTATTGTCGAGGTCGTTTTGAATAACCAACTTACCAGCGTCCTGGATCAATTATTAGAAAGCGTAGCAAATTCGAGCTCCAACGTGCTCTCATACATTTCTGTGTCAATGGGCAACAGATTATCTTCCAACTTCGAAAAGTGCTTTCTGGACACTTGCATACTCGGAAAGGTAAGGTTAACTCTAAACCTCCGTTCCTGAAAAGTCCAAGTGACTCTTTGCTTTTGATTTGGGTCAAATGAAATTATTGCAACGCACAAGTATTCAAAAACTTTAGTAAACGTTGTCGTTATTATACTTGCTTAATGCAAATAGAAAAGGGATGCTATAATTCTGATTTAAACCTTGGAATGCTATGTGATAGAAGTTTCTAACAATGACGTGATCCTTTGATGTCGATCATGGTAGATATTACAGGCATGAAAATTTTATTTCTCATTACAGTTACCTAGTAGATTGGTGGAATGTGAAAAGTAAATTTACTTCATAAACTTATGCTATTAACGGATTCATTTTGCTATACAATGATCACAGCAGTCGTATGGAGTGAAATTAGAAAGCTATTACGATGAATTTATAGGAAACGAGAAGATCCTAGAAAATAACGGTCACGAGAACGACACGTTGTCCGCCACTCATGGTATGGAAAAAGGCGTAAATTGTAAACAAATTCGACAGAGTACCGGCTTTATTGTTTTGATAAATGTGGCTTCTAAAACGGCAAGATGAAAAGGAGATCTGACTCTCGCTAATACCCTAAACGAATCCTCTCGTCAGCACACGATGAGTTTTCAATCAATTCGGCAAACGTAAACGAATCTTTGATGCAGCTTCCCGAAAACTGTTTCTGTACGAATTCTAAAATCTCTGATAACCACGTGGCTAGTTCGTTTTGAAGGAGCCAATACTCCATTTCGAAAAACAAGTGTTCTCCTTTTTGAATCAGTTTTAGAACGAGACTGGGTTTGCACATTTAATCAAGGGCACAGTATATGACACCAGCAGTTTATTATTTCCGTTCATTATTTTTCTAACAAACACGTCAGTCATGGACAGAATTATATAAGACATCATTCTACACAAACTGTGCAGTTAAGAAAACGTACCGATTGCCATGTCACGTCTTGACGTTATCTTTTCATCGAGTACTTTTCTGGGAATGTTGTTGACACTTAAGACAAGCCGCCGTGATGAAACTTCCTAGCAAATCCATTCGTGTTACGCGGTATTGGTAACATCATATCCGTATTGGTAGGCCCGAGTTCAAAAAATTTCATGCAATCAAACTAAACAAAACATATCCGGAAAAATGCAATTTAAGTGACAAGATTTTAGCTTTCCTTTATCGAGCTTCCTTTCAGCGAGAACGGCAGGAAATAAATCTTTTCACAAAATACACGAAAGCGAATCTATAGATACAATTTACATTAGGGACATATAGTAAACAAACAATGCAACATATACCCCTTCGTTAGATTTATGAAGGTTTAGACATAGGATTCGGATGACTTTAGGGCCAATTTTCTGCTACGTACTTCGCTTGGCTTGGCCCAGTTATCGAAAAAAACACCACACAACAAGCAAGTCATTGAATCATACGTAGCCAAAAAAAGCGTTTAAGCAATTCTTTTGAAGGAAAGGTGTCGATGTGTTTCCTAAAAGCACCCTTTTCCTTGATGATCGTATTTGTTTTCGCTAACCTTCGATTCTCAATAATGTATTGCACGTCTTTAA
Organism: Alatinidae sp. Z8VKAUB7J3; assembly: GCA_010016025.2. Lineage (NCBI taxonomy): Eukaryota > Metazoa > Cnidaria > Cubozoa > Carybdeida > Alatinidae > Alatinidae sp. Z8VKAUB7J3. Next base: position 27,152,323 of record JAAAKM020006971.1, on the reverse strand, counting down.
CTCGGTACAACAAATGCTGCTGCTCAAGGTTATGTTTTGTCGATTTCTCCCACTGTAAACGAGTTACGAATCACAAGCTGTTCACAAACTGAGAGCTTCCACTTCAATTTTCCAAGGTGGCATATAGTATATAGTTTCCTGATGAGTACCTTATCTGCAATTAAACTTTTCAGTTTTAGGGAAAAGGAATTGCTCTTGCGAGTAAGCGTTTCCTTTGTACCATTTACTCTGTAAACACTTGTTCTCGATACTTCGTTTAAATGTTATCGTTCCTTTCGCTGAGTGAAAGCCTTTCTAACGGTTGAGACGCTTCATCAAACTCCCTCAATAAACTTGAATCAAACTACGCTACTTGTGTATTTCTCCTGATTTCCTGGGAAGGTGGAGGAAAGGTATAACGATTAGTCATGTGTTTGGACTCTTAAAAGCTTTAGTCTCGCGAGAAGCATCCATAGCCGTTACAATAAGGCCTATCTTTCCCTGACTTCGTTTGTGATATCTTAGGAATGATGGTAAAGTGACTCTTGTGAAAGTTTCCAGTAACAAACATCATTTTCCCTAAATACTTCCAGTAATCACCAGTAAAAACAACGTGTGACACACATTTCTTCACAGGCAGACAACCCGATATGCAAACCCAGCCTCTCTTTGAAACGTGTATGAACGAGACTTTTCTTTTTCAAAAAGGTCTATCATTGACAAAATAGGCCGAAGTGGTGTACTTTCCTTACGTGTTTTGGGTAACCCATTCATGCGAGGTTGTTGAGGGCCTGTACGTCTAATTCGATCATAAATTTCACGTGGCAAAGTTTTGTTTTTACCAGGTTTAATAAACGTTTACGCAGCTTACCCTCGTTTTTGCCGTATTGTCATGATTTGAAACCTCACAAATTTTTGTAAACCTGGTAACGTCACCTAAAATGTTGTTCGTTTTGGCAAGATAGTCAGCTTTATTAAAAATAACCACCCCTGACTCTTGATCAGGTTCCGTAATGTCAATGTCAACGTTGTTACAAAGTGATTTTATATCCTGGAAATGTTCCCTGTGCAAAAAGAAATCTGTAAGATAGTTAGTTGTACCACAATAAGCATGCGCCGAATCACTCAGTCTATCTTTTACGTGAGTGGCAGAAAATGTGTCGCTCTTGTGACCTTTATTTTCTAGGATCTTCTTGTTTCCTATAAATTAATCGTAACAGCTTTCTCATTTCACTCCATACGATTGGTGTAATCAGTGTATGGCGAAAACGTTTAGCAAAATGAATTCGTTACTCAACGCAATATTCAAATTTTGTACCACAAACAAACTTTTCAAGTACTATGCTGTTAACTTAAACACTACTGCATTAACGGTTATCCTCTTAAATTGTTGGCATTCTTTGTCTATTTAAAGCGGCAATCAATTAATGGGTCATCAATGAGCAGGATTAATCGATAGATAATTATCATCTAGTTAACGAACATCGACTATTTGACTAAGTACGTATTCTACTTCTGCTAAAGAAGACGACTTGCTTGCTAGTTATGGGTAGCCCTAGTTGTAATGAGACAAAACTATTTTGCCCTATTTGACTGTGTAATAATGTTTTACATTAATGACAGCCTTAAAATCCGTTATGTATATATTTCCATATAGTTTGTGGAAGATCTCCCATCCTTCACATTCTTGCAAATACTCACCTCAGAATTGGCATCGTTATCCACACCAAGTGTTTCTATCCCTTGAATTGATTCGCAAATCTGTGTTCCCTGTAAGAAATGAATTTATTACGTTACTATCAGTTTCCTTTATGATAAAGCATAATCAAGTGATACATCCGTTAGATTTGCACATTTTCTATGAACTCTTGATGATTTGGTTTGCTCATATAAGAATGTAGAAGAATAAGACAAAACATCACTTGAAGGCTTATACTTTCAAATTACGCATAGTTTTATTCCAAATTTTGCAAACATTGAAAAACTCTATTTTTAATAGACTTAAAGTTATTTCAGAGGATAAACCGTCGATATTTACCGTTCTCCTTCCCAATTTCCTATTAATTTTTATGAAGATGATATTATCATCGAGAAGAGAGGATTTGAAATGTTAATGCTAATGTGGCGACTAGAGAAATAGCAGTGTGTTAACATCGGAGGTCACCTAGCTCAGTTGGTAGAGCGCACGCCGCGAAATAGATAGATAGATAGATAGATAGGTAGATAGATAGATAGATAGATAGATAGATAGATAGATAGATAGATAGATAGAAAGATTATCAATAAATAAATACTAGCATATTGACGTCTTAAAGTAATTCAAAAACTCTATATCTACAACATACTAAGCGCACAAAGTGATATAACCTTAGTTTAAACGAAAAGTTACCTTTCTCTCATTCCTCTCCTTCATTTAATTGGCGAAATTTAAAAGCTATTTGTGCAAGTTTACTTTTTTACAATCGCATATAAATATCATATTTAAATATAGGCAAGTCATGTTACTTAGGCAATGTGTAAAGTTACTGCAAACCTACCTTTGGATTTGTCTGTCGAGGTGACCGTAATCTTGGCAGTTGTTACAACAACAATAGTTTACAGATTACCTGCAGATAAAGAGAATAGAAAATAATTTGTCAAAATCCTGTTCTTTATGTCAATTCCTCTCCAATAAACTCAGTCACTACTTGATATCACAGTGAATAACTATGGCTTTCCTTGTGTTAAAGGGAGTACAAAGTAGCTAGGGACAAGTACTTTCAACAATAAACTCACGCCTTGACGAAATTAATCTGTCAGCGTAGTATTCTCTCCAGCTGCATAAAAGTAAAAGCATATCAGAAAGAATCTTCTGCGTCCTTAGCTTCTGATGCTAACAGTGTTAGACGTAGTAAGATTACCGATGCAGTAAGAATGAGATATGTTCACCTGTTCAAAATATATTGAACGCCATTTTCGTAGGCGTGATTTACCTCCAAAGATATGTTGAAAAACTAGTAGCGCATTATTTTGTCCAAGTAACTTAAATACTATGTGGTCAGGACGCTAACCACAATAGAATAAAGGAACAGTTTGTAGTCATACGCTGTTCAGGTCAAAATCATTGTGTTCGATTGTGTCATCGTGTGTTGAAATAAACGGAAAGACGTTAGAATTGTTTGACTAGATCGATTCAGGGAGGCACTTCATGCTTTGAATCGATGGGTAAATCTGACAAATTGATAAAAACTAGCTTGAGTAAATCTGGCATTTTAGTCGTGAGAAAACATTCAAACGTTAGAAATTATGCTTAGTCTTGCAGAGCCTACCGATTCTAATTCAAGTATTTCACATTACTTACAAAGCAAAGTATACGTGTTTGAAACATCGATCATAAACATTCATAGTTGAACTCAAAATACAAAATTGCCAAGAGCCAAATAATCAATAAAAAGGAGATACTTCTTTTAGTCTCCTTAACATAAACAATGGCAAAGCAACAGTAATTCACAACGCCTAAACAAAACAAATTCGAGGCACCAATATTTATCAAGCTGACTAGTTATTGACAATAAGGTCTTATTACACAACAAGCAACTGGGATGTTTAGTTATTATTTACAAAAAATAGGATTAAAAAACCTTTCTGACACGTGGTTTTTTGATCTTGTTATAAATTTACCTAAGTATAAACATCAGAAAAACTGTAGTGCAGTTTTCTGTTCCAATGTTGACAAGAAACTGTGCAAGTTAAAACATGTTTGTCTAGATATGGGGAGTTAACAAAAGGAGTGATATACCACCCTTGCTACCAATCAACAAATATAAATTTCAACAACTCGCTCGATATGCCTAACGACTCCAGTTATCTCAGTCTGAAGAGAGCTGGTCCGACAAGCTGAAGGTCGATGGTTCGAGTCCATGTTTTACCGTCAACGTACTGCAAACCGAGCAGAAAATGCCTAGTATTAGCTGTGGAAGGTTTGAAGCGGCGAGAAAAGGAAATGGCCAACCTACCTCACAATGCCGTGGCTCAGAACATGTAGTTCTCTACCATATCATATACACTTC
>JAAAKM020006971.1:27122928-27144629 GCA_010016025.2 Alatinidae sp. Z8VKAUB7J3 | reverse complement strand
GTTTCTGACTCTTACTTCCTGACCGGCATGTCATGGGCCGTTCTTCAGTCTACAAGCGCACTAGACTAGGCATTAAAGACAAATGTTCTACATCAAACCTTGATCGTTTACAGAAACTAAACTAAATCACACAAGTGTTGTTGAACAAGATGCGAGTGTAGCTAGCAAGATAACATTACAAGCTGATACAATCGTACCTTATCGCTTTGTGGTAAACAAAACGCCATTTGGCATTCAAGCCATTTCAACAGGCATCCAAGGTAGTAAATCGTTCCCAACATGCCGTCTTTGTTAACTGTTTGGCAAAGGTAAGTGCTTAAACTGGATTCTAGGTACACTTAATCATAATTCCAGGATCACAACAAACCATAATACCTTCATTTGAAGTTGTGCCTCGGGTACTGTAGCAAAATGGTAGGTAGCAAGGTCAATGTTACGTGACCCACAACAAGTGAGTATTTAACTGATTTAAGTGATAAAGGCCTTGACGAAATGTTTTTCATCACGATCAGGTGTTAAATCCTGGGCTTCAAAGGCACAAAAACTCTATGAAGTCTTTGCGGAGATACGGCACTGAGAGACTCTTAATCTACAATTACCTCTTCTGAAATTGTCTAAAGCATACTCACTACTAGCACGTAGAAGACATTCGGTTTTCAAGCTTAGCGGAAGGTTTTAAAAATCGATTTAACTTGCTTTATCCCACGCTTGCCTGCACGATCCCCTGTAACTGCCGTCTGGAAATGTCTGACTTTTGGGATAGCTCGTAAAATTCGCGCGAAGGACGATTTCGTTACAAATGATTGGTTCATAGCAAGCAACTGATTGACACTTCGGAACGGTAAATTGAATAGGCCTTGTGAGAAAACGAATTTCTTTTGTCTGCATAGCAAAGGTTTCTCAGCTTTTATGTGGACGGACTCCAAAACGGGCAGATAAAATGCAGAGCTGGCCTTGCCCATCATACGGAAACAATCGTCCCTGTACACTTTGGCACAGTCTGGAATTTCAAGTAAGTGCTGCCCTTGGGCAGATTAACATTGTTTTTCAGTACAAAATGTTTCCGCCATTTCACAATGTAAGTATCCTCTCAATATTCGTAAAATCGTTAGCGTCAACGACTTTAGCTCGTCGTTAGTAAACTTATTAACTTTCTCTATAAGTTATTTTGTCTCTCAGTATTACCAAACTTTTAAAACTTTTAATGGAACTTGTAAAATAGGCAAAAGGGTATACTATTACAAATGAAGACTAATTTTATGTTAATGTTAATTTGTTTATTGATTGTCGTCAGCTGATCTGTGGCGATGGTGCTAATCCATTTATAGCGGCAAAAAAAACTTGCCGAAGTATGGCATACATTTTTCACGTTTCTTATTTTCTGACCCTGAAAGATGTTATCATTTGGATTATTTTTTATCTTATATATAATACCCAGTCCCTCAAAAAAGATGCACAAGTACCTAAAGTCACTACCTCATTACCTGTTATTGTGCAATTATGTTACTCAAAACAAAGCTGAAACAGTTGGATAACTTCACGACGTAGTAAAAGCACCTCATATATGTAAAATGTCACTGGATTTATGGGACTCAAAATATTGCAGGGAAAAGGTGAATATGATGATAAAGCTTTTAACTCTACCTTACATGGGCTTTTCGGCTCTTCTCATACATGGGGGGGGGGGGGGGAGTAGGCCCGCGGCACTTTGACACACTATAACTTTATATCGACAAGTACTATTACAAAGATATTTGGCACGTTTATATTTTAACTCTTTTACAACAAATTGAAAAAAATTTTTTTTCATTTGGTGTGAATGACTTCATCTGTGGCTATAAAATGTTGCGCAATATTTAGAAATTTCAAAATTTTGTAAAAAAGCCTTAAAACATACTTTTTGAGTTACATTTTTATTTTTTTAAGGGCTTTTAGTATCTCTAAAGTATTTTACTAAGTTTAAAGATATAAAAATCATGTTTTTCAAAGAAAAGTAACAAAACAGAAAGGCAAAAAAATATACTATAGGTCAATAAAACGCCAATATCGCAAAATTTCAAAGAAATTTCAAAAAAAAAATTTCATCATAAGACTTGCTAGTAAATTTTATGAAAAGTCACCAAACTTCGTGTCAATCGGGCCTGGCTTTAAAAAGTTATGAGCTGAAATGTGTGACCGCGGGCCTATTAGCCTAATAATTTTTAATAATACACAAATACAGATTTCCCGGCTCACTACCAATGATTTCGGAGGAAGTAGTAAATGACTGAAAAAAAACCCAGTTAACTAACAATGGGCTACATAACCTCGGATTAGTAGAAGTAAACGTAAAAAAAAAAATTTCCAAACATTTTTTACATTTGTGACTAAAAACTGGAACAATGCAAGGATTACAGCTAGTACATAATGAATAAGATTAACGGATGGTGGGAAATGTTTCAGTACTGGGAAAGTATTATTATATTTTTCTCTTCTCTGTTGTGCAAGTGTAAAGCTATAAATTGGGTATCAAACATGGGTTACCTAAAGGTCAGCTAATTTGCCACGTATCACTATATTAGTGTCGGACCACAGTGCTCTTATAAAAATGACATTAAACGTGACACATTACCATGTTAAAAAATTTCATAGAGTGTGTCCAATTCTGATAATGCTTTGCACCGACAATTACAGTTTGACACTACGTAACATTTAGATAAATAAGATACACCAACATGCAAATAAAAAATTTAATAGCTACTTCGGGCACTATGGGCACTATGGGAATTATGGGCACTATGGGCACTACGGGCACTACGGGCGCTATGGGAACTATGGGAACTATGGGCACTATGGGCACTACGGGCACTACGGGCACTACGGGCACTACGGGCACTATGGGAACTATGGGCACTATGGGAACTATGGGAACTATGGGCACGATGGGAACTATGGGCACTATGGGCTACTATTCTAAACAGAGCTTTTGTACCGACTGATGTAAAAAGGCACGCAAAGCCCGTCCTCGAACTTCTTATGGTTTCAAAAACACATCAGTAAATCCTTGAAATCTATACACTCTTGAAATGGACTCATGGAAAGCTTTCTTAAAACATAAGTAAGCTTGAAATTCTGAAAGTAAATTAATGTCGAGGCATTCGGTTAGTGCTTGGAAAGGATGAAGAAGTATGTATAGCGCGATGATTGGCATTTACATTTAAAATTTAAAATTACAAATGACTTCGACGCACAGTTAAACTTGCTTGCCTTAAATGTTTGTTAATGTGCCCTTATTTCACAAAGAGGAGGTATCTCTTTAAAGTATCTTTAAGATGGTGACAAGAGGATAAAAGAAAGCCCCGGGTAGTATAGTTCTTTAAGGGTGACAAAAACGGATATTTTTACCTTTTTCCGACCAAAGCATAAAAGTAATCAAACTTTAGAGAGGACCAGGAATTTGTCATTCTTGTACCTACGTTTTTAATGCCTTTAATCCACCACAAATTAATATTGTATAATCCATATTCACAAAAGCTTTTGTGAATAATTCTAAGTGGCATCTAATGCAGATGTAATAAGAACTGTACACACAGCAAAATTGATCTTCATAAATGCAATTAAAACAACAACAACGAGAGAAACAAAAATTTAAATAAAGAGGCCAGGGAGAATTGAGGGCAATTGAATGAATTTGGAAGGAATGGTATATACCAAAAACTGTAAGATAATAGTCTAAGGTCCTACCGGTCCTTAAAAATTTGATTTGTCATTCTCTTAATCTAATTGTAAAAATGTAATTTCTTGTAAGATCTTTATACCAAGAATTGATTGAAATTTATCGTTCGCTTTCTTTCTCCTGTCTCTGATCTACGTTGAATCATCTAACAGTAGAGATACTTTAAACGATTCTCATTGGCTTGCTGCCAAGTTCAAAGTGTAGGAAATTTGATGTTTAAATCGAATTATCATATCACGACAGCCAGAAATACCGGCACTGTACTTGTATAGGTGTTTTTATATTGTATTGTATAAGGTATGCAGGTAAATTAATACTTTGTTATGAAACAGGGAGGTGGCGTTGGGGCTGTGTGGTTGTTAAGTAAGGCTACATGGAAGTTGGGAATCTATGGAAATGTCGTTTTTGCTTGTTGTTTTTTTATTGTACGAGGAATAAATGATTTTTCCTGCGTTTAGTAAGGAACTGGATGCAAAATGTTATATCCACTGACTTAAGATAGTGGGAGCCGTTACGACAGTGAGTGGCGATCCTTATGTAGTTAGTACGCAGAGCGGAGAGAGGCTGTCCTCTAACGAAGCTTGAGGTAAATGTCGATGCCAAGCCGTAAGGTGGCATCTAGAGCTCATGTGGTGACTAGAGAGCATCAAGTACGCTCCACTATCGTAACCGTAGCTCAATTGGGAGATCACCATGATGTGATAGAGGGAGCTCAGAAAGAAAATAGCCTAATGTTGAACCTCGTCAGTTATTTACATCGTTTCGGAAGGATGCTGATTGTACCAACATACGGCACCAACTGTATCGTGCAAATGATGTTAAGCTCTTTGCAAAATACAAGCTAGTATAAAGTTGGTGGGTTTTTGTTATAAATTGTTTGAAATATTACTGTTACTAGTCTGTTACTACTGTGACAAAGTACGCATTAGCATAAAGTGAAATAGTGTCCGACAAAACTATACGTTACCATATATACAGTACATTGTGGCCAAATTTTGTGAACAACGCCATCAAAAGTTTAACCGAAGGGAGTTGGGTTCCCCCAAAAGCACATCGTCGTAGAGTTACTCACGGCACTACCCTGCCAGAGCTGTGACCTGGCGAAGCGTTAAAGGCCACTTATTCCACCAATGGTACTACTCATTCACCGTATTTTGTCTTCAAAATACGTCCCAAATTTGATACATGGGGATTAAAGAGCGGTCGATGTTAGATATTTTTCTTACACTAATCTTGATCCTTTATGAGTTAAAAAGCCTAACATAACTTGTATCTTTATATCTCTCGGCACATATATCTGTAATTAGAACTATATGTTGTCGAGATATTCATGTATTTATTATTTTAGCAGGTCTGTTTTACTGATATTGACAGATCAATATTTCACTACATGTGTATGTATGTCAGTATTACTCTTAATTTCTTTATCGTTGTCTGTATCTGTTACTCTTTTTGTACGTGCATTTTCAGTTTTAGGATATACACACGCGTATGTGTTCACTAGACAAAGACTGGACTCAACCATTCACACCGGAATTCATATTGACGTAATCATTTCTATACGTATACCTACATACGTGTGTTAGATTAAATGTCCATGTTACTATACGTCCATATCCGTAAATGGCCGTTAGTCGTATTTGTATTACAACGTATTTTACCTTGACTTAGATAGTTTCGTTGGTGTGATAATTGATTACTTTGATTACTTACACGTGCTGTGGCCTCATTAGTCCTTAATCGTTTATTACTTGATATATTCATACTTATTCATTAGTGGAGGTCTTATATTGATGTTTTCTATTGTTCTAGTTTGACAGATGCCTTTGACATGCATACGAGGCAGCTCTTCGCAACTTGCCCTTTTCCAGTTGTATTTCCTTGCCATGTTTACCAAGCGGCATTTGACCCTTCCGTCGGTGAATTGATAAACACAAAAGACTCAACATTGGAGGTGCCAAGAAATATCCAGTCGAAAGAGTACGTCTTTACCCCCCAGGTAAGTAAAAGCCATGTCACACAACAACAATTACTTTTTGGAGTTTTGGGCGATCGAAAATTAACTATATAGAATATGACGTTACTTGAAATTCAAACACCTTCAATTTCATATGGAAAGGGTTTTAGTTGCAGAGCGTCTATGTCTTGTCCCACATTCTTATTCCTAAAACCATAATGAGGTTTCTGGAAGAAATTGTGATCGACTCCTTCCTATGCCAGTTCTCGTTCACAAATAAACTCTCCCATTTTTTACGCTTTGTCATATATTACATCTAAGAAAACAACTTGAAATATTTTATACGTGTAAACAATCTCACATACACCTGTGTTCCTTTACAAAGATAAAGGACAACAAGTAGGAGCAGCATCTTAATAAAGTGATAGTTAAAAAACAATGTAACCACCTATGGGGAATCTTATAAGAACTATCAAATGAATACATTAGATTGGACAACAAGTCTAATACTAAAGAGAATTACAAGAAGTTTTGCAATCATTTTTATCTAAATATTTCGTATCTTCACTAAGATACATATACATGAGAGAATGAATATGTATCTTAGTGAAGATACGAAATATTGAGATAAAAATGATTGCAAAACTTCTTGTAATTCCCTTCAGTATTAAATATCAAATGCTAACAAAACTGCTGCAATAGCAACATGATGCAAACACACTAAAGTGCCATCAACGGTTTTGATCCTTAGCTTTCGATAGATACGGTAGATTACAAGCGTGATGAATCGAGTTAATAAAGTAAGAATAAGACGATGCCAAATGTTACAAGAATTAGAAAAGCACCAATTGCCCCTAAGAAGGAAGATACGCAATAAGGGGAGAACAAGGGGAATATGAAGTGTTCGAATAGAGAGAGATTTACTGTAAAAGCTGTCAAGTTTAAGATGAACTTTATGTTAGACAGAAATATTTTACAAAAATCTCCAAGAGGGCTAATGTAGAACAGACAAGAAAGAGGACGGACAATAGACGCATTAGAGTGCATTAAGCACACAGAAAGAAACCTTTAAAAGAATAACAGGAAAACTAGACTGAATATATTTGAAAAGAACACTGGAGAAATAGAAAACATTTCAAATCCTCTCTTCTCCATGATACTTACTGAATATATTATATATTCGTAACTAGCCAGCGTCGCCCTATGCGTAAAAATATTATATACAAGTCACAAAGTATACACTTCTATCGACGTTTCCATTTTATCTACATATGTAAGAGGTACGATTAAAGAAGCTTAGATTTTTGTGTTGTTACGCTGAGTTTCCAGCTTTCACACTGATCAAACGGAATTGAAGGAACATTTTCCTATATATAACATTTATATACAAGACGTTCAGTGATATTGATAAAATAAGGTATCGCTCTTAAGCACTCTTAGTGCTGACTTAGCTGAGCGTATTTCTACTATTACTACTGTTATATACAAGGGATGTAGAAATGTTAACAATATAGCATTGCTTGGATTGAGATTAATTAACTACATGGATTTTATATTATGTGTGTGTATGTGTATGTATGTGTGTGTATGTGTGTATATGTGGATATATGTGTGCGTGTTTGTTTGTGTATGTGTATGTATGCATGTGTGTCTCCTTGTGTGTCTTGTGTCTCAGTGTGTCTCTGTTTGAGTCTGTTTGTGTTCTTGTAAGTGTGTCCTTTTGTGTATATTTGTCTTCTTTGTGTGTGTTTGTGTTGGTCTGCGTTTGATTGTGAGTCTGTGTTTGTATGCCGGTGTGTGTATGGCTCGTTGCGAGTCTGTGTATTTGTCTGTTTGTATGTATGTGTGTCGGCGTATATTAGTTTTGTTGGTGAGTGTCGTTGTGTGTACCCAGCGTTCCAGATATAATCAAAGTTCTATACTTTTCTTGGTAGCTCGAGCAAATTATGAAAATAATCGATATGTTGGTGTCGAACGGCACGAACATAGCAGTTGTTGGAAGTTATGGATCAGGGAAAAGTTCTATGATAAAGGTATAGTACAGTTATGTTTTTTGCTAAAAGACAGGTCATTATTATAGTGATAATAGCTAGTGTAGATACAGTGTCTACCTACTGATAGTAATCAAAAAAGGTATTGACCGTTTATTTAATGCGCAGAATCAACTTTCATTTTTCTGTGGTCCAGTTTAATGCCGTTGCTATGGGGTGGATTGTTTATATTAGCACTATAATTCGTGTAAAGGCCTTGTGACTCTTAACTTATGGGAGTTGATATACGTCACGAAGTCGCATACAGAAATCCTGTGACAGGAACAGGCATGCTTGTTATGTACTTACCGAGACAAACGCGTAGCGCCAGAGCAATCCTGGTAGTAAAGACGACAACGTAACCTTGCCTGACCTAGTCCTAACATCAACTGAATCTAGCTTACAATTATGAATACTTATTTACAAAGATACGTGACTCATGCAGTATGACTAGTAATTCTAATCTTCAGTTAATTTCGCAGTAATCTACATTACATACATCCGTTTCAGCAGTAACGATACTGACGTGAAGTGACAAGCACGTAAAGCTTGTATCAAATGATCTGACTAATGAATCACAATGCCCTCTGTTAGAGGGAATATATTTCAGTTGTTTCACCCGCGATTACATGGCTTCATTCGTATAGCTATTTGTGAGTGATACCCGTTCAACTTCGAAACAGATTTTGTACTCTAGCAATTTTGACATATTTTCAGCCACCTACAGTTTTTTGCACTCGAATTATTCCACAAGAGGGAACGGCGGTCCATTATTCAAAAAGCTAGACATGTCGATTATCGTATCATAGTACACATTATACCACCCCCGGTAATTGGTAACCTATTTGAGAGACATTGTTCTTTACATTGCCATCTTTACCTTTCTATGAAAACGAAGTGTCTTTAATATTTCCCGCTGTAGAGTATACATAAATCTATTTTTAGTCATTTTTCTATATCGATATATTAATGCTACGTCGCCATCCTGTCTCCGCAACAGTGTATTGTTTGTTTTGAAAAGAACACTAGAGAAAAATATGTCACCACCGGGGATTAAACCGGTGACTGACACTTTCGGTGTGTGCTATACCAAGTGGGCTAGGTGGCCTCTGATGTAAATGTACTCCATTTCTCTAATGCCCACATTAGCTCCCAATCATCTGCCGGTGGACATTGACATCCAGCTTAACGCAGTTGGAGACCAGCATCTTTGTGCCATGTGACTTGACCAAGGAAGGACTGTCGTCCGGCCCTTCATGGTGTCCAAAGCCCGAAAGTAGAAAGTATACCCGGTCGGGACAAATTATCTATTTCTCTAGTGGTTTTTTCCAAAACATTTCAAATCCCCTCTTCTCGACGATAACATATTGTTTGTGATTCAGTATTCGGTTCATGGATGATGCCAAGGATTTAGTCAAATTGTTTCTACTACAAATTAAGGTTTTTATTATGATGCCAAAATGATCTTACAATGCCATTTTAGCACACTAAAAACTACAATCTCTTCCTTTACAGAATGCCGTCCTTCATAAATTATATGCAGATGCTTTTCCAATGTCGCAAGTTGTAAGGGTAAAGGACTTGCAGCAATTTATTCGAGATAGAGTCTCAGAAGAAAGACAAGGAGGACCCACTGCCTTCAAGAGACTTGTTCTTAGTCAGCAGAAGCAACTTAGCAACGACAAACGCACGATATTTATTGATGATATACATGAATCTGCCATAGTGAAGTTGTCAAGTGGAAAGTGGTACTCCCCTGTCCAGGATACAGTGCGACAATTGGCATCAGAAGGTAACGAGTCCCTTTATTATATGCTTTTGCCTGCCTTGGTATTTGGTCAATGTATAACACTTGCGCCGTCATAATTTTGTGTTCATCAAAGGAATTAGGACAGTATTTATGGGAGGATGGCGGAATATATTTTTTAAGGGGATTAGGTAAGAGGGGCATTTTCATTGCTAATAGGATAGATAGATAACATGTTATACTTAGTCCTCGCAATGTTAAGCAATTAAAATCGTAAATGAAGGCTGACAGTCGAGAAGCAATGTGGGGCCAAAGGCATCATGTCGTGGTAACTAATTTTATACTTCACTAGTGCTACAATAAGTCTTTTGGATAAGAGTCTTGTAGTATTCTTGTGTTAAATATTTAAGGGAGCTTTCAGACTGGAGTGACTCGTAGCAAGTGGTATGCCACGTAGTATGTCACTTGGAAACCAATGTATACAAAAGTATCTAACCTTTCTAAGCGAAGTGGCTTGCCACGTGACAAATACAACCTATCACTTCGATGTGAAAGCTCTGTTAGTTTTCTTCTTATTCTTTCCAATATTTGCATATTGGAGGAGTGTTCATCCGCTTCAGTTACAAGTATTTTAGTTTCTGTGTCTGAATATGAGTACATGGTTTAAAAACAACAGATGATAGTTCAACAGTTTATCACTGAAGATATTATCCGGTCGTGAGAAGTCCTTGAATGTAAAGATGGGCTAAGAGACACGTAATCGGAACCGCGTAGATGATCTCTGTTAGATAACATTGATAGAGGAAAATCAATTGAAATGCCTACGTTTCTCCAGCGAGTCCCCCCCAAAAGAACATTTGTGTGAGGAGTGTTGAGCGTGAGTTGTAAAGTTATAGCTTTCTGGAAACTGCTGTAGCGTAGGACGAAAAGGTAAAGACAAAGGAGAGAAGCTCCTGGAAGACTGCGAAATCGTTGGATATGACGCTTTATATGTCTAGTTTGTGAATGGTCTTGCAAAATGTGCCTTGTTTCCCGATGGCAGTTGTCTCTATCAGTGACTTAACTGCACTTTATCCATTTATAGTTTGTGCCTCTGACGTGTTGCTAACATGACTGTAGGACTTTTTACTTACTCTAATGTGTTTTGTTGCAGGTGGATTTTACGACAAGGAAAGAAAGTACTTTCAACACTTTCCAAACATTCAGTTCCTAGTGACATCCCATCCCGTGTCACAACGTACAGGGTTTAACATTTTCACCAGTGCTTATGCATCAAGAGTATTTCGAAGCATGGCAGTTCTACATTATCAGGAACCATCGGAAGAGGCAGTTCAAACAATTTTTACACACCGGATAAAAACATGGCTGGATGAATTCTCGTCGATTCAAACGGAAGGGCGAGAATCAATTGCAAAGGTTAGCCATTCGCGAACATGAATGTTGTGTTAAACAATGAGGCCGAACTAAGCTGGAGAAAGGCCAGACTTGATATTTAAGATCAGTGACTTTGGATATCAACAAAATAATTGCCTATAGCAATCTATACCCATTTCAAATGCAGTTTGTGTTTAAGGGGTTCTTTGTCCTCAATTTGTTCTGCAGAGTTAACTAGGATTTCTTTTTCCTTTGTTCTCTCGTTCTTTTGTTCTCTCGTTCTTTTGTTCTCTTTCTTTCTTCTTTTCTTTTTTCTTTCTTCTTTTCTTTCATTCTTTCTTTCTTTCTCTCTTTCTTTCTTTATTTCTCTTTTTTTTCTTTCTTTCTTTCTCTCTCTCTTTCTTTCTTTCTTTCTTTCTTTCTTTCTTTCCATTTTCATCTCTGTTATCTTGACAGTTTAGGTACCCATCTCTTTTTATTTTTGTTTAATATTCCCAGCCCTTACGTTTATGCGCATTCTGCTGCTCCCTTACATTCTAGGTCACTTAAGTTGCAGTCCGCGGCAAGCAATGTTGATTGAAGCCAGTACGTCACATATAACACACGTTATCGCCTCCACAAAATAGCGAATAATTACAGATAACGAGCATTTAAGAGATTGAAAAGAGGTGGTTACACCGTTTATTCTCTGTCCTTATAATTTTCATTGGCAGTATCTATTCTTCCTTTAGGGCCTTGCAACCGCATCACGTCAGCTGTTGTATGACATGAAGGAGCGACTAAGATTAAAGCCAATCTCTCCGCACTACATTTTCTCTCTACATGACTTGAACTCCGTGTTTATGGGAATGGCAATTTACATTCCGAAGATCAAATCCAAAAAGGCGGATTTCAGTTCTCCAATTGGAGACATGACACAAGTAAAGCAGAGCAAGAGAAGAAAGTCCAGCAAAAAGGAAGAGAGGTATGTTTTATGCTGATATGGTTTTATGAAAGACATAAGACGGTCCTCACTGGATTTATAGTTAATGATATAATTGGCAGTACCACGATTACGTTTAGCCTTATAGAAACGGAATTATCTAGGAATGGCAAGAGCATCATTCATTTTATATTCTGCTTTCTTTCCTTTAAGCACACCGTGTCATTGCTGGCAAGTGGCATCCACATTATTCTCCACGCTTGGCAATCCTAGACCACTTTTATTCACGTTTTGTTTCTAATCCTCTTCATCTGATCGCTTCACCAACGTTTTGGCCTCTTTCTCGTGTACTTCTCTAGGTGAGGCGTATATTTTTCCTTTTTACATATTTGTCAGTGTGCGGCATATGTTGTTGTTGGTAAAATGATAATGTCCATGATCTTTCTTTTTAAATCATTCCGTAACCTTCGTTTCCTTTCAAAATATGCGTTATTCTCTCAAAAGTTTCCATTCTGCTGCTCACTGGTTTATCTAACGTTAATATTGCTTGCATGTTGCCCATTGAAATCAACTTTGTAACCAAAGAGGAACCCAAAGCACAAACAGGTACGGTTGTTCCCAGACAATAACTGAAATCCACCAAAATACTAAGAGTTTATCAATAGGAGAATTACGTGATGACGGTCCAACTATTTACAAACTCAATTGTTTCGCTTTTTGGTAAACATATAAGGAAAAGGTAGTCCCATACTCGAATCAGAGCGTAGAGGTTGTAATATAGTCGAGAACCACATGTCCTAAGCCACGGCATTGTGAGGTAGGGTGGCCAGTTTCTTTCCTCGCAGCCTTTTATCATGTAAGTATATAACGTATAAATTTAACTACTCTTGTACATTAGTGCGATAGAAATATTGAAACCACTCACATTATGATTCCTTGTTTAATAATAATAATAATAATAATAATAATTTTAAACTTCATGTTTTATTTCATACCGAATAATACAACCATTACTCACTTTACAGGCATAACGGTTACATGTATGACCTGGCTGAAACATGATTTTCGTTTGAAAATGACACTTATTGGATTGCAATATTAGTGATTGGACGTCTTATCTGTGGAATGATATAATTTGCTCGTAAAAAACAGGATTTCTGTCGGTTGTATTCCTGATAATTTGTATTTTGTTTATACCCCAGCAAACGCTGTATCTTCGAGAAAACTTAGAGCAAGAGAGGCAAGCAAGAAAGAGGTTTGAGAAGCTTCTCAGGAAAACGTTACGCAAAATTGCTCCTGATGTCAGTTGGCACGAAGACCCAGGGAAAACCACAAGTGTGTAGGACGATATAGAGCATTCCAATATATTTATGTATAATATAGTCGCTAGAACCATTGCCTTAATGAAGGTCATCTATTTGAAGCAATTATTTTCTTAACTGGGGAGCGTTTCCTTCGTTAATACTTTTGCCATCCACGTGACACATGATTTTCCAACCAGACAGTACTCATTATATCATTGGATCGATTAGAAATGGTGTTAGGTTTGCTCAATGTATTAGATATATCTAAGTCTATACAGTAGATCCAAGCGTGCGTACCATTTCGTGCTAATAGGTTTGTTCATGTTCATGTAACAAGTAAGGCATCTATCTGTTGTCATATGCAGGCGTCTAGGCGCATTGCATTAGTTTAACTGCGTGACATTGGCATGCAGAAGTCAATTAAAGCTAGTACCTCGGACATTGTACGCACTATTCCTTTGACGAGCCGCATAGAAGCTAAGGGCTTGACCAAATCGGTATTGTGTAACCGAGAAGACTTCTATTGAGTCACGATAAATTTTGCCGTTCTACGGTCTAACCGTTTGCGCTGGTGGCGTTGCCCATTGCCCGTGGCCCACAGTTCTCTTCAAATTAATGCCGTGACGGTCTTAGGTAAACTATCTCGATCAGTTAGGGGAGCGTAATTGCCTTTAAGCCATCAACTAGCAAGCTGGACTGCTTTGTTATCCTTATTGGTCAATTTAAGATTGGTACTGCCTGCCAACCCTCGTGAACTCTGTATGCGTGTCACAGATACTTGTATTTGAGATCGAAGGAAGGTAATTTTTCCACCGGGTAGGTGGGGAATTTCTAACTGTGCAATCTCCATTCCAGCTTTTTCGATATGGGACTCAGGAGCCGCTATCGCAATGATGTAAGGAGTTATATCTTTGAGAGTATCATCGATTCTTTTCAAAGTTATATCTTTCCATTTATAACAAGAAAAAGATAAAGAGAGACTCTTCCGCAGTGACGAAGTCATTTCCCACGTTTCATTCAACAATATATTGTTATTTTTAAGATTATACGAAGAAAAGAACTTGGTCTTTCATCAACACATGCCCCCAATGATGATTTATAATTACCAGGCAAACTGTAAGCACCAGAGCGAGTAGTTAGGTGTGTTTTGTATGCTGACGACCTTCCCTTTCACCATTCAGACGTTTTGTAGTATCCAGTCAATTCTTTGACTTTTAAAGGGATCGTACAGTCGACGGTGTCAATGAGAATGCCCAGTAGCATTAAACAAAATGGTAATCTAGAATAGATAGTGTGAAAGGCTTTGACACATCCTCCTCACCGTCTTCTTCCCCATTCATTGGCTCGTCGATCTTGTTACCATTTATAAAGCCATTATGTACTTCCACATTCATGAAATGTCGGAACCACAGGGAGACGATAGTAAAGTTATTTCAATATTTAAAAGTGTAAAAGTTTGTATCCAAGTGAAACTGCTGGTAATTTTGTACGTAATGACGTCATTACCTTAGACATGCGCAAATTGAGACTAGACCACTGGGTTAGTTTCATACTAGTTTTTTAAAATGAAACAATTGTCCTCTTTAGAAATCAAATGAATGTATGTTTTGAATTTTGAATGGTGATTGATTTGATCAGCCAATTGTTATTGTCGTTGTCAAGATACGGCTACTTGAGACGTGACGGTGCACAGGGAAATAGAAAGGGAAGCAGTGATACTTCGATCAGATAAATAAGACTTGAATCAGATACTCTACCATCGAAGGAGTGGCCTATGGACATTTTAATTGACGAAACTACTCACTTAAGGTCTGTGTCATGACTGTTTCTCTAGGCTCAGCTGCGAGCAACGTGTGCCAAAACATCGCTTCAAGGGCTCTAGAAGGTCGTGATCAGCAGTCGTTAGGAACACTTTTTGGGCTCATGAAGGTTAGTTTGCTTGTTATCTCCGTCGCAGACTGTACATCACAGTGGTAGCAGCAGCAGCAGAAGCAGATCAAGGGGGGCATCTCTAGCCCGAGAAGCCTGGCTATTCATGGTGTCCTCTCTGAGTGCTTTTGATAACGCCTGTCATTAGAGCATGATCGGAATCACTGCTTTGTTTTCTATTTAATGTTGGTAGTGATAACGATTGGAAGATTGAGGTTTATTTTTAGATTGTGATTTTTACGCATCTGTTAGTTGATTGTTGGCCGAAACCCATGGCACAAAGTTAATCAGGCAGGTCTTTTCTACAGTTCAACATATTTATGCCCAAATTTTTGCGTCATCTAACGTCTATAATCCGACCTATGTAAATATCCCTACATGCCTCCATGTCGGTAGTGCGAAGGAGAGGCTGCGTGTCTACGTTCTACCCCTCGTTTTCGTTTGACTTTAGGACACATTCGATAAGTCGCCCTCACACGATATTAGCGTTGTTTCATCAACTATTGAGTGTGCATATTAAACGAAATACCCTAACTATCAAAGAACATGCGGACAACAATCACTGTGAAGTAGCGAAGGGATGTTACTACCAACGAAATGTTTCGAGCAAGTCGTACCGCAATACTCAGCTACGTTCAGTTTCAGAAAACTTTCTGTACTTAAACACTGAAGGGTAGTGGAGGTTAGATGTAGCCAAACTGATGTCAAATTTCTACACGTTGTGCAGGCCAGAGAGAGGTTGAAGCCTTACATGTTCCGCATTCAATTGACTATGGTCGGTAGACTAGTCGACAATAGCGGACTATTCATGGCACACGCGGCGCACTCCTCCCAGACCCCAGAGAAATGTAGGCCTCGAAAAAGCAATGCAAAGGAGCTTTCGTTGTCTCAAATTTCGTTGGATAGTTTTACTTCTGTTATACTGTTTTGGATTGATTCCATTGAGGGGCGGCGGACTAAAATATTTTTAATCTTAATTCTATTTTCAAGACATTAGGGAATTTTCGAGGGCATTGTCCGCCTACCCCGGGCGCCCTGGCTATAGATTTGAGTTCAGTACATATCTTTCATTTGAAAATTATATCTTTGGAAATTTGTAAAACTTTGTAATACACTGAGATTTGAGGGATAAATTGTAAGACATTTGTAAGTGTGCCAGGCTACATGAAGGCTTAATCTGGCACTGCTGACCATGATACAAAAACAAAGTGAGGTAATATGACATGCAATACAAATATGTTGGACTCTAGATACCAGAAAACTTAGATAAGTTCTTCTATCGATCTTTGTACCTCTACATATATAACAAGATGATAGAAGCTACAAGTGCCTTCTTTCGTATTCTGACCTGTCAAGAGCCCATAGTTAACTGTGTATAAATTGTTCAACGACTGAATTCTTTGTTTACTTCTTTCACTAACGCCTAGCTGCATTTGCAAACTAGTAGCATTGTATTTTATATTGTAAACAACTTTAAGAAATGCTAATTTCTCAACTTAACGCAGTACATTCCTATGTATTCCCTTGTGTGCCTTGAATCAGGACTGATTTTTGGGCCCCTATATGACACACCAGTGTACAGGCTGCTTGCAAAACACTTTATACATGTACTATATATTACATTGGTCTTTCACGCTCTTGTTCACGATATCGTCTTCTTCTCCAACGGTATATATGTATTTCTGATAACATTTCGTTTCTTTAAGTAAATAGATTCAGTTTTCTTCATTTGCTTATATTTTATGTAGCTTATACTTTCCATTCTTAGTTTTAGTTAGTAATACTTCCTAGAGAGTTTTGTGGAAGGTCGATGGCTTCTTTTGCTACGTATTTGACGCTCGGCTCCTGCCGTTGCCATAGTTTTGTATACGCAGTTTTTTGAAATTTATAGGTTTTGACTATTGTCACGTGGAAATTGTCTCTTGATTGTTTACTTTCAGTCTGTTGTAGCGTTCTATCTCGTATTCAGTGCGTTTATAGCTGATGGCTAATTATTGTAGGTTGCACATGCGTAATTGACGCGTATTCTAGTGTGCTTTGCGTAGCATTGGCTATCATGTTCAAATACGATCGTACAAAGAAGGGATTTTTCAATAACAACTGTATTCAGAGAGATCCAGGGAAGTGTCGATCTGACATAAATGTTCAGTCACTGGTGATGCACTGGTTAGAAATACTGCCCTACGATTTGGATAAAGTTTAGTGGATGGAACTAAATTTATCAGCATAAATCAACTTCCGGGTTGTTATCATGATGGATAATGCCCTACTGAATATTTACTAATGAGAGACAGGGCAGATTGAAGCAAAGGGGCAAGAACTGACAATCTTGTTAGCTAGGACAGGTATATTTGGTGTTTACGACTTGTGTGTTCATCATCGATACCGTTATTACCCTTTTGTCTGCAAAGACCATGTTCAATGTAAGGAATTCTTTTGTATGAAATTTGCGTATTTAGTACGTAGCTGAGCACACTAAAAATGAATCAGTGCCTTTTCAGCGTCTGCACATTTTCGACCCTTCATACTTCGCTCCCTTCCATATCTCGATACGGGACATTTTGCCAATTATGCATCTAAACGTCCTACTTTCCTGTTGCATGCCCTCGTAAGCGTCTAAAATGTGGCTTAATATGCTTTGTAATAGCCCACACAATGTCACATGCTCAGTCATGTGACACTCGCTATTGTATTCCCCTCGTGAAATAAGGGTATTAATTAGCAGTGTCCAGGAATCAGGTTGGATAGTTTGATAAAACTGTAATATTTTTGTCTTGCTTGCTTAGCATTGCTGGTAAACGCCTTCGCTAAAAGCCTTAAAGCTAAATACGTCAGATTATCAATGTAATAATATCTATGGTTACTTACAGCAGGGTTTCTCAACCTCGGACAGTAAATAACGCACCTCGAGCTACCAAAATTTTCAAGAACCTCACTTAGGTCAGAAAGAATTCGGTATTACGCCGTCGATATTAAACAAGTAGACCATGAAATAAACGGACAAGTAGTAACAAGGGAGTAAACTGAGACAATATTTATGTACCCCATTTTTGTTTTGCCATTTTGACATAAGAAAGGCAATGAAGCTTGCTATTAGCTGTTGGACCCCTAGTACCCCTTTTCTCTATTTTACCCGATTTAAAATCTCAAATATCCCTAAGGGGCCCCCTGGACGCCCGTTGAAAATCACTGACTTATAGAATCGTAAATAGATCTGAACGTGAGGCTTGGTAAGAGGTTCTGACAAGAAGGGAAATGTCCGAGTGAGCAAATTTTGCCGAAAACTGTGTTTTCCAGCCAGCTGAAGTAAGGTATCCGTAGCCAAGGTGGACTGCACAAACGCTACAAAGATGTCTTCAAGTCGACGCTGAAATCTTGCGCAATTAAACCATATGCTTGGAAGACAGTGGCCCAGGACAGCCATGCCTACCATTCCATTTGCAAGACTACCACTGCTGCTGTCGAGAGGAAACGGTTCGATGTTACCATTGAGAAGAGACGGCAAAGTAAAGATGGAACTATCCAACAGGGTAGCAGCTACACCTGTTCAACCTGTGGGAAGATATGTGGCTCGAGAATTGGCCTCTTCAGCCTTTGTACCCACAAGCTTTAACGACATTCTTCAACCCCGAAAAGTCAAGCCATTATTATCATCACGATAATGCAAAAGTCGAGCTCCAAAGTCTGTCGATGCTTAAAAAAATTCTTGGTGAATTTAATTGAAGTATCCTATTTTTTTAATTTAGAGTCATAAGCCTATTGTATACATTCTCACGTACATACGACTGAATTTGAATTTTGAACTGTTGTTCAATTCTATTTCCAAAGTAATGCAGGTTTATCTGCAAAATGTTAGTATAAAACCTTAACGACCACCTGTTAAATTTATCTTGCGACTTCGTGCCAGTCGATTTAGCATAGTTGTTGCACATAATTAAATAGAAAAAACTGTTGTTAATGAGAAAACCGTTGCTAGGACGCTTATTTATTCCCATATTCGTTTGAAGTAAACATGAAAATATACTCCTTGGACGGGTAGTCGCAAGCTTTACATTTGTCGACAATGCAATCATATTGAAGTAAACAATTCCATGGAGTCTAGAACTTTAACTGAACAGCTTGCATCAATCTTATCTGAAAAATTGCGACATTTAAGGTATTCTTTTTATGATAGAAGGACGATAATAAATGACAATGGTTATAAATAAACTTCAATTTTTCACTTTGCCGGAAGAAGCCATTGCACTAGCAACGTGAAGACAATAGGGTCCTCAATCTTATCCTTTGATGTTGTCAACCTTCCAATCCAGTCACCCCTTCCATTACTCTCGAGTGCCAAATAATCGTACCCCCCCACCCACTTATTAATTTTTTGAAATTTATAACCCCCATTCCTTATTAGGACCCCCCGTTTATTAATTTCAAGAAATTTTCCAGTTTATTTGGTCCCCCCGTTTATTAACTTTAGACCATATTGATGACCCCCCGTTTATTCAGACCCCCCCATTTATTCCACACTCCAGAGTATGTATGCTGAACGTTGTAGCCAGCGATTTGTCAGATTACGAGAAGGTCGAAACAAAATAAAACCTTTTACCAAGAAAGAGACTAATTTTTACCCTTGGTTGGTAAATAAGGAAGGCTTTCGGGTCCGGTGGAGGGCAAACCTACTGAATGCTTTAATTTAGTAGTGTTGATGAGACAGTACACCTATCCCCGCTATTATTGAGATATTAGCGCTAGAGGTTCCAATTAAATGCTAACGGTTTTCCTTGACCTCCGACAGCCTCAAACCTACCGGGTTTTAACCAAGTATACAAGATCTGATATAGGAATAAAATGATTTCCGGGGTTGACCGAAAACGGTAGTCAGTATAAAGTAAACAACGGAGAAAATAAGGAGGGTGACTGTGATAAGGGTAAAGAGATGAAGGTATGTATCACCTTTCAATTCAGGACTAAACCTGGAAGCTAGTTCATCCGTCCTGATCAGATGCGAATTATGAAAACGACTATTTCCGTGATTTTCCTGTCATACCTTTTGGGTGTTACAGGGACGGGGGTAAATACCTAGTTGTATTTGGTAATTGTTCTTATCAAATCTGTTTTACAATAAATATTAAATAAATATTTTGGCTATTGTTCTAAGTTCAACAATAACAAACTATTTTATTGTACGTTTTTTTATACTTGAAGTACTTTTTCAGAACTTCGGTAGTTGCCTTCCTTTAATACCCAACAAACTTTTAAGTGAGACAACTGCCAAATAATACTTTTAGTAGTTATTATGTAAACATTTAAGACCGAATTGAAACAAAAATGATTCGACTTTGGTAGAAATATTAAGAGAGGCCCCTCTTGAATAAAAATCCCCCACAGCTTCCCACGCACCCAGCCCTTATTTGATTAAAACTATTATGTTATAATCCTCATTTTTGACCTGACAATATAATAGTAGACTATGGACAACCTTAGGCGTAGCCATTTATTTGACGTCACAGATACTTCCAAAGTCTGGCTTATTTTATGAAATGTCTTAAACTCTATACATAAAAGAATTGCACTTAATGCTCCAGAGATTAGTAAATGCTTGGAACACTAATTAAACGCATTTCAATAAACCTAAAACACAAATCCATACTGAGCAGGGAAACTGGGGATATCCACCTCAAAACGGCTATATGACGTTACAAAATTTATTACAGTATTTCTAATTGAAAATTTCCCTTTTCAAAAACTTTAGTCACATTCAAAGTAAAATATTTTAGGTTTGAATCTTATGGATCCGCCTACGACCCTAGCTAACGATCAGCAGTTATATTCCCAGACGCCCTCTTCTAGTTTTATACTTGGTAGGATTCTGAGTTAAAGATACAAGAGAGAGGAAACTATTAAATAATACTATACTGTGGATATATACAAACAAGAGGTATAGTTAAGAGATGTGAAATAGTGCTCTTAATCAAGTAATAAATCAGACATCACTAAGTTGGTATTGTCCTATCGAAAAGATATAACGCGACCACAATGTTTATATGTATTTGATAAGTGTCAAGTCAATTATGCTTTCTCTTTATAGTCTTGACATCTATATGAGCAAGGATGCTTACAAACGTTACAAATTTGTATTATGCGGCAACTTGAAAAGACAGAACTGCTCGTTGGAAATTTCATTAAGCAATGAAAAGTGTTTTCATTTCAATTGATAACGAGAAAATGACAGGTGTTTTGTCAAAATGCTAGTTTTATACACGATCAATTAAATAAATAATAAAGTCGTTGCGTTTCTCGAAGAAGAATATATAATGAAGAGAGCATAATAAAGTTATGAAGATGACAGCAATGAACACGAAAGGCATAACAATAGCTAACTAATATTGAGGACACACTTTCTCATAACCCAGTCGACATCAGACGATATTTAAATGTAGATGTTCAGTTAATTTAACGTTATGCTGGCAAGCGGAGTTGGATCATTGTCTCTTGACTTAATGACTGACGAAACAAACTGTTCGATTGTTACACCGACATTATTTCAATGGCAAGCATAAGCCTTTATCTGAGGGAAATTATTCACTTATCTGTTAACTTTTATAAGTTTTACCTAAGGGGGGGGGGGGGGGGTACCCGCCAGGCTACACACGTTTCGGCCTTTTGCCACGGCCCGGGCGCGGTATCCGTTTTCCTTCGGGAGAGTTACTTTTCTAAATCCTTTGGATGCAC
>JAAAKM020006971.1:27092788-27122918 GCA_010016025.2 Alatinidae sp. Z8VKAUB7J3 | reverse complement strand
TTTTTTTTGTTTTTTTTTTTTTTTTTTTTTTTTTTTTTTTTTGTTTTTTTTTTTTTTTTTTTTTTTGTTGTTTTTGGGGGGGGGGGGGGGGGGGGGGGGGGGGGGGGTACACGCCAGGCTACACACGTTTCGGCCTTTTGTAAAGGACAGGGTGTAGTATCTGTTCTCATTAGTGAGAGATTCTTTCCATAATCCGTTGGATGCAGCCCTACCGTGTGGATGAGCCTATCTCATGAAAAGTATGCCAAGTACATAAGGTTTTATTATCACTATCAAGAAACAGCTGCTCTGAATAGTTTCTTTCAAACTTTAGTTGGAGAGGATAAGCCAAAGCTGCCCAAAAGTGCCTTCATTGGCCAAGTGCAAGACTTGAACGTTTGAGTAGGGAACACCTAAGTAAATTAACTGTACAGAAATCTTATTGTCGAGCTAATCACAAATGCCACAAATTATTTTGGCTCCAGGTATTCACGTTTTATTAGACACCCTTAAAATAGCTATGCAACGTATATAGACGTATATATATAACCTTGTCTGGCAATAGTGCATGTTTGTATTGAGTAACCCTTGAGTGCATTAAATGTAGGGGAGAGGCATAACGTACAAATATATTATCTTAGATCTTGTTATCATATTATCGTATTATCGTATTATTGATAGGCAGTTTTCCTTACTGTTTCTGTTGGAGCTTGTGATTATTAATCCCTGTTATTGATATCGATACGTCTATTCATAATATCGCTTTATCGTGGCAGTTTTGTAAGATAAAAAGATTAAAACATATTATAAAAAATTGAAGGTTTTCTATCCCGCCTTGAAACTTTTGTCAAGTACATAAATCCAAGAACGTCTTCTTCCGCAGTTTAATACGTTTTTGATGAATTCTCTATCGTACTGAAATAATATTTAAATGAAATATTTAAAGTAGTGTCTCATGGATTAGTGTGTGCTCTAGAGCAATCAAGACTTTCCTGTGGTCTTCGGACAGGTAGAAAACGTTCTTCCCTTTACGTAAAGAGTTTTAGTCAAGACATTTAGCATTGGAAGTAAACGAATTCAGTCTTCAGAATGTACCAGACAATGAATACACATGAGGAACATTCAATGTAAAATAAACCAAAACACAGGAATGGATCAACAACGATGAATGATGGTGAGAAAATTAAGATAAATTCTCGGTTGATCTGAATTTTAAAAAGGCTACCAGTTTATAGAGTACGGCACCTTGAATTTCCTGAATTCGTTTCCAGAAAACTCACAGTTACTCATAAGTCGGTCTCTTGTGAATGTCAGTTGGATATTTCTGGTGCTGTGATAAAAGTTCCTGTAAAATGAACAGGTCAAGTGAAAACAAGACTGAAATTTAGAAGCGTTAGGACAACAACTGATTTGCTCAAGTATAATCGAGAAGAGTGGATTTGAAGTGTCAAATTTTGAAAAGAACACCGTGTCACCACCGGGGATCAAGCTCTGGCCACATTTGCTCTCGTCATCGTTGGACCGTTGGACATCAACATTCGCATTCAGCTCAACGTTATTGGAGTCTAGCCTATCTGTGCCATGTGACTTGACCGAGGATAGACTGCCATACGTGCCATCCGTCCCGTGTATCAGTCCAAAGCCCATTGAAGTTCAACCGCATAATTAGCCACTTTTTTTGCAAAACATGATTTACATATTTCAAGTGTTTATGTCTTGGTATATAGGTATATTCTGGCAATTTACCCCTTTACGACATGGAATTTGTACTTACTATGAACAACTTGATATTTATTGTGATCATTTCAGGATAAACATTAACAGTTTCCTAACACTACGATTAACCGATCAGTGGCGGCACCACTTGTGGGGGTGGAGGGCCTCTACCCCTACTCTTTTAAGTAATATTTTTCTCTGGCAAAGGGAACGCCCTTCTCTAAAACAAACTCGAAAAAGGAAAAGAGAGTCTGATTTTAAATTTTAATGTCAAAAGATACAAAATATTCCTAATGATCGAAAAAATAAAGAAAACCAAAAACATTTGAGGTTTTCAGCCCCCCAACATTTGATGGTGCCATTCCTGCAGGTGTTTTTGTATACTTAGATTTTACAGCTCTTTTGCACTTCGTTTTCTTTAGTATTAGTTAGTGGCTTTCTTGTTTGATTGGAAGACTGGATTCGGGTGGTCTTAATTAAACGTAACCACTACAGAACAATGACCAACACGGTGTTTTTATCATGATTCTACAGTTAAGCTCTGCCTCACAATCACTGTAAGAGTTCGCTGTCGTTCTTATTATCTGGATGACCTTATTTTCCGAAGGAACCCTGTCGAGTTAAATTCGGGTACAGTGAGAATCATTACAAGTAAACACACATATATATTTACATAAAGGTATATCAATGTTTATACTTTATGATAAACAATAATATTCAAAGCAAATGGGAGAGGACTATTAGGTGCAACAATGGATTGCATCGATGGAGGTTACGTTTTGGAACTAAATGTCACAATTTCTTACAATCTCCAGCAAAAGAAATTATTGGATTGCGCCAAGATGGCTTGATCGATAAGTAGAGAGAGACTTCATGTAAATCTTTCAATGCAATGACATACAGTAAGTGCTCAAAGCAGTTCTAAAATGGTCAGCGATCTTAAGAAACAATAAATCTTTCCAAAGATAAACACTTCCCTTTGAGAAATGTAAACTATCGTAATCACTCCCTGTGATCATTGTGGATAATGTTCTTGCACATGCGCATTAAGTCTATAGAACTCTTTGTGATCTAGACGTAAAGCATGTTACCTTTTACGAGTACTTCTTATATGCTGCGAGTTAATTTCTGGGCTTTTTAGAACAAAGTTTCTGTGGTGTTGTGGATTCTGACATTTAACTTATTTACTTGGAGAAAAAACGTCAGCTTATAGACAAGAGGTTACAGATAAAAATTTCCCTGAGTATCTTTTCATATAAGGAGTATTTAAGAGTTAGCTGTAGCAGTATGGTAGATGTTGGCAGTTTTATTAAATTTCATGACAGCAGGATGTCAAATAACAACTCCAGATATTGTTGGAACCAACTGAGGAACACCGCGACGTAGGCATACACAAAGGAACTCCACCATATGAGTTGTTTTCTTGTTTGGAGGGTGACAGCGCCACGCAGGCGCTAAGCTTGATTCGGGTGGAGAAATCAGCTCCCAAATGTCATCTAACAAACGGTCCTGGTCACCCTGATTTTTAAAATTATGAATTGAGGATCCGTGCCTAGAATCTAACTGTCAAACCGAGGTTTATCCGAAGAGAACGTCCCCCCATCATCAAATACTACTTAATTAAGCAAGTACTACTTAATTTATCCCCCTGTCGGTTGGTAGTGCCACTTTATCTTAAAACGTAAACTGTTGTATATTCAGGCGATGACAACATACTGTAACGTCGTTATTCTTATGCTACAAGTACAGTTGGACTCATTTAGCTGCAAAATCTCGTACAATTTAAAAAGGTTGAAAAGTAGCCTCCATTTACAGTGGTGCTGACTCTAATCTGTCAACAAAATAGACGACATGCAACTGAAATTGTAGTGCTTGCTAAAATGCATGGAAAGAAACAAAGCCACAGTTACAAAAAAATACAAAGAAAAGGGTTTACTCAACTAATAAGATCCACGTTGTACATGGAAACTGGAGAGTACAGCAATTTTTTCCCTAACGTGTAGATTTTTTCCAATTAATTTACCCGTCTATTCAAGATAATAAACAACTACAATTCTAATTGCATCATTTGTTGCATTTTTGTCACTCTTTGCCCTAAAAGTTGTAATTTTTGAGAAGTAATAAAACTGGGCGTGGTTTTCCAACTAGCTCTGCCGTGGATACGGCCTTTGAAAGAGTTTAGTATAAGTTGAAATCATTGAAGATAATTTAAAAGATTCAATAATTGCGGTGACATTTAGGTCTTGAATTTCCTTCCTGTTATATGTTATACGACAAATCAATTTGTATTTCTTTCGGATGCAATCTTTCTACAATGGTAGCAGTACTTACCATTGCAAGGAGATTTATAGTATCATATGGACGTTTCATTAATTGTCGCTCATTACACAAGGGAGGGGATGGAATCGAATCGCACTTATTCTAAGCTATAATAAGCTACCAAAACCTAGACGACTGAATTTTATCCGAAAGGCCATAATTTTAAATTAAGAAGCAAATATTTTGTCGAAATCTTCCTAACACAGTGAAGGCTGAGCTGATAGTAACATCTCCACTAATGTTTAATTTCCAATTTGACTTTCGCAATCCACGAAAGTGGGAATCGTATTCCCGTGAGATTATACACTTGAGTCAAGTAAGACCTAATTGCACTTTCCCCCGGCTAGATCAAAGCAAAGCCTAAATCACACTTGCCCATGTTTTCTGCTTACTGCTACTTATCATGGATTTTTAAGGACAAGATTGGAAACTATGTTTTATAGCAACCAAAAGAAGCACACACGGCTTTCATGCTTAATTTGTGCGGTAAACAGAGTTAAATGTACAGTGTCTCTTATATCTATTTCGAAAGCCGAACGCCATGATGATCCATTATTTTCCCTTGTATATAAAACTTTATCGCCCACAACTCAAATTCTAAAAAACTGAAAGGACATACGCTCACAATGATACTATCACAAGTAGTTATGACACGTTTAGTGGCTGAGTATAATATTGTACGTCAAGTGAAAGACATTGCGTATGCTCCAGACACCACAAATCCCACACAGAGGTGTGAGAACATACATGCCTTGGAATGTGTATTGTTAACGTTGAGATGTTAGAACAGTATTTTTAAAAATCAAGTCAATGACGCATCCATTACCACATATTGTGTTAAGTGGTTACGGAATTTTTTCATGGCTCGATGGCCTGGAAGATTATGGGAAACTGTATCTTTTAAATGATTTGTGTGCGTTCTGTAGCCAAGAATTAATGCTAGCAGAAGTGGGTGACGTCGACTTTCTGGTGTCAAGAATACTTTTAAGGGCGGACAAAAATTCACAAAACAGTAAGGTCTATCTACATTGACATGGGTAAACTCGTATTACTCAGCAAAAAAATAGACTCAAAGGGAATAAATTTCATCAATAGTTTTGACGTTTTACCTACACAGATCCTACAATCATGCAATATTTGAAAGAAAAGAAATATCCTATCGTGGGCATCATGATACAAAATGAAAGGATCGAGAAGGTAGAGGAGTATATCTACCTTAGACAATTAATAACATCAGAAAATGATATCAACAAGGAATTAGATAGACGAGTAACACCAAGATGGCAGAGATTTGGTCAATACAGTGGGCTCACGAGAAAAAAGTCAATACCATGAGCTTGAACAAAAAGATGATGGACGGCGTCACAATACCAGCTATGACATATGGAGCAGAAACGTAGACAACCAGGAAAAAACGAGGGACAATGAGCAGTTGCTCAAAGAAGTATGGAGAGAGCAAAGTTGAATATTACAAAGCGAAATAAATGGAGAAATGAAAAGTTAAGATCACGAACAAAGGTAGTAGACATACGTGAGTAAATAGATAGCTTGAAGTGGCAATAGGCAGGACATGTGGCAAGATTGGACAACAAAAGATGGGTAAAGAAAGTGACGGAATGAACAGCAATGACTGGAAGGCAAAGACCTGGTAAGCCCAAAAGAAGATGGCGTGATGACTTACATAAGATCAAAGGCATTACGTGGATGAGAGGAGCGCAAGACTGAGGCGATTGGCAAAGTTTGTGGAGGCCATTGACCAGCAGTTGCTTAAGGAGCTCATGATAATGATGACCTACACAGGTATTGAGTATTGGGAAATACAACTTAGAAGTCCATGCCATCCCTTGGCTGTCCTTTTGTTACAAGTATGGATTTGCTTCCCTAATTTCATATAATTAATAACAGATTTGATTGGAATATTGGAAAATCTATGATCGGCTTCACGTGATGAACTCAATCGAGAAAATGAACTTCACTTCTTGAAATGCACATGCCGTTGAAGACTAGATCTACCCATCAAACAAAAGACATTACAGGCAATCTGTTTGTCATGCATAATCTACCTAGCGTTTACCCTTGGGGCATTGATTAATTGCTTAAATATTTTTGTTACAGACTTGAGCGAAGACCAAAGACGCAATGCCTCAAATTATGTTCCTTTCTTTATCCCCTCTCCCATATCTATATCTATATATACAGCTCTATCTATATCTGTAGCTCTATCTATATCTGTAGCTATATCTATATCTAGAGCTACATCAATATCTAGATCTAGAGCTACATCTATATCTATATCTATGGCTATATCTATATCGATATCTAGAGCTACATCAATATCTATATCTAGAGCTACATCTATATCTATATCTATGGCTATATCTATATCGATATCTAGAGCTACATCTATATCTATATCTATGACTATATCTATATCTATAGCTATATCTATTTCTTTATCTATAGCTATATCTATATCTAGCTTATTTCGGTAACAAACTTGGTGTTTTTCACACAATCAACATTTTTCGCAATAACAACTCTGGTTTTATCATGACTTTCCATACCTGCAACTTACTGGCTTGTGTTATTGATAGAAACAAGTTTTTGTTATCTCGCGGCAGTGAGTTCAGCAAAAGGTCATGATGGAAATCGTCGGCTTTCTTTGAAGAGAAACTGACGCTGCGTCGTTTTCGATTTGGAATCACAACGTTTTGATTGAACCCCCTGTGATAAAATTTCGATACCTGACCTTTAATGTCAGTTGTTGACGGGCTAACGAAAAAGTAAATGGTTTGCATCCAACTCTTAACAAGGAAATTATAGTCAATCTAGTATACTAGTTGTCCTTTAAGAGTAACCTTTCATAACAGATGTTGTCCAAATCATCTGACCTACTGTAATGGCTTCCCATTGCTATTCTTCTCTTTCATGCATGAATGAATTCTTGCACAAACTCGTGGAGGCTAGGCCTAATTGATACACCAGCTTCGGTGACCCAAAAATCTTTTGTCAAATTTTAGCAGAAGATCGATCATCCTAACGTTGTAGGTCAAAGGAACTACTGTATCATATTCCCACCTTCCCAGCATCTTGTCCTCGGCTAATAACAGAAATAGAATAAACCAAAGTAGGGGAGAATAGATTGCGAACGATTGTGGCAAGCCACAAACATTCATCGTCACAAGTTTAGGTTATTGACGTTCACAAATATCACTTTTGTAAACCATTCAAGCTACTTATGTTTGATTCCTTTTTTTTACCAAATCACGGATTAATGGATTACCTTCCTGGAGGATCGTTAAATTACTGTCTGATCTGCTTAAATTAGTAAGGTTGGATTTGCGTCTACACTTTGTTAGTGTTCTAGTTGAATGGTTTAAAAATGATTGTTTTTGCTTGTAGCTCCACTTTAAACATCTTGACTTCATGTTTTTTATGAAGAACTAGAGGATAATTTCCTTGCATTTCTACAGTTTCTAATTAACTACCATGACTGAGTAAAAAGACTCTTAAGATACATCAAGAAGTAAGTAACTCACTAAGTTATGTGATGTTAGAGTGAAGGCAGTAAGGATGTACTGGCCCCCTGTGGCAATACGTTTTACGCGCCAGTGGTCAAACCTGTGTACATAACAAAGATGGTGTATACATTTTGTGCTATTTATCACTTCACTTGCTAATTTTATCAAGTAGATCAGAAAAATGTTGCTAATAGGTTTAGCTTGAAGAAAGTATTCGATATATATATATTTTTTCTTATTAGTCAATCAATCTAACAGTATGTACGTTAGCATGTGAGGATGGTACATTGTTAATGGAATATGGAAACGCTTCTACATGCCCATATAATTAGAAAAAGCTTTCATTCAGCAAGAAAGTGCGATTAATTGGTATAATATGAAGGCCCATTGGGTACTTGGTATTTTACGGAGTTTATTCAGACACGAAAATTTCAAAAAATATTAGTCATTTTGATAACATTTAGTTTCGGTATTAGACTATTTATGACGATGAATACTATATAGCAAGCAACCAACATCCCTAGGGTGACTCTTCACATCGGAATGAATCATTAATAATTTGGTGTGAATGACGTAATCTATGGCTATGCAATGTTGCGCAATATTCAAAAATTTTCCAAATTTTGTAAAAAGGCCTTAAAACATATTTTTTGAATTACATTCTGTTTTTTTTAAGGGCTTTCAGTATCTCTACGGTATTTCTACATTTATACGTTGTATTTAGGCAAGATATTTTATTTTTTGAATCTTCTGTGGGATGCTAATTAAATCTGTGAGTGCAAACAATAACTTAGCAAGTGTGGTCCGAAAGGGCAGACTTCGTTCTTTTACTGCATGTCATTGATATGTCTGATAAAGTTACTCAGATACAGCGTTAAACTGTCTTAAAACAAATAACTGATAATGTTAAAGTTAGAAGCATATTTTGTAGGAAGTCCTTTCCGTGCTACGAACTGGAATTTCTACACTAAGAAAGATATCAGCGGAAAGGATCGGATGTTAAAGATTTATTGGGATCAGAATTAATTACTTACAAACTCTGGAAGTAAACATCATCACTACGTAAGAAATACGATATTGTCCAAAAAAATGTTTGGCAGTAAAGTGGTGGTTTATGTGACGTCAAATTCTAAATCTTCAAAGGACAATCCAGGTGGTCTACTGAAAGTGTGCTTCATGGAAACCTATTTCACAACGAAACGACTGACAAAACCACAATAAATGGTATAACAATAGTTTGAGTAGAAAATCGTCAATAACTAAAATACAATTTGTATAATGATTACTTTGGCGCCTTTTCTCTACACCCTTCCACATCTTTTATTATTGTTAAAGAAAGATATCCTTGTTACTCAAAATAAATTAACAGGAAACAATCAAATGCACAAATTGATCCAGTAGATACATGGATTGTACGCAAATTCTACCCTCCTCCAAAATCCCCGAGACAAAAAGTAGTACGGTAAAAACAACGAGAAAGTGCTAAAAATATTATCCAATTTTTACCCTTTCCTTATAAATGTTATCTTCCCATGAAATTGGTTAGAAAAGGCTACACAAATTTCTGTTACAGGAAGCAAAGAAAGGCCTTAATAATTTAAGTCTCTAAATTTTCCTTGATTAGGAAACTTAAATAATATTACTATACATATTTAAAAAAATGGGCGACTGCAATCCGGGTTTTCAACGAAATGCTGCTCTGAGGCAAATTCCGATTACTGTACTTCCATAAATTTCAAAAATTCTATAATAACAGATAATTATGAACATAATTGTAGTGTTTACAACTGAGCTCTTTTTCCGGGGTCCATTTGTCCCGTCGTGGAGGAATTACAAAGTGATGAAAAGGAAATTTATTGCCATGGGGAATATTACCATGTTGAAGGCATGAGTCATTTGTGAGTTATTAACTACCAGTGCTTCCCTTTGAGTTATTTCAATTTGAGCTTTACCTATACAAGTTGCTCAAATACTTATCCTTTTAAACTTCCAGTGAGAGTAATAGTGGCACAACAAAGCCCCTCATATATTTCTTATAACTTTCACCGTTTTACTTGACTGACTAATTACTACTGGGTTGTTTAAAAACACAATAAATACCATGGTACTTTGCCCATTAAATTTTCATTTCCCCCGAATGTTATCATAGAAATCTGCCGTGTGAAATGGAACTAGGTAGAAAAGGACACACACGTCTAGGAATTTTTCAATATCCTTTCCAAGAACCAAAAAGTTATATGTGACAAGAGCTCTTTTTCAAAAACTTTGTAGTCATTGTCGCGTTTTTGTATCGTGTTAGTAGCGTAACTTTGAAACAGTATGAGGTGATTCTCAAACTCATATTGATAATCTGGTTTCAATTTGTTGTTGCTCCTTCGCCTCCCTTGTTTTTCCTTGTTTTTTTTTCTCTTCAGGTCTTTGCTTTCCTGTCAGTTCTTTCATCGTCCTGTTCTCCCAAGGCGCTTTTAATCGCCGTAAAACAATGACAATGCCTTTGCTATTTCTGTGCTGTAAGTCTCATTTTAAGGTTGAGGTCTGAGATCTAAGTTATTGTAATTTAGTCATTTTCGCCCTTGCTTCCTCATTTCTTCTTTAACCTCTTGTTAAATTCTAACTTTGCTTTCTGAGATCGGGGTGAACTCCCTCCTTCATTCTCCTTTTTGTAAGTTACAGTGGCTTTTGGTAACACGCGGTCGTTTCTCTTGCTCCCCTTGGCATGTCTCTATAGTTTACATGCTTTTAAGCCTTTGTTTACTACTCTCTTAGTGTGACCAACTTGTTTGAAGCTTCGATAGCAAATTTGCAGTCATTAATCAATATTCAGATGGAAGTCTTGTCATTAGAATATCCCCTTTGCCTTACAGAGTCGCTCATCGTCAGGACGAGGTAACTCCTCTCGATCGTCTCCTTGGGGCAAGCCATGCTGGACAGATAATCCTGCATCAGGGTCTGGTAACGAGAGTCATGATGACGTACAGTAAGTAATAAACTTCAGAATAACGTAAACTTCGTGTTACATTCGGCTGCCTGTCTCATAGTATTAATAAGTTCTTGTTACTGCTCGTCGGACTGTAATCTACAGGATACTAGTACTCAACGAATGACAATGCCTATCTATTAAAGCGAATTGATAGCTGACTTACACTTACTTACTCTTACTCATTCCGTAGTCTGGTCGCCCGTAGGGGCACCATTGATGACTGGTCAACCACTTCTCTCCACCTGCACGGTTTTCTGCTTTCCTCATTGCCTCGATGAGGGTCAGGCCTGTCCACTCTGGGATGTTGTCCTGCCACCGCTTTCTCTGTCAGTCTCTTTTTCTTCCGCCTTGGACTGTTCCTTGCAGGAATTGTGTTGCCATCCCTTCAGCTGACTAGTTTCATTAATTAGCTAATGTTAAATCTCTTAGATTTGATACTGTCGGATAGGTTGCATACATATTTCAAGAAGGGAGGCTAAGCACAGTTGATTGTAAGTGTATTAAGTAAGGACGCTCTATTATTAGTGGTCCAAAATCGAAGTAAAGACTTCAATAAACTACTCATGATGTGAGGTTGAAAAGTTTTCTGGTTTTACACTTGTCAGAACCTAACATCAAAAAAGAAAGCGCTGTGGTTACAAGGGAAGCGAAAACTACGCATATGATCTGATAAAACAACTAGGGGTGTGAAAGGAACTTGCAAATACACACACCAGAAACAAACTGCTTTGGGCCGCAAAGTTCAGACAGGTTTAACTCAATATAAACCGCCTGCAGAATTCTCCGATGATACTTTTACAGACAGTCTAACCCACTTCTAGACCATTCCAGCGAAAATGAATTGTGCGCTCATCTATCACAAATACCGTCTATTTCGACGTACCGTTTCCAACAAAGCTTTTGTTTTAGCATTGTCTAAAGCCATATCAAAACTCTGCCGCAAAGTCCCGACACAATTTCAACGTTTGAATTGGCTCCTCGGGTTTAGATCGTTCATACTAGAAACGTTGTGCTTGGAAGCACATAATAAAATACTCAAAGCCAAGTTAAATGAGATTCCTTGGCTTGTCTTCTTGCTGTTACTTTGTAGTCCTACTTGTATCGACCCGGACTATGTGGTTTATCAGCTTAGTCGTTCTGTTAGTAACATTTTCATCAAAATCTAGTTTTGTGGGCAACCAGAACGGGAGTTTGATGTACTCCAAAATTGCAAATTCGCTAAGAATTGGACCGCAGTTTTCCCATACGAAGTACTTGCGATGAGATCGATTTGCAATATTTTATGTGCGTAGAGAAGAAAAGTAACGCGACACATACGGGTACATTAACGATACATGGAACCAAGCATGTATCGTTCTTTATCTTAATGCGGAGAATTTATCCGACAAAGATCAACTTTTTACGACTTTTACTTTCGCACAACTTGTTATGAGCAACTAAGGCAATGGCGTCCTTAATCAGCGTCTTAAATGAAATCACATACCGGTATTAAAAACTTTGCAAGACGGTCCATTAATATTGGTCTTTACCGTTATTATCGTACTAACTTATTTCAGTTATTGCTAGTTGTTATTTGAAATACGTAGTGGTTGTTTCCGCTTGACGAGATAGGTATATGGACCAATGGTGCTATTTCTGACATCTGTCAGCCAAAGAATTATATTTAACGGTTTAACCCTCTTGTTGGCAATGGTTATGGAAGCTATTAACCAGGTTAGGAATTTCCCCTTTTTCCTGGAACAGAAATTGACAATTTAGAGCAAGTTAATTTTTTCTGCCGCGT
Organism: Alatinidae sp. Z8VKAUB7J3; assembly: GCA_010016025.2. Lineage (NCBI taxonomy): Eukaryota > Metazoa > Cnidaria > Cubozoa > Carybdeida > Alatinidae > Alatinidae sp. Z8VKAUB7J3. The sequence goes on along the minus strand of JAAAKM020006971.1, from coordinate 27,110,620 downwards.
TTGATTCAGAAACGGCTCCCTGTATGGTCGTTCATCAGAAGCATATTACTTGAGGGCCGTTGCATGGATTTGTTTGTGTGTCAATTCATTCATTCAAAATACAACCGCATGCTACATCCATGATCAAAGCATACCGTATATCGTTTAAAAAATAGCTGTTAAGATGGTAATCTAAGTTTGATTTTATGCTACCTTTAAATAACTGTCTTCTGTTGCAATGCTGCAAAATGACGGTGTTCTTTGCTGACTCGTCAAGAAGAAAGTCCACCATCAATGTATCGAATCAAATTTATTCTCGATAACGGTAAGAAAATTTAAAAAAGAATATAAAAAAGAGACAGTGACATAACCGCCAATCGATGCCGATAATTGGTAGTTTATACATTGTTCATCGTACAAAGTTGTAGAATCGGGACGTGGCTATGATGGCATAAATACGTAAATGCCTGTGTGGGCTGTTATGTGCCGGCACTCATCTAAGTTCCTAGAGAACTTCTAGGATTGCGTCTTTCAAAGTTAGCGCCATTTAATTGAAACGTTTTATACTCTGTTCAAGAACCCAAATGCAAAGACTCAGAATTCAGGAAAGAGATAACGGCAGCTACATCCTTGCTCCCAAGTCAAATGAGCGGCCAAGAAGCGCAGTAGTTCGTGCCAGAGCAGCGAAGATCGACAACCAAGGAGCACGGCCGAGAAATGGACGCACGTCTGTGAAATCAGAGGTAGAAATTCAAACAGACAATCATAAACCTAGCATCAACCATAACAACAGTGATGATTACGAAGACGATTTTTATGATCGGTCGTCTACCGAAGTATCACCGATGAGCACACCTAGAAATACATGGTCTCCATCCACATCCGTACAGACGCATGACATGTCAACCCAAACAGTGGTACACACAGGTATGTCTAGTGAAAACTGGCGGCAAGTAATTACTCACTTCTCGGCCCTTGGCACGTAATGGGTTTAGTATCTGTTCTCATTGATGACATATTCTTTCAATGATCCGTGTCAAGTGGTCCTGCTGTGTGGTTAAGCCTGCTTCATAGCTTGTCTGGTAGCCTAAATTGAGTGGTGTTGCCCTTGGGCGCCCCGGCTGCCCATTGTTTATTAGTTAGCGTGTTTGATGGTTTTATTGTTTGTTTAGGGTAGTTTCAAAATCTGCCCCACTGCTCATCAGGGGTCATTGCGTGGTATTTGGTAGCTTATCTTAGTGGGGGTTTATGGCGGTCTGCAGATGAAGCAGAGAGAAGCAGAGAGAAGCAGACGCTTTGGCATGTCAACAAGGGTCTATATGCATTTGAATATATAGTGAAACTTCAAATTCTACTAATGCGGAATAATATTTGTGACGGAATTGTTAGAAACAGGAAAAATTCTACTTTACGAATGTATGACATCCCATGCCCTTGAGCCTCTCCTTTCCTTTAACAATGTCACAAAGTGTCATAATTTGTATACCCCTCCTGGTTCGTGACGGCATTTTTGAACGGCCCCTTATTAAAGTTTCCATTAATTTCTACAAGTGATGCTACATTGCTTACAACAGTTTACGACAATGGATAAGATCAATGCAAATAGGATAAGCATATGTTTCAACGTTCCTGATGAACAATTTTTGTGTTCTTAGCTGATTAAATACCTAATAACTACCAATTGAACGTGAAAGTTCCGTTGATAGGGAGGATAGTAGGTGAAAATTTCCCTTTCGATTATTCAAATTTGCTGCAGATCCGAATGGCTTGCCCCTTTGTAAAGCACACGAAGTTTGTATAATCGAGAATGCATTGTAGAAGGTATACCAGAAATTCAAGAATCATTGGCTGTCCTCGGACTTTGGTCTGTTCCATCTTAAATAAACCAAACTTTTGTTTAACTTCTATCCGTATGCCAAGCCCTTATCCCAGCGTCCCCTGCATAAACTTTAAGAGTTAAGCACGGGTCTCTTCTGAGTACAAGAATACTTTACAATTCTTCTACTCCTAGGAATTTGAGTTGGTTCCTGCATCTTTTGAACTTACACCCAGATAGCAGAAAAAGTGCACCATATGTTTAAGTGGCTTGCATAATTGGTAACTTCGAGATATCGAAACCTTACATAATCAAAACATGGAACAGTTGAGACTCGTCGTTGCATTATTTAGTTAGCGGCTAATTAAAAGCAGAATATAAGGTTGAAAGCATGGGATCGACGTGAGTTTTTGAAAACCACCATTTATGTAATTTTCACCACATGAAAGTTGGATTCTGATGTTGATTATAGAGTTACAAAGTTGCGAAACAATTTATTAAGCTAGACACACAACAAACATCGGATTTCCTTTTTAAGTTCGCGCGTTACTCAACTACTACGTGATGAGTTTGTAGAATTTTTTATTAGATAATTACAGGGGGAGAAATGCCACTTGAGGGCAGAATAATGGTCTGAAGGGAGAGCTCTTAAAGATCGTATTGTTTGAAGAGAAACTTCGTCTGATCTCTGAAATAAAGGTTAGTGTGTGTGTAATGGTGTAGGCTACCGTGTGCGCGGAAATAGCACCGACGAAATCATGCATAAACTAACAAATCAGTGAAGAAATTGAAAGATGGATGAATGAACAAGTTAACGGAAAGAAAATACATGAACGAGTGAATCGATTAACGGTGATTTTAGTACAAGCATCGGGTTGAGGTTCCATTAAGATTTCATGCAGCCAAGAATTGTGACCAAAAGGAATTAATGCAGAGCCAGGTTTTCGTAGAAAATTTTGCAAAAGTATAGAGGGTCCTTGCGTATTACGACGCAAGCTTGTCTTGGTTAACTTGTAGAGGCAAGAAGATATGCAATCCTGTTAATGTTTGCGTATGTGTGTGTGTGTGCGTGTGTGTGTGTGTGTGTATTAATAAGCAGAGATAATAAAAGAAACATCAAATTATCATTAGCATTTGGTAGCATCTGTCTGTGTACATATGTGCGTTGGTGTTGTTGTCGTTGTGTGTTGTTGTGTGTTGTTGTGTGTTGTTGTGTGGTGTTGTGTGTTGTTGTGTGGTGGTGTGTGGTGTTTTGTGATGTTGTTGTTGTTGTTGTTGTTGTTGTTGTTGGTGGTGGTGGTGGTGGTGGTGTGTGTGTGTGTGTGTGTGTGTGTGTGTATGTGTGTGTATGTGTGCAAGAGAGGAGGAAAGGGGACATAATTCATTCCGCGCAGTAGTAAAGCGCGAGTATGTCCTGCGTGGGATTGCTACAAAACATCGACTTGCTTCGTATTGGTGTAAGCACACCATTTTATCCATAGAATTTATTCGTAAGAAAGATAATTCCTGCACCCATTGTTACGGAGCATTTCCCGTCAATAGTCATAACATCATTTGCTTTTATTTAATTTGGTGTTTCTATGTTGTAGGCACGCAAACAATGCCAGAGAACAATGATTTTCCGGCATATGAACCCAAAGTGGGTTACTACAGAACTTCATCGCAAACGGCAATAGAACGGGTACCGGCATACAACAGGGCACAAGAAGATAAGGCAATTGGTGACGATGGTCAACAGCTTCATGATCAATCAACGGAAACAACTGTTCCAAATGAAACTCAGACAAGGAGAACCGATCTAGAGCCTAGTGGTAAGAATGCTAAATACGCGCATCTTTGTTACTTTTATGCCGATTTAATGACATTTAAATGACGATTCGTGTCAACCCGCTCAAATTTTCAGGACAAATATAAGACAGAAATGTTGCCTCACAGGACTTTTCACAACAGCACCTCAATCTGGCCACAGAAAATGAAGTTCACTAGTGGTCACACGTTCTTGTTTACTGTAAGGGTATTGTTAGCATGTCGCGGGAAACAGTGTACCTTTATAGTGTTGGGTAGCAGTTATGGAGACTAGTACGTCCAGCCATTAAATGTAACTTAAAACATGATTATGTCAATTCTAATGGCGATGGCGAAGAAGCGAATGACGATGGCAACGATCATTATGACTATGATTTTGTTAATGTTTGTGATTATGATTATGCCTACTATTAGAGATTATAACGATGATGATGATGATGATGATGATGATGATGATGATGATGATGATGATGATTCTAGCAATCATGACGATAATGATGATGACGATGATGATCACAACGATAATGATGATGATGATGATGGTGATGATTATCATCATGATTATCACGTTGATGATGACGATGATGATGATGACAATGATGATGATGATTATGATTGAGATTATGATTATGATTATCACGGTGGTGATGATGATGATGATGATGATGATAATGATGATGATAACTATTACCCCTTTTCTCTTTGTTTGACACTTTTTAGTGATTACATATGAAATCTACGTTGTGACGGGCGATCGCCTAGGAGCAAGTACAACCGCAGAAGTGAAGCTAACCGTATTTGGAGAGTACGGCAATTCTGGAGAACGAGCTATGCTTCGATCGAAAACAAACAAAACACCATTTCAGCGGAAACAGGTGAGATCTCTAGCTACTTCATGGCATAATACGAAGACGCGGTAACAATGTTAAAGTATCTGCTTTAGCGACTGGCTTGGTCTTAGACCATCTTATTCTGTTGAAACCAGGCCTCAATAACTAAAGATACAGCCAGGATCGTGTAGTACTACGGAGGCAGGTGTACGATAGCTATCATATAAGTGAATTTTACGTCAGCGTTACATCAGGGACTGTATTTTAGTTTGTAAGTCAGCTGTGACAGCGCCGTTGTTTTGCCTTGGTCTCCCCCCTTCACTGAGGAGCCATGGCGATGCCCACATACAAGGGACTTGAATCATAGAACTTTCTCAGACTGGATGGACCCTCCGATATGTCCAATGGCTTAAAGAAATCGATCCCCCCTTTTCAATACAGAAGGTAAATAAAGTACTGCTACTGGTTTTCTACCTAATTGTAGTGATTATATTATTATTCCTCAGTACATCCTCTGTAAAGTAGCTCGATTTAACCGACAATCACACATACGCACTCGTCGGAAGTCGACATCGCGGTGTCCTATATTTCACGTTTATGTAAATTAATGTACCGACGTTCGAGCCCTATACATACCCTACATTGCTTTTTGAGTTCTTGTTTCCAATTAACCACGTAAACATGAAGATTCAAATTATAAAATGTTTGAATGAAATGAGGCCATCATGTACCCAACGGTCGCATTCACGAATCGTGAATGTCCTCGAGAGTGTAATTGAAAAGCGGTTGAAATAAATAAACCCGCAATGAGCATCTATCCAAATCCAAATTTTCCATTAAACATTCAAATCCTGAGCTCAAAATTTTCACAATACACATTTTTATGAATTCTACCATTGTCATAAAACTAGAATTTGCAAGGCATGTCTCTGTGCTGCAATGCTAACATTAATGGTTGCTTATAAAACAATTTGGTGGTTGTCATGTCAGTTTTCACATGTACTAAGAGATGACCGTTTTAGAATCTCTATTGGCTTCCCATTCTTATTTCAGGTTGACATCTTTGCAGTTGATTCAGTATATGTTGGAAAACTAAATAGTGTGCGCATTGGCCACAATGGGACCGCCTTGGGTAAGTCTAGCCATTAATACACGAATAAAATATTCTCGCTCGTTATCCAGGATGCTGCTTCTTCAAGGGTCATTTCTGATCGCTTAACAAATATTTCATAATTTAAAGACCTCTGAAAGTAAATTGCTGTCGATTTTATTTATAATCTGTAACACTCGCTCACAAGAACATTTATTTTACCTCATATTTCTCTTGGCTTTGCTGGAGATTTGTCTACCGAGTGACTAAATCATGAATCTTACAAGTCACGTGGCCCATAGTCACGTGACAGTAGTAAGTTTTAAAATACCTGTATACTATGACGGCTTTTTTCTCTATTATGACTGCTTCGAATGTCGATAGATTTGCAGACAATATAACGGAGCACAGTTTGTAACCAGTAGTGTAGTTTAGTACGAATTGTTAGGTAGTTCTTTTGATTTGCGCATGCTTGTTGACGTGCAGTTTTTAATTCAACTTGTTTTGTAAGTTGAATAATTGTTTTTCGAACAGGAACTGGTTGGTATCTTGATTCTGTTTTTGTGAAAGAGGGACCGGAAGCTACAAGAGCATTCGAGTTTTCTTGTGGAAGGTATGTTGAAATTACATAGGAAAACATGTTTATACTTGCTGCCTAAAAGCATCATCAAACTTTGAGAATCACTGAAAATTAGGGTTAGTGTAAGGATGTCGAAAACTTTTATACCAGACGAAAAAAGCTTTTAAGTACACAATGTTTTCGCTATTTCGTGCAATATTCTTATTTTGTACCACAAACAAACTTTTTAAGTCAAATATCATATTTCTTTTTGCCTGGTGCATTCGACCAGAAGCGGCCTGTATGGTCTCAGCTCTCTGCGTCTGTTTCGCGCTCGAAGTGGGAGTCTATACGCATTTAAGCATTGGGTCAATGGAATACTCGGATTTTTCATCGCAAGTCTACACTTTCCTAGTTCGTCTCACACACACACTCTGCATTCATATCTTACTTCTACCTGACAATGAGATAATCTTACTTCTACTGGTTAATGAGATAACATCTTACTTCGGAGGTTATGAATTGTGTCCACAAGTGGTCAAATCCACAAACTCGGCGTAGAGGGCAGTTACTCCTAGACTGACCTATCAAAGCCACCGACCATGGCAGCCAAAGCTTACCAATATGTAACAAACCACTCAACCGCGTTGTAACGTATCCGGACGTGGGGACTCAGGAGGACAGGCACCCATCAGATGTACCACATGTTTCCATCAAAATTTGTAAAGCTTTTGGAAAGGAGTCACTTAGTACTCTTGAAAAAGGCATGTGCTTGTATCATATCGGAAAAGTGGTATTGTACACTAAACAAATCCACCGGTGGCCATCCACATCCAGCTCAACGCAATTGGAGACCAGCCTCTCTGCACCGTGTTACTTGACCAAGGAAGAACTGCCCTCCGGCCCGCCATCAATCCAAGGCCCATTCATGTTAGAGAGTATCGCCGAGAAGAGAGGATTTGAAATGTTAGTTTTGAGAAGAACACTAGAGAAATAGAAAATGACATAATAATGGAGCTCACAGTTACGTTGCGAAGACAGTAAAGAAGTAATTTGCAAGCTGTGGTCATGTGATGAAATCGTTGCACAAAAGCTCTCTTAAACCTTGTCAGAGAGGCACGTTTGTCCAGTGGTGTAGAAAACCCTTCAACTTTATGCATTATGCATTGAGGTTTAGTATAAGGTACCTCTTAAGAAACTCGCCAGACGTGTTTATCTTGGAAGTCTCACTAACGTAAAATCCTTCAAAAAGTAAACCGCCAAAATAGCCAAACTGCCACTCCTCGATTTGCTAAACGGAAGGCTTTGATTGAAAATAATTGCGAGTACTTCCTCAACTTTCTCTGCAAGGCTACTTACCTCTTCATGTTTGGTTTGCTTATGAGTAAAGGAGTTAACGGCACCTCTTTTGTAAAAACTTGCCCCGTCGTGTTTTGGGTTCTGGCAAGCAGATACAGACATGGTTTACATATTTGTGCGCATTTTTATTTCAAAAAGTTGACAGGTCTGAAGAAGATGCACATTTTGTCCTTAGCTATTCTGTTCTATTGACGCGACGGACTTTCTAATCTCTCTTGTTTTAAGTGTGGTAAGACTTATGCTTAATAGAATTAAAGGTAAACGACATATTTCAAAAGCCCTAAGAAATTTTTGTTAAAGCAGTAGGATTTCCTGGAGATTTTTGTGGAACCAAAACAAACTAGTGAAAATATATGAGTTTTTCTCGGGTGTGGTTTACCCCCTTGTGCACGGTTACAGTAACCAAGTCGTAAAGTGAAGGGTTTGAACCCTGTTGGGAGCGACACTGCTCTTCCCAAATGGTAAACCACTCCAAAAACGTTTCATACATTTACCAGTTCTTTTATTCTTTTAACAGAAATATTATACTTCGTTCCTTCAATCGAAATAAGATTAGTATTCTTTAGAACACTCTTCCAAATTACCTTACTCACACTATTTAATTTCTTAATACAACTGAGGAGATTGTGATAGCATAAATTAAGCTGCACCACTATGTTTACTTGAACACATAGGTCTCCAGAGTCGACGAATGTCCCCTACAGCCCACCACTTACGCCACATATGAAAGAGAAGATCCTAAATGAACAGATGGGCAGCAAAGTTGACGAGCACGAAGATATGGTTGTCGAAACTACATTTGGAGTTGATGGTGAAGTAGAAAGTAGCCCTGTCAAGAAAGATCGATCGCCGACTGCGAAGGTATGTAAAAATTACTTCGCCAATTACCTCCAATATGTGATAATTTCTCAAGCAGGTATTTAGAATACCGAGTTTAATCTCATTTGCTTTATTTATGGACCCAAAGAAGAAGCTAAGTGAAACAGAGTGTTTCCAGATCGGGCTTAATATCGCTGATTGGGCGACTTTCTACACGAAAGGACATGTCCTAAATTTCAGTTGGTGGTTTGCGGCAGACCAAAAACGGAAGAACCGCCATTTCCTTATTAAATATAATTCTCGGGTGTAGGAGTATTTTCTTCGGGACAGTTAATCCCCCCCCCCCCCCCCCTATTTTTCGTCCGTTGCCCCCGTTCTGTCGGGAATCAATCTCTTGCCAATCAGACCTGCCAAAATGCACTCAATTTATTCAAAGCATTTATATTTGCAGTTTCTCGTGATGTCCTCACGTAGTATAGTTTTTGCAACCTTAGTGATCACATGGCTCCACCTTCTATTTAGTAGAAACCAAGTTCTGTTATCCCTCAGCGAAATATCGCCCCCTTGAGTAGCGTTTTTGCCCCTAGACGGTTCATATGGCCCGTGTTGGGAAACACTGACTTTTTTGGGCGACATTTGGGGCAACTTTGCGCATAATTATCATTACGAAACGCATGACCGATTTTGCAAGACCGGCAAAGGTAAACTTTAATTGACGGTAGACACCACGGACTTGCAATGATGTTAAAGTGTTGGATTCCGAGCCTTTGGTAGCTGAATGGATTGAGAAAGACAAGCATCCATTAGTATCTGGCACATAACTTAGCAGGTAAGTAACGCTGATCTACATTTGCTCAAGATGCCCTTTGAGTACTTTGAACAAGATTTAGTTACAACATGTTTATAAATAGAAGCTTGCAAAACCAAAACAATAACAAATTAACCTAGAACCAATAAATTGTGATGCCCATGCTCGTAAACGTGAGCATGCACAATTCGCACAGCCTTGCTATACATACACTCAGTCTATTCATTTGCATCCGTTAAATTTGGCTTAGCGATATTACATAAATACTTACGACGCTGAATTTAACAGAGATCATCCTTGGCCTTAATACGACCGCCATCGTATACAACTACTATCATTGCATCCTTAGCCTTAACACGGCCGCCGCTGGCGACTTTCGTCTGTTTTGTAATCGATCTTCATTGACAATCGGTCGTGTTTTTGTTTTGTTTTGCAGTCCTTCGCCAAAAGTTCCGTCGACGTACGTCAAGTAGAAAACGAAGCAGAGCAAAGAATGATCAAGCAATTTCAGCAGTCGGCTCCAGATTTAGCAAACATTCCTAATCATGAACTTATTGTACCTCCCTCGGATGAAATCGATACGCTCCTGCCTGCTTTGCTAGAATTCTTAGATGATGGCCAGGATGCATTTTTTGCCTCCGTCATCAGCGAAGTGAATGGAGCTGCAGTGCACTTCAAGCTTGCTCCCACTTACACATTGTACTTGGCTTGTCGCTTTTTGATATCGCCAGATTTTCGACCAGAATTGGGAGACGTTGAGCATGCACAGGTCGTAGCAGAAATTACCAGGAAAATAGCTCGTATTATTCATAGCACTATTCAAGTAAGTTTTTTTGCTTTGTATATTATTTGCAATTTTTTCAATTACTTGATCTCTTGGTTTAGACCCCTTATAATCAGTGGGGCCATTCCCAATGGTGTCTGTTTCATGTGCGGGTATAATCATTGAGATCGATGGGGATGTACTAGTTTCTTAAAACTCCACATATTTATGATAAATAGTACAACTTTACAAATTTAAATGAAGTTTCAAAGCCCCTGAGGGGTTTCCGCGGAATATCGCCCACTGCATCGCGAAGCCGCGAGTAGAGGTATGGATATGTGGGGAGTGTTGCTCAGGAAGAAGACAGCGAGCACATGACTCTCGTCTCTCAAATTTGTTTCTTTTCTTTCGTTTCATTGTTGTTTTTGTTGCTGATGTTCTTTTAACCACTTGCCCAAAACAACGATTTTAGTACAATTCAAGCCATGCAAAGCCTTGCGCTGCATTTGTGTTTCTCAGAGCAGATGCATCACCTTCGTACGTTTGCTCCAGTTTTATCAGGATTGAGAACGAATTAGGAGTGACGATGTAGGTTAAAAACTTTGTAGACGCCTTCCCTTCCGTATCATATTAAGTTGGTAATGCCAGCAGATAAATGTACTCGATTTTCCTTTATGACTTAGGTTTATATAAGGCTCCTTATTTTGACCTTTCAGTTAGTGGCTGTTCGAGAGTGTGGTTCGACAAATGAGAGTATTTCGCTGAGACTTTATTAGAAGATTTATTACTAACCGAATTATACATTAAGACTAGCACAAACTCCTGTGAAGAACATTATTATTTATTATTCGACAATTAACGTCCTGTCCACAACACCTTCGTTTCACGTCTCTCCTGATTAACTAATTACATGATAAATGATACGGTAAAGCTGGCCTCGCTCTGCGTATGAGGCATTACCAAATATGGTAGTCGCGCCGGCTTTACTTTCTAACAGTGGCTGCCTCTGTTACACTAGTGTTTTTATAAGTAACATCTTTATAAGCAACTAAACTCAAAGTTGGAAACATTTTAAAATCAACTACGGAACCAAGGTTTTGTCCTGTAGTCATCATTAAATATATGAACTGTGCCTTATGAAGTATATTTTTAGTAGTACAAGTGAAATGGGTGCCTCCGATAAGAATTTCCAAGTTGACTCCGCCTTTAGTCAATCTGCCTAACAGGGAAATAATTATGTGTTCCAAGCTCCACTATATTTACAACGCTCCTAATTTTTTGTTCAAAACCAACACACTTCTGCAAACAATTAATAAGTAGTTAAGCAACTTGAGCATATTTTCCTGAGTGTAAATTAAGCATCCCAAATATCTGACCCTAAGCACAAGTTGCTTATAGAAGAAAATCGTATACTTTCACGCTCTGAATTATATATTTCTTGTCGTAACAAGGCTGCCTTGAAATTTCCAAGGGTAAAAATGTGCGTATCATATAGCAGAAATTCCTGGATGCCATTTTATGATACCATCTACAAGGGGTGTGCCAGTTTTGAATCTCGTCGAAGAGCCCCTATTCTTTGTTTTTGAGCCACCACGCATTCTCTTTGTGTAAGAGGTTATTTTTGGTAAATTAACCAGTATTCCCAGTATGAAGTGGATGTTTTCCGTTATTCCCACTCTTCATGCAACCCTTCAACCCTGCTTTTAGTATCATCTTACATGCCAACTTATTTCTTTGCCCCAATTCTTAGTCAGGACCAGGCATGTATAATTGGACCGGTACGTTAATTTTCCAGCGTTCAATTTCCCCTTACGGTGCGAATTATGGGAACAAGATTTCTACCTGGAACAGAAGAGTAGTCCTACTTTTATACCAGGATGTCCTACCCACTAACAGAAATATCTTAGTTCTCGTGTTCAAGTTCCGTAGCCATGGACATGCAACAGTGTAAGTGTAAGTAATGAGCCATTGCAGACGTAAAGATCCTGGAATTATATGCCACCCATCCAATTGTTATAAGGAGTACCGAGCTTGTTTGTTTTTTATGATTTGATAATTTATTCAATTCTTCACTGTGCCCATCAGAGTAGCACGACACTGACCTAGCTTTCAGAAATGATTTGCGATGCATTTAGCTTTCGAAATCATGTCGTATTCCCTGATACGGTCATCTACATACTGATTCGTAGTTTAAGGTGCCTTTACTGTTCCTAATGATATTAATTAGCGAATAATCTGCTATTATTCCTTTTCTAGGATAATGATTTCAATGCTGGTGGACTTTCATTTTGGTTAGCGAATGCCTCAGAATTACTACATTTTATGAAACAAGATATCGAGTTAACAGTGATGACTCAAAGTGCGCAGAATATACTTGCTCAGTCAATTCAGCATGGATTTAGGTAAAACCTTATTCCATCCCGTTTTCTAAATTTTTCAACGCTAGACAGCACAACAATAGATATTCACAACTTTGTCATCAGATAGTTTTGGTATCATGATTTTAGCCTCTAATCCCACTATTCATTAGTAGGGCTCAGAGTACATCCGAATTTCAGCTCTCCCGAAGTTTGGAGATGGCCTTTAGTTTCTCCTCAAGACGACCCTCTGTCCCCTGCGAAACACGAAGAGGTCTTTTATACCCCTTCTTCTATTTTTGACCATGTGTCCTTGACATGAACTGTGATAGAAACTGAATGTAAACGTAATAATGCTACATGATTTTGTTTCGATAATTGTGCAACATGAAGATGAAGGAGTTTGAATTGGCAGTTAGTAGTTTGGTAACATGAAAATTTGTCAAGTTTTTAAAGAAAAGCCTGGCCAATTTTAAGCCTACGAACACGAATGTTGAAATGACTGAATACTTGTACCATTCTTAATTCTTTGCAGGCTATTAGTAAATGCTATGGAAGATGAGCTAGAATTAGCAATGGCAGCGTTTCTTGATCCTCAAGACAACGTGGACATACATCCACGAGATCTAGAAGATATTCTCAATGACGACTTGTTAGAGAGAGCAGAATCAATGGACTTACTGAACTGGAATACAGACGAAAGAACATTTAGGGTAAAAGATTCGCTTGGAGCAGATGGAAGACCTTTGAGTGGGGATGAATGGATAAGCCCAGGTATGATGATACAACTATACTTATCATTTGAGCGAGCTGATTTAACAGAAATCGAGTAAGCACGAAATCTTATCAGGGGGGCCTCGCGAATTCAGTATAGTAGTTCTCTTGATATCACAAATCCGAGTTATTAATGGCATATTTTGCTCGTTGCTTTGATTCTCGTTGTCGTAGTCAACATTTATCCTTATTGGTTACCGTAATAATTTGTTTTGTTGATACTCTGGATGTGTGCTTTCTGATAAAGTTATGTAAGCATCAACGTTTGAGTAAACAAGTAAAAAAATTACCGGTGATACTCCGCTTTGCAAATCTATTCAAGACAAAAAATATTCGAAAATATTGATACCTGGTCTAAGACGTAACCGTACGCCGAATACGCTCTTATTTCTTGGAGAAACGGGACATTGATGGATAGTGCCATCACCATTTTTGGACGAAATCAACTTTTGGTTATGACATCCTGTAACCCGTTCATCAAACACATTCGTGTAAGGTACATCGCGCCGAAGAATCACCAATACATTCCGAGAAGACAATTAAGCCTTCAAACAAGCCTAATAAATTTTTTAAGACAAAACAAGTATTATCTGAGGTTATACCAACACAGCACCTACGCCTTTTGCTATAAACTATTTTACTGCGCAGGGTCGAAAGAGCTGTATGCCCTCTCACACCCAAGGGAGGGGCATAATGGGGGTACGATGGTTGTCCACGAAACCTCGACAAATCCTATATATTAAACAGATAAAGATACCCAAGAAGAATTTCTCATAAAACATATTCTTTGGGTTGGGAATGCGGGGACATATAACGAGCAATTATGGAAGTTCCATACCTAGATCAGTAAAAGTACTACTGAAGAAGAAGTGAGATATCAAGAACATTGCAGCTCGTAGTCGCATCGTAGTCTGTTTCATTCTCAAGTATTTCATACCATTTTTTTGTAAATAAGTGATCACAAAATAATTCAAGTGGCAACAAGAAACAACAATACATGAAAGGCAGGGGTTTTTTCAGGTAAATTTTCAGGACTTGCCAAAATCCCATCTCTTTGTCGCTGTGTGAATAACTGTCTGTTACTTTTTGAGCTATTCGTTGATTTGCACGGAGTAAGAGCTCGATTTTATTGCATGTTTTGTTGATGCATGCTTTGTTAGGCTATACAATTCTAGGTCATCAAAAGAGTTTATGACTAATCATTTCATGAAAATCAACGCTTTCTAAATATTGTTTCAACTGGCTCTTTTACTTCTACTTCCGTTTAAGCTGCTCGGATTCGCTCACATGGCCATCCTATTATGGCAGACGTCCTGTACATATTGTCTTCAGCAATGTCGCTCTTAAGAAGATGTCGAGTGAATGCTGCCTTAACCATACAGCTATTTTCGCAATTGTTTCACTTCATTAATATGTGGTTGTTTAATAAGCTAGTGCTGGATCCCCAGCTAGGATTATGTACTAGAGCATGGGGCCATAGACTTCGTCGACGTATTGGTTATGTTGAGGCTTGGGCCGAGCGACAAGGATTGGAATTGGCCGCGGATTGTCACCTTTGTCGAGTAATTCAGGTACGTAGTTTCCCGTGCTCTTGTTGTTTAAATAGTATTGCATTTCTGTCGTGGTGTCTGTAAATGGCCTTCTAAGATCTGTAGCAAGAGCCCATTTTATTCATTGTACCTAGGAAAATGCTCTTTAAACCGACTATAATGTTGATGATTTGTTGTTATTGCGAAAGTACGAGAGGTTTTCCTTCCTTCCATGTATATTTCTCTGTTGTCAATAAAAATGTCCATAAAAACCTGTCAAAGCCTTTTGTTTAATTAAGATTTCCTCGTCTGCATTGGGAATGTCTTCGCCTTTTTTACCCGTTTCTCCTTTATGGGCTTATTCCTATTTCCTTACAACTCTATCCTTTGAATCTACTGTCTTCTTTACTTTCTACTCTCTTTTTCCTCGCTGCTTTCGTTGTTTCTTTTTTTCGTTTCCTGTTTCCTTCCATTTCTACTTTAATATTTTGCTTTCCTGTCATATTAAGTTAATTTTCAGTTCTCTCGTGATTACTGGATTTTCATCTGTCTACTCTTACTTAAAGCCCCGTCGGGGCCCCGTCGGTTTTTCCTTCGTTCTTTTTAGCCTCTAATCTAGGTTGTTCTTCCGCCCTGCCCCGCCCCGCCCACTATGCGTTCATTTTGCGGCATGTTCTTGTGAATTGTGTATCACGCGGTATATTATATGATCTGTGTATTGGTACCTCTAGGCTGCACATCTCTTGGAAGCGCCAAAATTCTCTGCAGAAGACATTGCCTCGATATCCTCCGCCTGCTTTAAACTTAATTCACTACAATTGACAGCCTTACTGAGAGAGTATCAACCAGAGAGAGGGGAGCCACGAATCCCATATGGTAAGTTGCTTCCTTTGATAGTGTAATAATAGACAATTCACATTGGCCTACCCTATGATCCAACTTCAGAGATACTTAAGATGAACTAATTTCGTTCTGTAACATCGGAAGAGCACTACGTTCGTGTTCCAGCGGAGACAACTCCTTCTTGAAACAATTGAACATTAACATTACCTGACTAAGGAAACTCCTCTCCAGCAAATTGAACGAAACTCTCTGTATTTCATAACTACTATTGATGTATAGCATTTGACAATAACAAACGATCAATATCTAGCTAAACGCTAAACCTAAACGTCTCTTTCCTTTAATACGCTAACTGAACGATAGACATAAAATATATGTAAACTGAGAAATCGCTGTTTGTAAGGCGCTATGTAATTTGCGACGGGAAGACTATTGGTAATTTTGTCAAGAAGAGATGCAAATTCCATAAAGGGACATTCCGGAGAAAAATGTGCCTGAAAGCCATATTACTGTATTCATAAAGTGAGGTACGATGCCGAGTGCGATAGTTGGTTTATAATGTTGTTTATATCATAGATCAATGCCCCAAAACGTGTAGAAAAGTACCGAAACAGACCACGTAAACGCGTGAGAATATTACCATGTGTATGGATTGTAAAACGTACAAACATGAAGAGAACAATTCAGCTTCATAGGTTCATTATCGTTGTTTCCTACCTGTTCACGACTTAATTAGATTTCAGTGAGCGACCATAATTTACTCATTGTATACGTCGTCAGAGCGTGTGAAAGAATTTACCCCCTGACTACCTGCAGCTCAACACATTTTCTTAATTAATGAACTTGATAATAGCAACAGAACTATTCAAAACACAAAGCTGTCCATTCTTTCTCGCAGTTCTCCTCAGTTTCTGTAAACAGTTTGAGAACAAGTGAATGCTTGTTAAGCCGTTTGCACTTCTGTCTTATTCTGCTCCTCGCATTTTCGAACTAACATGAGATAAGTGTGTATAGATTTCTTACGCAGTTTGTCTTGTACCAAAGGAACGTTAATAACCCATCATAGTAGAGTAGTAAAGGACCTTATTAATTGCTAAGATCCAAATGAATATTGAAGTGTAATTGTTTAGAACCTACGGCAGTACTTGTTTGTGGATCGAAACGAGCCTTACCAGGAATGAGTGGATATACAGAGAAACTATGGACGATCAAAATGGGTTTCGCATTATAACTTCCAAGTCATGCATTAGATCATCTCAACTGCTGGAAAGGCAACCTGATAGGAAGAAATTTTTAAGCCAAACCGACTTAAGCCGGACCATATTCTCCAACAGTGCTGTACGTGTAGATTTGGAAATATAAAGTCAAATGATGACGAATTACAGCAACCCCCCGCTAACATTACTAAATGACGAAATAAGCGTAACTGGCAGCCTTACTGGGCATGCCTTTCCTGGATCGCTCTTCCTCTGTTTTGGCCTCTGGTGGTTTTTTAACACTAGCGTCTTGCTGTGCAGCGGACAGGAGCAGCTTTTAATCCGATTTCTGAACAGGACCTCGTTTACTCTTTGGTTTTGTAAAGGACGAGTTTCAAGCTTCCCAATCGAATCCCTTACTTTGTTGGCTTTTGTATTTGCTGGATGCATAGGGGAGTTGAGAGGCGGAGGATGGAGTCTAACCTTAAAGACAGGAGTATTCATCAAGGACTCAGTCCCGAACTTCTCCCATATTGTTATGTACCTGTCGTTCGGAGTGTGCGGTGTTGTGAGCATGCTCCTAAAAATTCAATCACTTGGATCAGCATTTGGATGCCTTGAACACATCTCTCTGGGTTTAGCATATACAGTAGAAGGTCTCATGTTTTACTTTCATTTGAGTCATGAAAGATCTGCTATTAATGTTCGTTGTCACGTCATTTTGTACTGTATAATATTTGTATGTGCAGGAAGCACCTTCTTGGAGGCGTGGCATCGTCCATCCGTAATCTTTTGCGTGGTTCGTTCGTTTGCAACAACCCTACAAGGAACTTGGTTTTGGCAAATTGCGTTGACTCTGTATGGTCCCATTGCATGGAAACAAGATGGACCTAGTGTTATGGCTATCGCGGTTGTGTTTGGTTGCCATATATCAGGACTGTTTGTGCTATTTATAGGGATTCTGATGGCCCTGAAGCTTCTAATGCTGCATAAGTGTATTGGCGCTCGCTCATCACATACGTTTCCGTTAAACAGTCATGAATCGCTCCCTCTTAACAGTACTATCGAGGAGACACTGGACGATTGATGACACTGGCACTACAAAAAACTATTTTTTTATGGCTCGCTGACGTTCGATCAACAACTTGACTGAATTCTTTCTTTATTATAAAGTGAACGGGGTTAAGTTTCCCTTTAGCTGACATCTGGTCATAGCTCATTAAATAGCTAACTTTATTAGCTAACTAACGAAGTGAGTAAGTGATGAATTAACTTTAGCTAAGTCACTACTCTATGTAACTAAC
>JAAAKM020006971.1:27046623-27092688 GCA_010016025.2 Alatinidae sp. Z8VKAUB7J3 | reverse complement strand
GTATCTCAGCCTGCCTTATTTCTTAAGTTTTTCCTATTTTTGCCTAATCTCAGCCTGGTGTTTCTTATAAAGGTTGTTCTTATAAAAAAAAGGGTAATGCGTAAAAGAAATTCTTACGGTATGAACGAGGACATGCGCAGTTACTGTTTACGCTTGATTTAAGAATCTAAAGAGGAGGATTAGAGAAAATGACTTTGTGGTGAGTAAACAAATGTATGTTGAGATCAAATGTGGAATGATTGTAAGTTTACCTTATTCGAACAATGTCTACTCGAAAATAAATCTGTACTTTGATCTTGGTGAACGCCTAAATGTAAAATTTTTGAAAAGAACCAGATATTGTTTGTCTCTGCATTCTCTCTGAAAGATACCAAGAGCCCAGAGTGTATATGAAGTAAAACGAGTTTCCCAAGCGCACAGTAAAATGATTATTGTGAAGGTGAGCTCAGAATCCTAATTTATCAAAAGTCCAATGAGCTGACCGGGATTCGAATAAACGTCCATTGGGTCATGAATCCACGGCCGTAGTTACTCAGCCACGAAAGCTCAAATAATTTTTGTTTTCAGAGGGAAGATTAAGTAGTCACGGACGTACCCTAAATTAGCCTGAGGTTATATTAATGAATAAGAAGACAATACCCACAGTTTACCGGAAATATTTGGTCTGGAGTCACGGTATCATATATTGAAAAATGTCGAATTTGGTTTGGGTTTAGGTAGTGTCATTTGTACTAGAGAACCAGTACAGCGGGATTGGGTGGAGGGCGAAAGTGCTCAGGGTGAGAGCTTAATAAGAAAATTGTACGCCGCAGAAAGTACAATTATCATCCCACTTTTCGTTACATTTTGTTCCAAGGCTTTTCTATTTGAGGCTAATGACAGTATCCCCTCAACAAAAAAACGTTACATGGACATTATAAAAGTAAATAGGTTTGGTGTGTTGAGCATGGTGTGTTGTGTGCATACTAAAGTCGACGTGATGCAGTATGCTTCATTTAATTGGGTACACGAATTATATCTAAAGCAGAAAGGAAAGTTAGGCAAAATTTATTTATTGTTTCAGATCGACAAACAGTAACAATAGCAAAATCAGAGTTTAACGGGAAGCCAAATTATTACGGATATTTGCATCATGCCGTTCCAATTACAGTTAACACAAGTAGAAACAACATCTTCGGTTTTTATCCTCATAACGATGTTAACTACTGGATTACAGTCTCTGCTGTGACATAAATATGACTTTCATTAGGTTGTGAAGAGAACGCATTGGTGTGAAGAGATTAAGGCATGCCTCATCATTGATTCATTCACTGAGCTATGCCATCCCTGTGAATACTCATATATTTCCCGTAGTCGCCTTATTAGTTCCCAATTCTCCACCGTTAGACAAAGGCATCCATCTTGCCCTTGGTGATGTTCAGTTCGTTATTAGGTACTTAGTCAAGGAAGGACGTAGAACCCTGTAATGTATGTTTACTAATGTTTTTCAGCGTACACAGTTATCGTTCACCCCCGTCTTGAGTTGTCTAACTTGGATAGCTATTGAACGTAATGTAAGCAGTTCCGATAACAAACCACACATTGACAGCGTTCATGCAATTTTGATGTTCACGGTTTAATAACCAGAATGTGGTGTCCAGTACCTTTTGTGGATTTTTAATACGTAGTAACAAATACAATCTTTTTTCAATGATCCATGGACACATAAACGGTGTGCTCTGTTTCAAAACACAAGTGTGGCAAGCGCCATGAATAATTAAGTACTTTTTTACAGTTTCGTTTTCGATGATATTTGACTATTTTTACGCACGTGGCAAAAATATCATTGTATGGAGCTAGGACGCCGCAATAAATACCATTTACAATTTCACAAGTAATATTTTAAACTTGGTAGTAAATATAGTGAACTGTATTAAATATGTCTTCGACTGTCCAAGTGCAACTTCGCATAGACGTTACAATTTGGAGGAGGTAATCCAGATAACTCAGCGTACGATATCAGTTTTTTCAACCGACCTATCAAATCTTTGCAGTTCGCTTTCTTTGCCATGACGCGATGGACAGGAGAAACGTTGCACTTGTGATAAGAATCGTTATGTTAAACACACCACCCTTCCCGCTTATATCTTGAGTTTGGCCATTTTTGAACAGTTTTAGGAAGTTAGGCAATTAAGGACTTCGTGTCATTTTTGAAGTAAAAGTACTGAAAAAAGGTCCATCGGAAGTTCCATATTTGTGTCAACTTTAGTTCGGTTTCCCGTCACGACCAAAATGATTTTTGTCCCTTTTCTCTCTCTATTACTGCGTCTGTAGCTGATACCTCAATGTCAAATGTGAAAGGAACATATTATTAGAGAGCCTCTAATTGGTGCTTATTTTAAACAAAACCTCTCTCTGGATCGTATTAAAGGCAATTGACACCTACCATTTGTTTTCTGGTTATGAGATCCTAGTTTGTTTTGTTGCCTTACCTGACTTGCTTTGACTTATTTCGAACTCGCTCGGATATTATTTACCAGCTTCTTCCATTTTTTACGTTTGGTCACGATCTTCTTCAGTTTTTCTGTGGATAAACCGGTGTATCCTCTTAGCTGGTCCACTTAGGTTATTGCTGGTCTTCCCCATCTTTTTGTTCCTTGCTTTGGTTTCCACAGGAACATCTGGCATACCAATTCCTCCTTTCTCCTCCACATGTGTCCAATGAATTGCAACCTTCTAGCTTTTAGTAATGATGTTATGTTGAGTAAATCTCCATATAACTCTTTGTTTGTTTTCCGGTCTCTCCAAGTAAAACCAAGGACTATTCTCAGCATTTGGGTGTAAGTAGCATCTAACCTACTGCTCACGCGTCCAGCATTTCCCCCCATACAACAAAACACTCTCAACTGTAGATTTAAAGAACTGGACTTTAAGTTCACTTTTCAGGACTGATTCCAAATCATGTCTAACTTGTTCAGCGCTTTCTGTGCTAACCCAGTTCTAACTTAGTTATCTCTCTTACTACTTGCAATCCATGAACTAAGATATTTGAAATCATGTACTTGTTGCAGTATCTCCCATCCACGTGTTCTTGGCTCAGCCTTGGCTTGGCTATGCAGCATATACTCCGTTTTCGTGTGGTTGATATGTAGACCAATGGCCTCTGCTGCAACCTCAGTAGGAGTAACTGGGCTTGTTCTATGCATTTGAAAATCAGGGTAATATCATCTGCAAAGTCTGCATCGATGATAAAACCTGAAGGTTGTCTGGAACTTTGTCGTTGCTCTATCACGAAGCCCAGTAATGGATCTATCGTAGCTTTAAGGAGTGCATAATCCAGAGCAACAATGAAGAGGAAGGGAGAAAAATTGTCTCCCTGCAGAACACCAGCAATGACCTCAATGAAGTCTGTTTTCCATCAGGTGAAATCACTTGTGTAACAGTGTCTTTGTCTTTTAATCTTCTAAGAATCAGAGTTTGTGATAAGGTTGGCCTTCCAGAATGAAAACTATACTGCTTTATGCGTAGGAGTGGATCCAGATGTGTTATTATTAAGAAGCAATTTGTTGTAGATCTTCGCAACTACGATTGTCAAGGTAATTCCGCTATATTATCCTGTGTACCCAAGTTCACCTTGTTTTGGCAATGCCACTATTCCACTCTTTACTTGAATTTCTGCTCTGTTGCCATTTAAAGTTCGGTTGCAGACTTCATGAAGTTGATTATTGTGAGCACCTGTCTTCCAGACTTGAGTTTGGGTTGTTGTCGAGGCCAGATTCCTTTTTGTTTTGGAATCCTTTGATACACTTCTCCGGTTTTTTCCATGGTGAAATTTTCAGTGTTGGCCGGTAGTATGTGCTGGGTTGCAGTACTTGTGGGTTTATGTGTGATCTCTGGTTGTTACCCTAGCAAATTCAGGAAATGATCTTTCTACTTCTTGATTGGATCCTCTGGACTCTTTGCTTGAATTCTCCCCTTACTTGTTCCTTTTCTTCCCGTGAATTCATTTACAGTCTCCCAGACACCCTTAGGTGTTCAACAGCTGCTCTGATTGCATCTACTTTTTCTCGAGCATACTCTTTCCTGCTCCGTAGGCAAAGCACCTTTCTTGGCATCTCCCAGCTTCCTTACACTTCTCCTGGCCCTCCTTTGGATTGCCTAGTCTAATGCATCCATCACAGATTTCCTTTTCTCAGTGATACCCCCTCATTTTTCCATGCAACATGCTGTTTAACTTTAGTTTTAACTGGTATATGTTTCTTTGCTGCATCTTCATGGGCCAGGAAAATGTTCTTGTAGATATTATCAGCGCTGTTCATTTTCTCTTCTAGATCCTGTAGTTCATGAAACTGGTGGTTGACTTCTACTGTATAGAGTTCTTTGATGTTATTGTGACAAAACGTTTGTCCCAATCGTATCTAACCTTTTTTCGTTGTGGATGTCTTACTTTGTCGCGAATTTAATCCGAACCTTGCTGTGACGGTTCTGTTGTCACATCCTACGGTGTAAAATCTGTTGTAGGCTTCACAGTTCAGAGCACTGTTCTCGTGCCACACAGTGGAACATGTGTCCAGAGTTTCCCGTTGCGTTTCATGTACTTTGTGCTAGGAGATTTTAGTCTACATTCTTGCATTAAGTCTAGTAGTCGTTGTCTCTTTCATCGATAAGCTTATTATAAACACAGACTCTGGCTTTCCTTTTGCCAATTCTAGCATTCATGTGTCCTCAAACCAAAATGATGTTGTATTTGTAAGACCAAATGGTCTGTGTAGAATTGATCCTCATCTTCCTCACCTTAGACATTAGTAGGATTGTAGCAAGAAATAATAGTAACTGCAGGGTTTCCATTGAATGTTACTATCATTGTTCTTTGACCGACTGTTTCCACGGCGTTCAAAGCCTTGTATGCTTTTAGACTTACCATTTCTACAGTTAATGCTGAGTTGTTTTAGGCCTTCTCGCCAGAGATAGTAAGCAATATCCACTTCTTTACATCATGGTGCGTGATGTCAGTAACTTCACATAATATAAATTGTTCTTGGATGCACACAATATCGATGTAGTGTTTTTCTGCTGAGGCTCTTAGCTCACACATTTTTTTCTGATGAGAGACTTTGCCAGTTGAACCTGTAGGGTCATGATGTCTTTCAGTTGATACCATACTATTGCTAGTATGATATCTGTGCTACTGATCGCAACTCCTACTAGCCACCACAGTATCCTACTAACTCGGATGATGTCGGGTCCTTTCCATTGTCTGTCTTGTACAGATCATCTGCAAAGGAACTTTTTGAAAGCATCCAATGATGATGTATGTCTAGATCTGCATGCTTTCAAACCCAATATCCTGCTGCCAATGTCTTCACCGTAACCCTGGCGAGGTGACTTCCGGGTACTATGCCTTACCAAAGAGCAACCCGTGATTTTTGTCCAGCACTGCATATTGAGCATTCGCAGCTAACCTCTATATCTAAAGACCTTCCCACTATCCGCATTGCGAGGAACTGGTGGATGGGAGTTTTTATCACCACACCACAATTGTTATGTTAGTTTGTTGCTGATTTTCTTCTTTGGTTTGTTTCTTCTCCGCTTGGAGCTTTTTGTCTTTCTAATTAGTCAATATTTATATAATAGTATTTCTTTGAAATTTTCGTATTGTTTTTGTACTTAATTCGTTTTCGTTAGTTAATTATTTTACGTTGAATATTACCTTTATGAAGATCACTTAGATATGACTGTTTAGTGATTATCTAAATTGTATATCAAAGAGGAAAATACATTTGATGTTTTGTATTATTATAGATTTAAATACTCTGGATCCAAAACGTCATAAATTCTTTCGTAGATGGCTTGAAATGCCTTCAAGTGTTACTCCGGATATTGAATTGATATCAAAATCTAAGTCTAATAGATTTATCCACAAATTTTAAGCAGTGTCAGGTTGTAATACGGCGGAAATTAAAGTGAACCTGATATCAAACCGATACATCTATAAACTCAATCAAATTATGTCCAATTTGATCAGCATAAAAACAGTAAATTTGTCAATGTCTGTTCCCCGGGCAAGTGCATTGAAAAGACTATTCCAATCCTAAAGTTGCTTTATCAGTGCAAATTCTCTTGTTATTCTTGGTGGTGATTTTAACTGTATAGAAAACATTGATTGAGACAAAATTGGCGGTAATCCATGAGGTCATTTTAAAAGTGTGGCGGGAGCTCTACAGAATGTTGTCTTCGCCATCCAACTCTACGACGTTATCCGCAAACATCATCCATTTCAAAAGAATTTCATTAGGTTCCCGTCTGGACAGATTTTACATCTCTGAAAACATACTTAATAAATCATCATCTTTAAAAATCAACATATTTCCATGTTTTGAATACGATGTAATGGTTTTTAGATTCCAATCTTTATCGGTTACGACACACGGCACAGGTTGTTGGAAATTACATACTTGCATTCTCCCGGAGAAGATTTTCATCAAGAAATCACAATGTTTTAAAACCACTGGCGGAAATACGAGTTCCGTGCGTGACTGGCAGACCGGGTGACACATAAGTAAAATGAAGTTAGAGCACCTCTTTATTTGCTATTGCGAACGGAAGACAAAGAACAAAACAAAACCGAAACAACCTTGAGAATGAAATCCAAGTGTGTAATAAACGGTAAGCGATATCTTGTTCCGATCATTGGAGGATGAAGTCTCCACAATTATCCTCACGCACTACCCCAAATCTGGAACTTTGTTTCAATAAAACTGAATCTTCGAACTTGTTATCGCAGCCCGTTTACCAGACGTTCTACTTTAGCAGCGGTACTACCTTTTACGCTAGGTAACATTGGTTAAGGTAATTAGTTAAGGCAACTAAGCAAATATGTAGTTAGTTTGTTAAACTACTTTAGTTAGAGAAATCTTGGGTAAACTACTTTGAGTCCAATTGCAGTACGTTTCACACATAGTGATTTTAAATGTCTTTTTTTTCTCTACCAGAATCACACAAGCATGGACACTTGTACCTAAGAATCTTAAATACATCCGATAGGCAAGTGAAGATACCATACGCATACTAAGAGACTGCATACCATGTTCAGTTTCGTGCTACGCCTTTTCACCTCCATCTGCAATCTTGGACATAAATTAATGTAAACTGGCCTCACCCCTGTTCCAACTGACGATGGATTTTGAAAATCTTCATTTCGGTGACTTGCATGTCACAGGTCGCTGTTGATAGGAGGTAAGGGGCAGCTAGCGTGTAATACCACAAATGGGAGCCCCTTTCCTTTACTAAGTGTCGTCCATGATTCCGGTCATTTTCATCGAGATTTAGTAAATGTTTACCTTTCTTTTGTCTACAATTGCTTGACCTCTATCTGGTTTTCTACATCAGGATAAGTTACTAACCGCTACAGCATCTCATCCTAAAGTATTCGTTGAGGTTGTTCTCTTTCCGGGGTTAGGGTACCAGCAAACTTGACAAACGTAGTACAGCATTCAGTTCTATTAGTTGCTACAGCGGGCTATTGCGCTTGCCTGTTTCTATGCCCACTCATTTACTGTACCTCCACTTATATTAAATTCATCTCACAATAAGGAATCCTTTCCTTTCACTTTCTTCTGTTGTCTACTATACTCGTACATGCATGATGAATTTTAGCTTAAAGTGACTTCCAACCCTGCCATAAGTATCAAAGTTTTCCACCTTATATTAGATTATTTTGATAATCATGAAGATACCTCGCAGTACTGTTTTACAATTGAGTACTTAAGTATGACGTTACAATGTTGCACTAGTTCCATTCCTCTTGTTGACATAAATAACCTGTCCAAATTTGAGAACGACATCTTAAGCAACCGTCCAGATCACCCCTTTCAAAGCTTGAATCGTGCCTATCAAAACCTTGTTATGTGAACCCACTTCATAATTTTATGAACTGAGAAAAATTAACAGTGTTTCCTTAAGGTCTCTGCCAAATGCAAAGGGCCGCTTCTCGCAGTTGGTACGAGATTTAAACCCAATATTTTGTATATGAGCATTTGGTGGAATGGGTAACACTCTGCTGTAAGTATAATTAGGATACTTCGAAAAAAAGTATTTTGTGACCTCATCACTTTAGTTCTCTATTTGTGCAGATTTGATACTAACGTGCACCACTTATATTTTATAAACAAAAAATCCTAAATATTAAACATAAAATCATAAATATTAACACTACCTTCTTATTATTTTACTTCACTTCAGAATGACAACTGAGAGTGCCGAAAAGTCATGCTCAAATTCTACCTTACAAAATGGATACCTTTTCTTTTTATACTCTCCCTTGGACGGGCAACGCTCAGAAAGCTACACCGTCTTACAGCCGAGTATGTTAAATTGAAATGTTATTCATAATGCAATGTTTGTTCACCAGCAGATCTTTACCGGCAGATCTTCATACTAACAAAGGAATATCAAAAATCCACTAAGTATGCTTACCCTATATCCCCATTGGCTGAGGGTGTCAAACTTTGTAGATCTGTTAGATATCCTTTTGGGTCAACAACTGTTTGTCCGGTTACTGAATCTGATGCCTTTGGGTAGAAAGTTATAAAAATGGCTGGTTTATTCAAATTAATTGGCATAATACAACGCAATTCTTGTTCTTCTTCAAGTGCCATGTCCCATAAGGACGTTGGCGACCATGGACTTCCACCTTTTCCTATCTTTTGTACTCATTGACAGCTCTTGCTCTGTAACATTCATCCATTATGTTGTGTAAACAGTTTGGGTGAAACAAGAGGGGGTTGCTACGGACCGAATCAGGATTAAAGCTTATCCGTCCTGGTAGGTAGGGTAGGTAGGGTATTTGGTGCCTAATGTAATATAAGTTCAACTTGTTCCCTTTGTGACTCTTTAGATTCTATTGCTGGTGGTCACGTCTCTTTTAACTAACACCTCATTGATCTTGACACTTTCACTAAAGTATCATTGATAAGAGTGCATTTGAAATGTTAGGATAGAAAAACACTAGAGAAATAGAAAATATATCACCAACAGGAATCGAACCCGTGACCTACGCTATCGACCGAGCTAGGTGACCTCAGATGTTAATATACTCAGTTTCTCTAGTCACCATATTACCTCCCATCAACCGGTGGACATCGACATCCAACTCAACGCAATTGGAGACCAGTCCCTCTGTACCGGCTCAAAAAAGTTGTGTGCCGGCAACGCGAAGAAACTTACAAAGACAGAGAGCCTTTGGGAATTTCAGTAGTAAGACAGGTGCCGCCAGCCCTATCGGAAACACGTATGGATACGGAGAGGAAGCTGCGAACTACGGCTTTTAAAATAACAATTTATTCCCGGTCAGCCATAAGTACTGACGAGAAATACGTTTGGCTCCGAGGGACAAAAAATAAGGGAAAAAGACGAACTGAACTAACGTAGAGACATGTAAACTCGAGGCTCAAAGTTACCTCCAAGAAAACTTCAAGATAAAGTCATCAAAGACCTTATCTATATCTACTGAATTTCAAGGTATTCGAGGCATGTACTGTCACAATGGGCATCGTGCATTTGACCCCCTCCCAACTGGACACACTGCTCTAATTAGATCCAAAACTTACTCTTACAGGTACAAGTAAGGATCCAGGGCAATGAAAGTAGGCATCAAGAGGCCCCTAACCGATGCTATCAATCACGTCCTGTTGCTCGACCAAAATCTTACTTTAAAACACAAACTAGGTCCAACAACAGTGTCCAAGTTATCCTAAAGCTCAAAAGATTCTCTAGGTAACCGTTGTTGACGTTCGTTTGTTGTTGTTGCGTATCGATTCGGTTCAAACATGCAGACAATTTTCAAAGTGTTACCATGCCTGTAGCTCTGCATTCATGTCAGTGAATACACACCGACAAACAATATTGAGGCATTTTCATCGCAATGAAACCAGTTTCATCGTATCATGTGATGTACACTTATGATGTTACATCACATATTCTTGTTTTGCCCACTAGTCCCGAACGTCGTTGTGAGTGTCCTCATTTCCTACTGCTTGGACTGATCAAGAACAACTCTGCCCCCTGAGGCCGAGCATCAATATACACAATAAACTATCAAATCTCTTGGAGGAACTCGACATGCCATCAATAAAACTCAGCTTGTTCGTATATACTCTGCACCTGCGCTTGGGTCCTTGATCTACAACTTCATTACATTTAAGCCGACATCAGGAAACGAATGTCCTTTTCATTTTCAAAGCACACAGATCTTTCATGCAAGTGATTTTTCGCCTGCAATAACAACACTGGTAACGAAGATTACTAAAATTAACATTGCCATACGCGTTTACGACACGGGTCGTGATGATAATGAATGAACAACCTGTAAAAAAGGGAAGGACTTACGGAACGATAACACACAAAAATAGTGTCCATACGGCCAAGCGAGGAAACTTTAAAATAACTCGAAGGCACCAGTATCAAATTTAAAAAAATACTAGGAGGGAGGCATGCAGCGAAAAAACTGTCAGCTGCTGTTGTCCCTTTTGCTAATGACGATTAATAATGTCGATGCTGTTGTTGTTAATAGGGATGACGACGACGATGACGATGATCATGACGATGATGACCATAATAATGATGATGATGACGATGATGATGATAATAATGATCATGATTATGATGATCATGATCATGATGATCAGGACGTTGATGACGATCATGATGATCATCATCATCATCATCATCATCATCATCATCATCATCATCATCATTATCCATCATCATAATGATGGAAAAAAGTATTGCTAAGTAATAGCATGAGTAATAATGACGACTACGACGAGAAAAAGTATGGCGATGATAATGTCCGGGCATCTATAATACTTATCACGGCGATGACGATTGTGACAATGATAAAACAAACTGATGCAGAAGATATGGATTTCAACTGGCTGGTAGAACTACCCATTGCCTTTCAAAGCAGCAGCAGCGTCATCAAGCTTTGAAATTGACAACCACCCCATGGAGACCCTTTTTTAACAATTTTCACACAGGGAGAAAGTAACGTTTACTGCTTCTCAAAGGCAGTTACAAAATTGAGTTGGAAAGGGAGGTGTGCTTGAAGACCAATAACATTTTAAAGGGTGACAAAAGCTGCTATCCCAACTAAACAGTAGACCGTATCAATTGTAACAACAAGACCAAGTCTGCAAGAAGAAAAATAAAAAATACAACAAACCAAAAAATGAGCGGAAGTTGAAGGGAAAAATGGTGATTCATAACGTGAGCCTCCTAACATAGAATTTTTGACTCTAAAAATCAGCAGCAAAGTTCGTTTGTTCTGAATATCTACAAACTGTCCGCTATTTACAGAGAGAGGTGTGTATGTTTGTCGTATTGCCTAACACAAACCATAGCAATTGCGATTTAAGTTACCTGATCCAGTCGAACACCAACGAGTGACTTCCTTGCCTCACCTATTTTGATCAAATCAAGATCCCCAGAAGGTGTAGTATATCCCGGTGTGGCAAACCCAGGTGTCGTTGTTCCAGGGAACGGCGTGGTAAATCCTCCCAGTTGCTGTAAGAAAGATTACAGTACATAGTTATTCTTTTTAATGACGAATAATTACCAAATGACATTTGATCCGTGCCTTACATCTCCCTTTGAAAAGGTTTAAGGGTTTCATGTGTTTAAACGTACAGGGTTTGTGGCGAAGTGCACTTTAAAGAAAGTTACCATTTCAATGTCTTGTAGAATTTTTCGTGCAATCCTACTCCAACCTCCAAATATTGATAGGTAAGCACATGAAATACCTGATAAAGCCTCAACATTACAGTACGTCATATTGACTCTGAAAATGCAATGAAAATGTAATATCGACATGGCCAACTCTTCTATGCTCATAACTAAAACCATACCTCGATCGCCGGGCCCAGATAGCAATTTTTGAAAAAAGAAAGATGAGAAGTGGCTGGGGCGGCGGGCTTAGGTATGGCCCTCCTCATGACCACCTTCCTTCTCCTCATCAAAAAAGATGACTTGGTCATTGTTAACATGATGTCTACACAAAATATCTTTATCGTTTGAAAAATTTATTTCCACACTCGCTTTAGCTATGTACTTAACTAGATTTTAACCAACTTCAAAATTAATGGGAGGCAAACCACAAACCCAGAGCGTAACACCCTTGCATAAAATATGTTGCTCAATCACTCAAAACCAGTTACAGCAAGCTCCATCTCTGTAGCCTTTACAGATGTATGAAAATAATTAGCACTTAGTCAAGAAATGAACTACTTTGCGGAATCTAAACCCTCCCCTTTCGTACAAGTAGATTATTAAATAACATTTAATATTAGAAAAGAATTACGGAAATAAAAAGAAAGTAAAGTTAACTAAGAATTAAATAGAGTAAATCTTTTGAAACCGAGTTGAAGGGAATTTGAGTTTTCAAAAGATTCTTTAACGACATTGTCCCAGGGCTCAAATATTGGTGTATCGGCATACGATCGTATTGGCGAACGAAACTGTCCTTCACTTAAAACCAAGGCTAGAATCAAGGAACAAAATTAAATCCAAGAAAACATATCTTTCGTACTCGACAATATTCGATTCATGCCCCTGATCGCTTATCCAGCGTACAGTGCCTGGAAACAATATTTGTTCAGGGAATTGTCATAATTTCTCCTTCATCATATCACTCTTAAATTTTGCAACAGTTAATTCTTTATAAAGAAGTGTGTGCACAGAAACTTAAAAAATTATTAAGTCAGAGTGGAAACGATGATATGCTTCACAGTGGATATTGAAAACAACATCTTGATTTAGCCAACACTTTTTATAAAGTAGTATACAAACCTGCTGCATTGGATTCAGTGCAGATGATGACTGACCCGTCATAATTGCTGATCGTAGGACACTATCTGGAACTGGTGTAAACCTGTGAAAGAACAAGGAAAGAGATAACAATTGCATATTCTTTACAGACCTTTGACAAAAAGAACAAAAGCAGTCATAAAGTACGGCAGTGCAAATCAAGACAACTAAACCACAGTAACTTAGTTGGGGCAACTCTGATTAAAATCATAGCAGAAATTCTACAAAACCTGACTAGAAAATCAGATCCAATACTCATAACCGCCGGAAAACGACAGTTTAAGTTACAACTAATTATATCAGAGTTTACATATTGCGCCCGTATCTTTTACAATAACTTTCCATTTCTGTAATTTCAAGCAATTTCACGCTGTATAAAGCAGGATGTCATACACAAACGGGTGTGTTAACAATGTAACGTAACTGCTTTCATGCACTCCATTTAGCAATCTAATGAAGTAATATGACCTTTCTCTACGATCAGCATTTCAGCAAGTAAGACATGTCAGCCGAATGACAGAAATGTAAGACGTTACATTTATAGTAGTATTCTAGTTCCATCTAACCACTAAATACAGTGACCTTTAGCCTCCCTGCAACAAGTTTCAAACTATCACTTTGTCCTCCATATTGCTATTATTCTTATCCGTAGTAAAATGTAACCCCTTCCCTCCCCCCTAAAAATAACAATACCGGTTCCTGGCCCCTGAAATAAAAACTTGATATGTTTTCACACTATGAACTACAGAAAGTAGCCAGAACTCACTTTTCTGATCTTGGATTTCTTTGCTTCTTATTTCTAGCATCTCCAACATCAGGTATGTTAGCCCAATCATCATCAGTTACATCCGATAGTTTTCTCTAGAAAGAGTAACAGCAATGTACAAATGTGTGTCAGAGGGAGTATTCGCTGTAGACAGGATGACAGTTTCATTTCAGATAGTAAGAAATGATACGTCTTATTGTAATACGGGACTTTGTTATCACTTCGGTGACGGTGGTTAAACGTCAACACTTTTTAGAGTTCATCTATCTATGTGTTTTGCTTAAGCATAGCGTCCCCCCCCCCTCCAGGAAGTAGGGGGAAATCAAATGTTCAGTTCTGAGGGGGGCCACGAATTTGGAGCTGAAATGGTGGGGAAGACAGATGCACGGGAAATGCCTTTATTTAACAAATGGGGGGAGGGAGTAATATTTCCGTCCATATAGAATTGCCGGTTGTCAAAATGTTGACTTCGGCACCAACCATAGTGATGCCTCATCGAAACACTTAACTGAGAAATGGTTAACAAAGTAACACATACAACTATTCTTGCCTTGCTTCAATCTTTCAAATGGTGTACATCTTGTTTTCCGTGTATATGATTTTATTTGAGTGTGGAAACGACTCCAACCCGTGACCCAAGCAACTGAGCCAGGGAGCCCCCCATGTTAACATAATCAGCTAACGCACTTGACTAAGGAAGGACTTCCTCTTAGGAAGCCACTTATGTAAAAAGGCAAACCTGCATATGAAAGGGTTTCTAATGTAGAGTACATGCGCACAACAATATAAATTCGATAATTAAGTTCAATAAATAGTATCTGAGTTGACTTCCGAATCGATACATTCTTAGTTATGTAGAAGATCAAGAAATTGCGTAAGAAAGAAGAGCAATTAGCTTCAAAGTAATTCTATTGATAAACAGTCGTGAAGGTGCGAAACGTTTCTTTAAGTAAAGTAAAAAGAGCTAAGTAGTGAAATAAATGTGTAATGTAAATCTTTTAGAAAGGCCTAGACCTGATAGATTCACGGATAGCATTTATCTGGAGAGTATTGGGGGGGGGGGTGTTTGCAGAAAAGAGATTTTGTTGGTTTTGGAACATTAAGACAATGGATGCGAGTGTTGCTGTTAAGTCAAAGTAGAACAGGTAAGGTGGCAGATTTTGTAGGTAGAGGCCTGGAAAGCAAAGAAAAAATGAAAAGATTCGAGAACAAAGAATTTGAAAGAAGGAAGAGTCAGTGAAGACCTGGCGGAAGAGACGTCTGCTTGGAAGTCACTTATAATAAACAGTGCAACACACACTAGAATAAAAATGGATGTTAAGATGAATATGATGATAATATGATGATGAGCGAAAGAGAACGTAGCTACTTCATCAAAAGGAAGGTTATAATTTTATAAGAAACTGTGTTAGACAAAACGAACGAAAAAAGATTGAATGGCCCCAAATAGGAGGAAAGCAGGTACTACCATAACAGGTAGTAAAGTCGATATGCGTAAAATGGAAGTTTTTTCCAATATTAAAAATTGTATCTTAGGTTGACGGCCAAAGAAAAAGGTGTTCGTTATTCAAAATGGGGGTTGTTCAACAAGAGAAACTTTGACATGATTAGACTGCATACAAATCTCCTTTGCTGACTAATATAAAACATTTTAACAATACAAATACAATTAATGACCCACTATATGTATAAACGAACCTTTAAATCAGAAAACTGTTGCTGGATTTTTGGCCGTTCCTGACGATATTTTTCTATTTCTTCTTTCAGTTTTCTCTCTCTAAATGACAAATTTGAGAACATATCATCACTTCGTCTTCACTTTACAAAACTATTTATGTAAGTAGTTGCATGGGGAATTGCTTTAAATTAATAATAAATAACAATTTTTTCTTTTCAGTTACCCATCTGCTTTGGGGGATTCAATGGTATCCAAGAACCATAAACGATACATGTGTTGTTTATTCCACCACCTACCTACCTACCTACCTACCTACCTACCTTACTCTTACTCTTACCTACTCTTACATTTACACTTCTTAGTCCTAATTGCAATAGTAAATCTTAAACTATTACTCAACTGCATTCTCAGAGAAACCAAGGACATCTGCTTCTTCACAATAAACTCTTCAATTTAAAGTGTTGTTTAATTTTTCAAGCAATATTCCAAGAATTTATGCTACCAACATTTCTTCAAGGCCTTAATCTTTGGAATCAATATCTGTTTTTCGAAATCACAGTTAAATGCGAAACATAGTTTAGTTCAGTCCATTTACTGTTGGATGTGACCAGTCGCGTAGCTTATCTTGGGCTGCACTGCCTTTTCAGCACAGTAGGCATAAGTTTAAAATTTTGAGAATGTGGTTTCTTTCCGTCTTGGAATCACAATTTAGTGTACTGACAATCCAGTTTGAGAGCTTGCCCTTCTGAAACAGTCCCTGAAAGGCAATGTTGAGTACGATTGGATGCCGTTAAATGGTGTGAACGACGAATCGTGCTTTCCACAAAATGACCATGTGCGAGTGTATTTATTGTATTTTTTGTTAGCCACACCGCATTTTGTTGAATGATATCTGTGTGATTTACTTTAGTTCTGTATACGATCAAGGTTAAGTTCAGAACTTTTGTCCTGCCATACTAAGTCCAGTGCGCTTGCCAAAACGAACGAAAAGTAGTTCAAGGTTTTTTTGATAAGTGACCTACCGCTGCCAATAATTTGCCACATATGGGATAGAAAGAAAGCTAATGAAAGCATGTAAGTGTCAATAACCTTTAAGTTACAGTTAATGAAATAGTGCGTGAAATTGTGACTATTTATTTTGCACGCCGATGAAAGTATGATACGCAGATCGGGAACTACCTGTCGTAAAGAAGAGGTTTGCACACGTTTCTTGATTCTTAAGTTGCTAAATTTTAAAGCATAGGTGAAGAATAAGTCTTATTCCTTCTCATCCTGTAAATCATACACGGTGTTATAGGGAATAAGGGCAGATACAACAGTTTATGGTGACCCACGATTCCTGTATTGAAGCCTTTTTGACAAGCAGATTTTGCCAATGTTTATCTGGCTTTTTGAATTAGCTAATATTTTCAAGGGGGCCGAAGCGCTGGGAACGATCAAACGCGCTAACTGCCCTTTATTCATTAGTTTGCTTGTTGGAGGAGGGACTGCTGTTTATTTAGAGCAGTTTTAAAATGGGGCGAACTGCCCATCGGGATTTTTAGTGAAATTGCGATCTAAAAAGGAGAATACACATCTGAGTATTTGGTGATACTATGCAAACACACATACTACAAATCTCAAAATAAAGGAACGTGACAAACGTTATTAGCCTTCATCATGAATGGATATGGGTACCATATTTCCTCCAATTATAGACGCCCGTTTTGCGCCGTGTCAAGTAATTATAGACCCCTTCTTATCCTAGACCCCTTTTTGGTGCCCTCAATTAATTACAAACTCCTATATTTATATGGAGAAGGCAGACATATAAGGAAGACAAGCATTGTAAAGAGGGAATGCTTCTTGCAGAAAAGAGAAAACCACATGATATTCGAAAAAAGCTTATCCTGGTAGATTACATTCTTTTGGTCCAATTAATATTCTACTCCCGATTTCGTACAGAAGTGCGAATATCGCTGCTTCAAGTCTATACGTTCTCTTAGCAAAGTGCAAATGATTTGACGCTCCAGTTTCGTAAACTAAGTATTAACGTACTTTTTCTTTTAACTCTGTATGCTCCTTTTTTGTAACTTTGTTGTGGAAATTAAAGACTCCGCTTTTTTAGTGCCCTCAATTAGTATAGGTGGGTCTATAATGTGAGGGGATATGGTATTGCGTGGAATTCACTTTTCATCAAAGTTGGGGCCACCCCGTTTTCTTATCGGCACCACTGCTTATCAGGGTGCCAAACTTAGAGATTGCCACCCCGTTTTCTTATCTTCTCATTGTCCTAGGAAGCCTTCACTTTCAATCATCGTCGTGCGAGCATCCACTAAATGTAGTTATGAGATTTGAAGCTATAAATTATTTGAGCTGTTTACCTGCTTCTTGGCTGCTTCGGCTGCTTCTTGGCTTTCGTTTAAATTAAGGTCAACTTAAACAGGCCATTTTTTACCATGAGTCTTTTCTTACGGAATGTACATAAAAAGGAGAGACTTTTAAAACTGTAAAGGTAAGCTTTAAGTGGAGGCTATGGCATCTTGTTCATGAAGAAACTTGGGGAAGGTACAGTGCTATCTTGTTAAACGTTATGAAGGTTGGCTAATCGATACAAAAGCCTCGTTTACACCTAGCCCAGGGGGCAAATCCGGCTCTCAAAAGTTAGAGAACAACTTCTTATGTTTCATGAACAATCCTAATCTACTGACACGACTAAGGAATCTCAAGAGTGATTACAACGCATGGATGAAGGTAGGCGAATTGAAAAGGCTTGAGAGGATCTTTACAAACGGAGTTACTAAAGGTTATGTGGTTTATTTATGACCTATATCGACTTCGAGGCGCGATAGTATTTGTAAGGCTGTTATATCCAAGGCAGCGAAACTAGCATAAAGAACTAAAATCTACATAAGCGAACAGCTTCGCTGAAAGTCGGAATGAAAGTGCGTATTGATTAATTTACAGATCCGAGTTTTTGTGTACGTCGAGATGGAAAAAAATTAAGTAACTGCTTAAATTAAATCGCAATTAACATCATGTTTGTGCAACGTTGCCAACTGTGCGTAGAATGAGTAACTTTGATGTCATAGAATCCATCGGGGGTTGCCGAGTTACTACACTACCATTGCTACAAAATCTCCATTTATTTTATTAGATTTGGGCAAATTATCTGAATGACATCACCCCTGTAAAGGAACTCGGAAATAGTAATGCCCTGCTTGCCCCAGTTACAATGTAGCAACCTTATCAAAGAGTTGTAGCGTACAGTGTAGATGACTGGTTTGCATCACTCACCACCGGACTTTAAAAATGCTGTACGTCAGCTTCTCTGAACTTAAAGATGGTACAGAGGCTAAAGTGAGAGTCACAGTGACCGAGGAAGGGGGACATGTCGCCCATAAAAAAATATATGAGCATACTTTTTGTTCTGCTAAAAACCCATTAAAGTAATTGTGATATTTTTCACAATAGAATGTCTCTATAGCAGACTTGCTTGAAACTGACGGTGCCCACCATAGAAGAGTCGCACTTCATTGGCTTGATTTCTCTCCCCGTTATTTTTTTATCGTGCTCTGACTCCTGTAAAGGATTAGCTCAAACTTAAGTGTTTGAAAGGACTTGAAGCTGACGGAAGGAGGGTACCAGATGTCTACTTGGAATTTTTTCTTTGCTCACTCACATCACATCATGGGGAGTTTTGCTTAATAACTTGTACAAGCGTCCCTTACCTTTTCCACAAAACAACAAGATTCTCAATGGTCTCTTTGCGGCGCCCGCCCTTTCCCCGCCCTTTCCCCCCTCACCTTCGTGACAGGCAACTCTGTGAATTGCGTCCAGCCGTCGGACTGGATTGAAATACCCTTATTAACAAGCTGGCCTTAATATGAAGATTTTGAATTCTCATCTCAACTCTTATTATCAAATGCGTTTGTGTATTATATGTAATTTTGGTCATAGTGGACTGAAGTCAGTAAGGAATTGTTGTGATTAGATTTTAAATAAAAAACAAAATATAAAAATTAACTTAAAATTAACTAGGAAACTTACGTAACAAAATATTAAAACATAAAAAAATAATGTAAATATGCTGGATAACAAAAAGTTAATTCACTTTTTAACAAAAAAAAATCGTTGATGTTTGTCTGCCATGCGTGCATCCGAGTGTCGACAAACTGGCTTCTTAAATGGTCGACTCCCTCGGTACAGTGTTTCAGAAAATGTCCATCGTTTATTTATAAAGCAACTAGCTTAAGCTGGCAAATCAAAATTAAGTGTGAACCAAATCAACATCAGGTGTTAAGCAGAATTGATAGGTTTCAAGCAAGTCATTGCAGTCACTCTAACAAGGGTGCGATACACGGGCCCATCGGTCGTTGCATCATATTGATGACACTTCTAGTCCGGCGAGAATGTCATTGTTTGCCCGTATCACACAGTGTTTTCATGGGCCACGGACTACAGATCACTGCCCGTAGTTCGCAATTCAAAACTGCCCCTTAAATGCAGAGTTTCAATGCAGAATTTACTACAAATTTTTGCTGGGACTTTGGTTTTGCGCCCACATTTCAAAGCTGCCCTTAAAAGGAAGCTGGCCGCAAGGACAGATTTGCCTGTATCCGATGCTAAAGAATCTGTTTCCATCCATCCAGAAACCATCCATCTAGGACCCAAACATTGACAGCCACACGGCTTTGTACTAGTGAATATGGATTTAATCTTGCATTTTTGAATCGGAGCTCATTTTCTGTTACATCGCATACAGTAGTGTCAATATTTAGGTAAGACTTAGTAACGAAAGGAAACTGTTTAGAAATGTATGTCAATCTTTGTAGCTTTTAATTCGATTTTGGTTGTCCTACATATAAATGCCTGGTTGGGTCACCCAATTTTGTCAGTACGCAATATCTGCTGTCCACTGCAATCTCAATTTAATCCAATCAATTTCATCAACCATACCTAAACTTTACGAGAGCACCATATGAAGAATAAAGAGATAACAATCTCTTTTATTTTCTTAAACGGACGTTAAATGACCAGGGGTGTGGGATAAATTCCCTGGCAAAATTGTCAAATCTGGGGGGGGGGGGTCAAAAGCGAGAAAAATATAACTAATATCATATATAAGTTTTTACTTTTGTATAGCTACAACTGAGATAAAGAGACTGCCTGAAAATTGATATCAAAGCAACGATATAAATCTATAAACGGTTTGTTTTGGCCAGCAATAGCTTTTCTAACTTGCTGCATTTTGTATTTGCACCACCCATCAAAACATCCATCTTTTTAAGAATTCAAGCTTAATTTGGAAGTTGATGACATTTTGGTCCCATAAAGGTATTCCAATTTATACTTGTTTTATTCCTTCCAATGGGAGTAAGAATGGATCTGAGAAACTTTTTGACCCTGAGAGTATTAGGTTTTAGAATTTTACCCATATCTGAAGATCTGGGAGGAAAATGATGCCCATATTTTGCCAATAACATAAAATCTTGGATATAAGCCCTAGGCTTATAGAGGTTCCTGAGCATTTTCAGTGGGCTGATATTTGGGGGGCTTATAATTGGAGTGTCTTCTGGGTTAACAGGTGACTTGTACAGTATGTTTCCGAAGCATAATTATTACAAGTCACCAAAAGCAAGCTTCTACCACGTACTGGTCCTGAGATATTTTTTAAAAGGTTGGCTAGGGGGGTTAATATCAAGGGTATTAATTTAACTTTTGGCAGTCAAAGAGGGGGTTTCAACAGAGAGAAAGGCATTAACAATATACTTTTAAAGATTTTCCACCCTAGTTAGCCACCCTAGAACTGAGTTACGGAAATGTTTATAGGAAACCCCATAACTCTATCCCGCCAATCGGCTCTATCACATGAAAGTAAACACATTCTATAAAGAAAATGATAGTTAGATGTAACAGTAGAATTTTCTGGGGCTTGGAGGAGGCATTTAGAAAAACAGGAGAGAAATTGCAAGTTTCACCATATTTAAGATTTGAACAACACCAACCATCTTGGATTTTATATTATGACTTACACAACTGTGTATATACTTTATATTCATACTTCTTGACAAAAGTAGGTTCCATATATGTTGCTACATATGAGCAATTCAAATTGAGAGATAAAACACAGCTACATTCATTGGGTATAGTTCTATATCTAGCATCATAGCAATATAATCCAGGCTACTATCAAATAAATGCACTAAATCTTCTTTTGCTGCAACATGTAAAAGGGATGACACACCATATCGTACATTTCCAAGAAAAGAGCTCTCACTTTTTCTGGTATTTGTTAGAGGTATATACAAATTTATTGAACCTCCTCACAACATTTCTTTGATTAAACCTCATAATATGGTAATCCTGACAAGCTGAATTTGCTGATATTTATTGTCACATATAATATGATGGAACAATGGATAAACTGACCTTGTACAAAAAAACATATTCAAAATAAATCTCTGCACTATTTAGATCCTCGTTATCATTATGTAGCAAAGAACAGATATTCAAGTTAAATTACTGTTTAATCCTGTTTGAAAATGTATTGGCATCATTTGATTAGATAGAATTTCAGGATTCAAAAAAGTGACAATGATTCATGAAGGGCCCAAGAATTTCTTCAAAACACTGGGAAATGGATCATGCAAGATCAGGCTTCTGTTGGAGAAAAGATAAGTCTACAAAATGGGCTATGTTTATCTAGTGTAAGACAGTTGAAAAAATCAAAAACTGATATTCTTGGTATTGCAAGAGTTAATTAGTGGAAACTTTTTTGTGAAAAGTTTTCAGTCAGATGTCATGGGGGGAAATGCATTCCAAATCAGTTTGGCTTTAATATTGATCAAAAATGTCTTACCATCATATTTTCAGCATCTAACTTTTCCTCTCTCTTGATATATGAGTCGAGCTCTTTTTTCAGTGTATCATGCTTAGATGAAGAATCCTTCAGCTTCTGTTGAAGGTCATGTATCTCTGATTCTCTGGCCATTACTTTGTTTTCTAAATCATTCATTCCTTTCTCTAAATGTCTCTTGTTTGAACTTTGATCAGATTGCAATGTCCCACCTGGAGGTCCTGAAAGACTGGAATCAAGCAAGCTGCTGGTTGACGTAATATTTCCTTGTGGCTGCACCTTTGTGTTGGATTCATCATCAAACATAAGAAGATCTGTAGTTAAGCCACAGCTCTGGGAAGGCAAGAGTAAAAATGCAGAATACTCAATTTATTTGATAAATGTTTAGTAAGCTTTGTAACATTGAAAATAAATCAGTCTTAGAAATTATAAACATTTGTTCTGTGACATGTAAACCCAAAATATCTCCTATTACATAATAGAATTAATAAAAAAATGCTCTGAGTCAGTGTTTTCACAGGGGTCCTTGGAACTCCCACTTTCAGAGGTCGAGGAACACTGCTCTAAACTACACCCTAAATGTCTTACTTAAACAACAAAATCCATACCTCTGCAACCATCTATCATTTAATTTGCATAAGCCTATGTGCAAAAATCTTAGTTCACTCCCTAATTTCCTAGACCTATGATAATTCTCTTACTTGCATTTTCTAACAATTTGCTATTTGGAAGGCCGTTAAGTGTGCTTCCTGGTCAGCAAAATTTTTGAGCCAGTATTCCCTACCCTCTCCAATGAAATAATGAAATATTTCCGGATTTGTGCCGCACTTGCCAACGCATGGTTTCCTGAGTCGCCACTGTTTTGGATCAAAGTTCAAAGCAGGAGCATTTCACCAGTAAAAGGCAGGGGTCATTTACAGGCGCTGATACAACCCCATGAAAAATAATAACTACGAAATTGTGGGGGTTAAAACTTTAACATATCGAGTCTACATTAATTTAGATCATGAAGAAATCTGTATGCTATAGGAACAATATACAAGCCTTCATATGTAAGTCCTATTTGTTGAAACAACCTATAATGACATTTCCGAGCCATAAGGCTATGATTGAGGACGGCATGCATACGCCAGAAGGTGTTGTTAACAGAGTTGCGAGAGCGTGACATACGCAGAGACAAAATGAACGTCGGGGTCTAATAAAATGCTATTTGTAGATTCTCAAGGTCAATGACCTCTAGAAGAGGTTACCCTCCTACCACCTTCTACCCCCCCCCCCCTAAAAAAAAGGAAAAGAAGCAAACTGATATTTATTATTAATTGGAGAGCTCACCCCATTTTGTGTTGTGGTGTTTCTCAAGTTTCGTAACTCGTCATCTTTCTCTTTGAGTAAGTTCGATGCATCCTGCAGTTTTTGCTGTAATTCTGTTACTTGCGAATCAACTGCTGAAAGTCAAAGAACAAGGGACCATCACAAGGAAAATGAAACGATTCTTAAAACCACTAAGATTATTTTATATTATAGGCAACGTGGTATGATAGCATGAAAGCCAGGGTGACATTTTATCAGACCTATTTGTACTTATGTGTAGGTCTAACTACAAGATAACAGAAGGCACGCGATATATAGAAAAATAAATCATGTTGATATGTCGCCAGCTGTAAGAATTTACGATCATAGTTCTTGAAAGCAAATAATAATGAACCTAACTAGGTCAACGAGAAGCTAAGGCAAGGAACAGATTGACTCACCCCCTGATACTTGTTTCACCTTTCCATTCAGACAGTTTATCAAAGCTTCCTTTGTTTGGAGATCGTGTAAAAGCTTTTGCCGATCACAGTCTAGGCCATCTAACTTGCCACAGAGATCTTGAATTTCCCTCTTCAAACGACCACTTTCAATCTTTTCCTCTTCAGTCTTCCTTTTCTGTGTGTTTAGAGCAGCTTCTAAGGTTTCTAACTGATATTGCCTCTGAGACTTTTCTTTCTTTAAGGCTTCCAAGGTCTTCTCAAGTTTCTCGACATTTTGAGCACCAACGGCAGATAAGGACGACTTCCACTCATCCTTCGCCCAATTCATCTTGCCAATCTCCTATATAGATATTATTACGACCTCCCTCGTTCCATATCACTTGATCAACAACACACCAAAGCTACCATTATGATCGGCGTGTCGTTAAAATAACCCAAATTTTGGCGCGCAAGCCAAATCGATCATTATCACGTGATATCTGTACTTTCTTATTGGCTCTTCGATAATTAAAAAACAAGCGAGTATTCGATCGTGCACCTGGCCAGCCTAGGCATGGCCAAAGCAACAGCTTACGGGCTGTGTCAGCACCAAGACAGGCCCTAAGTTTTGGGGACTGTGTGTGAAGCGAGTGAACCTTTCACCTTGCAGACGAAGTAACTTGAAAAATTTCGAAGTTTGTAGTTCAAAATGCCGACTTCTGACATCTGAAAGTGCTAAACAGCTCTAAATATTTTTTGGCGAAGACCAAGCAGGTAGCTGAGGGGGCAAACCTACAACCATTTCCAATTACATTGTCCTCGGACGCTGTGAGCCCCTTTAGTTGTAAGGTTCTCTTGCATTTAGTCAGCACTGTGCCCCTCTAGCAATTCATCGTCAGCTAAAGAGATGATGAAAAGAACTAGCGGGCTATTACCATCGTATCTAAAACTTTATCAGCAGACCAAAACCGAGGGGCAAATAACTCAAAAAAAGTCTCGGACATGGTTTGGATAAGTCACAGATTAATCTCCAAATTAATCTCAACAATCCCAGAAACAATCTTTTAGTCTTTAAATAATCTCACAGTCTCAGTATTAGAAACGTGACGTTGGAAGTTAGTTAACGGTTTTGATGGAAAGTAGTCATTTGGAAGCCAAAGTATGCCTGCTTGCAACCTCATCTGACACATAACAACCTTGAAGAGGCTTGACCTTCCCAGAACCCTCCATTCCTGTAAAGCAATTATCATATATTTATCATTTATCATTTATCACAATAGCTTGCTTTCTTTTTTCACTAACGGCGCTGAGGGGATTCAAACCCGTGGGTTTGAAAACCAACACCTTAACCATTGGACCATCAAATCTATCAAGGACGACCTCATGATTACTAAACTAACTATATATCATTGTTAACAATATTGCTGTCAGTCTTTTCATTTAATATTCCTTGACATTCTTATAGCCCTTGATACTTTGGCGAATGCTTTTAGTGGGCTCATATCAATCTTTTTACAAAAATGTGTAAGTTTAAAATCTGCCCCCTCCCCGGCCCCGCTGACCCCTCCAACCGAGTTTTTGCTGGTAAAGTCAATTGCCATAGCCAAAAAAGGTATTTGTTAACGATATCTACATGGTCACTAATTTCAGTGTCATTTGGTGTAACAAATCAAACTCTTCTAAGAAACAGTAACAACCTGTTGGGTTTGTCAGATTGATGGTCTATTAGGCAGATAGTTAACTTGCAAGTTAGGCCTACAGTTCCCTTACAGATAAGCTTGGGCAATTACTAAATCAACGTCCACAGAAACAGGTGGTTGCTAGTATCATCTTTCACCGAACATGTAAATAGGGCTCTACTTAGATAGATAGCAGCTACACTTACGATATAAGCAGCTTCAAAATGATATAAAAGTTTTCGTACCATGCCTTGCCATGGCTTTGTGGAAGCCATCCC
The DNA here is from genome assembly GCA_010016025.2 of Alatinidae sp. Z8VKAUB7J3. Taxonomy (NCBI): domain Eukaryota; kingdom Metazoa; phylum Cnidaria; class Cubozoa; order Carybdeida; family Alatinidae; species Alatinidae sp. Z8VKAUB7J3. The sequence goes on along the minus strand of JAAAKM020006971.1, from coordinate 27,066,879 downwards.
CTCCTTGACACCCATCCAAAAACGACGTAAAGGTCTGCCACATGTCACAATTACAGTAACAACAACGGATGAATCCATCACAGTGTGCATTATATTTGCGACACGGTTGAAAAATAGTTTGAGCGCAAGATGTCCCCACTTCAAAAGCGTCATGCGACAAAAAAGGAGGTTGTGTCATTTGTCCAGATGCAGTCTTGTCAACGTGTCTTTGGATGGTGAATGTTCCCCAAGTACATCGGATTAGAATCAGTTGCAGCATAAATTGCATCGAGTACATCCTGTATTTTTGGACATAAATTAAAACTTGGTCTAAATCTATAGCCTCGACGACTTTTCTTCTCTCCCTAGAGGCTATAACACTTAGTAGCAAATAACTGAAATCCCATTTGCTTCGGTATGGCAACAGTCAGAACTTTGATGTGAACCTGACTTTGGCGTCCGGTTAAGTCTAATCAATTCACATTTCAATTATGTTTCCCGCCTTCCTGGCTCTCGACAGCACCCTCTTACACGAGGTGTAACCAAACTTAAGAGGCTGGTTCTTGTCAAGCAGTTTATAGTTTAATTGTGCAGCAAAAGGCATCGAAACTCCAATGTTTTCTGACGAAAAGTGGCCTAAACAAATCCAAGGGTTCAAATCAAAGCCAAACTAAAGAACAAGAATCAAACAAATCATGAAATCGAGGCTATCGATGTCCGGCTTGGACGATTCGAAGTGTGACGTAAACGTCACACCTTTCCGGACAAATAGAAATGCTGTGGAGGTTGAAAATATTTGTAACCCACCATACCATATTTGTGAACGTAGAATATTTAGGGTATTGTGGTCAGTCTCGAGCACAGTTTTAATCGGACCATAACCATGAAATGTAAAAGAGTATAATCGATAAATGTAAAAAATCGTGGTGGATTTTCTCCAAATAATGTGTCGCAATAACTGACAACCTGTCGCCCATTGTCATTTTGTAGGTGATAGTTAATTAAATTTGAGGGGTAGGCGAGATTGGTTGTAGACAATACATGGGTACAATTGTCAGAGAGCAAGGATGGTGGCTTAGACTTTTGAGGCAAAATGGGCCCAACTTAAACAACCGTTGACTAAAAGTATAAATGATTTGTATGGCATGCTTTAACGTAACTTCAGATAACTTAAAGGAGAAAAAATGTTGGACGTTTGATATTGATATTTTACTTTCTATCCCTCTCCATCGCGCATCAGAAGTGACAGAAGAACATTTTTATATTTCCAACCTTTAATCGTTTACACACTGATAAACAAAACTCTAACCTAAATTAATGATAAACACAATTCCTTGGCAGTAAAATCTAGTTACACTTTGTACACAAGGGGATTTTGGCGGCATGAATCATTATAGCACCACCACCACTACCACGTGTTTCGATGGCAATAAAGGACTTTTTATTACCGAAAATACCAACATTTTAATAGGCAAGATATTGTTTAATACCTTTACAGTCAAAATTTTCTTGCCGGCTAAGGAAAATATTGTTCAGCAATATTTGTTATATTTGTCCTTATATTCCATAAGTTTAAATTTACTTACCCCTTTTTCAAAGGACAAGTGTGTTAAAGACATACGGGATCCTAAACAATACCTTGACCACTGCCAGCGTTGTTTCTTGTTCTTCTGTGTGTGTTTATGTCTCTGCCCTTTCGGTCATCGCTTTTGGTGGGCTTGTAGTTAGCATCCTTCTATCTTAAGTGTGACAGTTATCCTAACTAAACTTGCTACACTTTCCAAATATTTCCCATCTCTGCTGTCATTCTTTTGCCCATATTTCTGTTCGTCTCATTTCCTGATTTGATCTATCTTCCAGATCGTATACAAAATTTGTGTCCGTTCACTCTTTTCAGATCTTCACTTTCTGTAAATACTCCACTTCTTAGCTGCTTCCTTGCTGTTTTATCACACATTTTTTGTTTCCTTCTTGTTCATTCTTACTCAGCATATCTTCTCCTCGTTAATAAGGTCTCCTAGAATGCGTTTAGCTCTGAAAACAGTATGATTTCATCTGCATACTCCCAAGTTACCTAGCCATTCTACAATTATGGTGACACCAATGCTGAAATTCAGTCTCTTGAATACTTCTTCAACTTCAACGACTGATGAGAAATAATTGTAGACAACATGTCACCGTGTCTCACTCCTTTAAAGCTCTTGATCTTTGATTTAGCTTTTCTATCGTGCAGTGCCTCCATTATCTCGGCGATGAGGTTAATGTACCTCTGAGGCATGTATTGCTTGTTCAGTGCTTGAATTACTGATGGATTCTTGGTTGAGACGACAGTTCAGTCAAAAGCTCTCTCATAGTCTATAAATGTCATGTGAAGTCAAATACGGTACGCAATGGGCCTTTCAATATCAATATCACGAGCTACAGGGAGCCGACAAAATGCCGTAGATACGAGTCCCGCAGTCCTTTTGCCATGATAGAGTATTTACTTGAATTCATGTTAATAACCACATGGTTTTGCCTCCCCCTGAGTCCTAACTTTTCCCCACTTATCAACTACAGCTGCAAATATCAAAACGCGAAGTCTAACCAATCCTTAATTCTTCATATGGAAATAAGGAGGATGATATTGAAAGGAGACATTTTCCGCATATGAATTTCGGTGCACTGTGGGTTTTTGGGTGGTTTTTCCGTTGCTGTTGTATGTTTATGTGCTGGTATGGATATGTTTGTAGGCTTTTGCTGCTTTTTTCCCCAACACATTCTTGGGTCTTGCTCCCTCCCTCCCTCCTTGAGGAAAAATGCTCCATCCCCCTACCTCCAAAAACCCTTAATCATTTCGCCGCCGCTGTAACCAATAAGAATCTTTTCGATTCTACTCAAAAGAGCATGTTGTGTGTCACCGGTTCGATTGTAAATGTCCCGCAAACGTTTTTTATCCGGCTTGAAAATTGCCGATGTCTCAAAGCTAGGCAACAATTTAAGATATTTGAATTCGCTGACTTTCTTTGTGCGGTTAATGGCCTCCCTCACCCCTACGCGTCATCAGCAAGCTGTTTCAGTCAATGCTCTGTTATGTTAATGAGCTTGTAAGCTTTAACTATTATCAGATGATCATGGGATTGAAAATGCTGCGACATGTACCATTGTATACTTCCTTTATCATATCCTACAGATTGCTTTTGTGGACAACTTTACAAAAGAGTATATGCACGGTTGCATGATCACTTTTCAGTAGATTGAAAGTTGTGTTAAGCTCCTTCCGACATTACTCCACTTCTAAGAATTTACTCAGAAGTTACTGATCCCTGTTTCTTCAAATACAATTCCTAATATGGTTTAATACCTTATTGTCATGGAAATAAGCGCACAACGTTTTTGTTGCCAGCTGACACGACTTTCATCAGTGACTTTCTATTCTCTTTTTCGATTTGTAATAACATATCAACCGTAATTTTCTGTTACTGACGCAGATTCCGCTTCGTTCAAGACAGTGAAAAGTAAGTACCAAAGATAGAGTGTTCTTGGTTTTATTCGTTGTGCTTGCAGTTACCCAATAATTCCGGGTACAAGTAACTACAAAAATATTAGCTCGGTAGATGAACAAGCTTTCATGATTTTGACGCGTCTCATTGTGGCGGAATGATATTTGTAACAAAATCAAACCACAATACCCTATCCATACAATTATCCATCCGAAACATGTCGTTCCGATTCCCTCATTTGACAGAAACATCAAATGTATAAACAACCAACCCCTTGTCACTTTCAAGACTACCAGAGTACCATGCTCATCGCAAATATACTGTGATTGAGGATGAGTACGTCATGTAAAAAAGGAACGTAACAATCATTACTATAAAATTGTCATATCTTCCCACGTCGACGGAGATGATTTAACCCCAGATACCGAAGTTTCTTTAAGGGTATTTATTATATTAATGGCCCATCATTCAGCCCCTTAATTTGGGGGCAACAATTCCTTTGCCTCTGTAGTACAAGTTTTCGAAAGACCCGCCCTCGCCCCAACCACCACTGCAAATAACAGAGGAGCTCTATTATCCTTCAGAGTACGCAAGCTATCAACATAATCAAATATATTACTTGGAGGCCTGATAGAATCAAAGGGGGGCTTCTTCATATGGCAGACACCTACAGTACGGCTACAAAGAATTATCATAGTTCCAAGTCAAATCTCTTTCGTACAGCAGATCCATTATCATCACCATTCCGCGCTCACTGCGCATACTTTTTGGTAGGGTACAACCTCAGTCAAGTCCATCAAGTTCATTAAATTTCAGACAGGGAGGGTCGTTCTTGTCGTATTAAAGTCTTGGTCGACAGGCACAGGATGATGTTGATCGGGCATCCGAAACGTTATAATTTAGCGCGGGGCACACAATGGGCATCAGAAGCGTTCTAATTCAATGTTCTACAAGGCGCAGAGCACACAAAGGGCTAACTCCTGGACGTGTACGTCCAATAAAAGGCCACCTGTAACTGGTGAAAGTGAAAGCGGGTGTAATAACATCAGAAAAGCAAAAAATCCCACCACTAAGTTGACTTTTAACTGCGTTTTAAAATCTTCATATGCATACATTTATGGAATTTTTCTATCTTCTTTTTGTCATTGGTCAATTATTTTAAGGCCAGGTACAACATCAGCCGCAAGATATTTACAATATTGTTCGTTGTAATACACGAGACACTTAACATGTAAAAACATTACGGTTTAGCATCCATGAAATTTTGAACCTGGTTCTATTAGAAAATGTTGGAACAGTGAGGCGACCATCCTGCACATGTTCTCTTTAAGCTCCAGAGGCAACCACAAATCTGCGGCACAGAAATCATCATCACAAGTCTTCCATGTTTAGAGTGGATTTATTCCTCCGTGATTACATTCGTTTCATATGCGTTTATGGAATATGCACAGCTCCTGCCTCAAGCGAGGCTTAAACGCTTTCCTTACGACAGACAATATCACTTTTACCCATTTCACAGAAGTCGAAGGGAGTGAAATTTTGCAGAAGCAGGGGCGTGGTCGTTCAGAGCCACAAAGCTGATAACACTGTACTCTAAAGCTAAACGATGGTTGTGCTTTGCCTGTTGTGTAAAGCGTCTCGTCTCCATATTCCTCATTGCAACACGTAGCCATATTGGAAAGAACTTAAATTCTTGCCCAACAAAAATATGGTTTTCTCGGAGTAACCTGAGGATCGGAGAAATCTTCCCGTTCATTCACAAAGCGGTTCTTTCGGTCATTTGGCACGTTCAGCGATTTTTAAGGCTGTGTATAAGGCCCTTTAGGGATCTTCTCCTTCGTTTAATGTCTTCAGACGAGATCTGTATAGAAGTGACCTTTTGCTGTAATGCATATGATCGGCACAGATGCTCTGTAAAACAGATAACGTACATCCCGCAGTCGTAACCTACAAGTAGAGAAGAACAGGTAGTTGATACTTAATCTCAGCCTCTTTCAAATAGAAGACTGTACTGACTATCAAATGTATTTACAACCAAAATCTGCAACAGAGGTCTCTTTTTAACAGGAAATTCTATTGAGCGTTATTATATCTTCTACAATTTGCAATCGTCTTGAGCTAACTACCGTAAAATGAACGATTAAGTGCCCACTCAAAAACAACCCCGCTCTCATATAAACCAACCTTAAAATAAGCTCCTACCCTCACATTGTAGAAAGTTTTGAATATTACCATATTTGGTATAACTGTTCGACGTGTTACCATATTTGGTATAACTGTTCGACGTGGGATAAAAAGACTTATTGTTTGTCTCTTTGTTCATTGCAAAGTAAGTTAGGTATTCAAGTGGTTCGAAATTGAAGTTGACGTGGAATTCGAACGTGGAAAACAAAAACTCAGGAAACGACACGTAATTTGAGAGACATCTCGGTACATATTTTCTAAGCTTTCGATGCTATCTTGTATCATAAACGAAGAAATTTTACAAAGATACAAAAAATGTCCTTTTGACCTGTAATGTCAGAAATTGTCTTCCGATTATGAAAAGGCAAAAGAGAAGAAAAGTTTGAGATTCTTCCTTGCTTTAGAATTTATTAGTTTATATACAGTCCTAAACAACAGCCCATAATTCTTACCTAGAACACGGAGCCCGCACCCCCAGATAAGCTCCCTGGTTCAAATAACTTAACTATCAACTAAGGCCTCTACCTAAATTATGAATGCATCTACAAAAATGCTTTGACCTTCAAACAAGCCCCCCTCTCAAGCAGGTCACAGCCTCATCAATGATCCCGAATTTGAAAATCTTTTATTTTTGAAAAGAACACTAGAGAAATACAAAATATGTCACCAACGGGAATCGAACCCATGGCCCACGCTTTCGCAGCGTGCGCTCTACCAACTGAGCCAAGTGACCTCCGATGTTAACATACTTTATTTCTCTAGTGCCCAAATTAGCTCCCAATCATCCACCGGTGGACATCGACATCTAGCTCAACGCAACTGGAGACCAGCCTCTCCAATCCAATCCAAGAGAGGCTGGTCTCCAATTATATGTATGTTAACATCGGAGGTCACCTAGCTCAGTTGGTAAAGCGCACGCCGCGAAAGCGTGGGTCACGGGTTCGATGCCCGGTGGTGACATATTTTCTATTTCTCTAGTGTTCTTTTCAAAAGTAACATTTCAAATCCTCTCTTCTCGATGATAAAATCTTTCATCCTTAGATAAGCCCGACTCCCCTATAGGATTCGCTATCACATAAGCCCCTACCCACGGAAAGGCATCCGGAGAGGTACACCCTTTTAACGTGTACCAAATAGTTAATATACCCCTCTTTCATTTTAAGATATTTTACAATCTTTTTACACCTCTTTTTATTTGAATGTTTTACTACCCCCTTGTATCTACAGCATTTGCACTCTCCCCTTTTACTCTAAACAAAGTAATTTACCTCCATTGTCCTTACTATAACATTCCACGCTACGCCTATCTAAAAAGACAGCTCTTAGTCATGAAAGAACAAAATGTAACTTTGATTTCACTTGAAAATTTCAGCAGTGAATGCCAAAACCTTGTGCACAAATCTAATACAGTATTACTCGATACCCTTATTCTTAGTTGTTTTAAAACTATTGGACGATAGCGTCCTCTAAGGCAATAGGAGAGCGTTGGTACAAAGCTAACCAAGTTGCAGCGAGATATTGCTTTTAACGAATTTTGCGTGGAGAGGCATCTGTGACAGACAATTTTGATTCGTTACAATGCTGGGCTTAATGTCGCATGCGAAGATAATCATGTCTATTATATGGTTGCCTTCTTTTTAAATAGTAATAACAATCTTTACAAAGTTATTCTTTCTAATCAATATCTATCTTAGTGATAACTGTTATTTTCTTGCATGTCTTTTTAAAGTTAAAGAAAATGGCGATTTTATCTCTCTTCGCCACTGCCTGGTATTTGGCGTACTATGCCAAATTGTTAAGAAGAAATCTCCTGTTACAAATGCAACACCAACATATAGTTGTTATGAAGCCGCCCAACGTACAATGAGTTCTGGATAGATGTACTCCCCTTAATACTGCCCCCTCCCTCTAGGGTTAAACAACAAAGAGCAGAGAGGTTACCAGATTCTCTGGCCTTGCGTTCCTGCCATAATGTTTGGTGTACTATGTATGTAGTTTGGAAAAAGTTCAATTTAAAAAATTATTAGTAGAACCTTTACACATAGCTGTTACGAACGGTACTCTTGACAAAAGATTCTGGTTTGATGGATTCAGCTTAAAACTGTCCTTCCATGGTCATGCCACATAGAGCAGAGAAGCTGAGCTTTAAGCTGTATAATTTGAATGTCGACGTCGACCACCGGAAAAAAACTTCTGTTGAGCCTTGGAAAATGGTCAGAGTTCTCAGTTTGTCATCATATCCCAGTTGTGTGGAGCAGCATACGAAAACCTAGGTCTCCGGGATAACATGTTAGGAATTATAAATGAAAAGTTGGTTTGGGGTACAAAACTTGAATATTGCGATTCTCATTCTACTCCATACGATTGCTGTGACCAGTGTATGGCGAAAACGTTTAGCAAAATGAATCCGTTACTCAACGCAATATTCAGGAATTATAAATCGAATAAACTATCAATTTAAAGACTGAGTTCCTGAGAATATAATTCAATACTTACAGTAGATTTAATGGATATGGGCATTATCAAGAACACATAAACATTAACGTGTGTAAACCTGTGTAAGTTTGTGCTGACCCAATCCTAAGGCAGCACAGACTACGTTGGGCAGGACATGTTCATAGGAGCACATCATGGACCAACCGTTGTCAAAGGATAATGTCAGTGATAAAAGAAATAAACAACAACAAGAATGATAAGAACAACTCTGACGTCACAAAATTTAAAAAATGTTTTTGCCTGTGAGACTAAATTGCTTCTACCTTGCATCTTTTTTTCACTAGTAGTAATTTTGTGATTTTACCCAAAGGTAAACTTACAACAAGCTGAATAATTCAAGGGTCTTTAAGGGGGGAAATACGACATAAAACACTATCAGACTCTGTTGAGTAGGTAATATTTTGTTGTTAAAAAACAATATCTCTGACAATACAAGTTTGACTTACACAAAAATTGTGTTGAAAACGTTAATAAAAACAGCATTATTTCGAATCAAAGTGCGACACTTTCATATTAAATAAGCCAATCTTTATCAACTAAGAAAATTCAACAGTTTGAAAGAAATCAACAGTTATGTAAAACGAAGAAATATTATCTCTATACAACGAAAGTTATCTGTATTTCAGTCTCTGTTTAAAGCACAACAAAAGGCAGTTATAGTGTCCTATTGTGTACTAACGTGACGTCTGTGTAAAGAGAATAAAATGGAGTAAATATCGAGTGCATCAGCCATGAGAGTTCAAAAGAAGTGCATCAGTCAGCGTTCACATTGTATGATCGATATTGTATGGAAGAAAGAGAAATTTGTTGTTTCTTCAAGTTCTATTCTTTCAACTACATTTTTAAAACAAGTTAGTTGAAAAACAAAACTATCTCAAAACTTTGTGTGTAGTACCTGAGCTTCATAATCTTAATTCTGTATAACTGGGAAGTAACTCATTTCTTTTACATAAGACATTAAAGCCAATATCACATTTTGCTTTGGTAAGCTTAATTTCTTCTCGTTCGAGTTCTCTGAACATTATGCGTCCGTTGGAGAGTTTTCTCAAAACAGTGAAAGACATTCATTTAAATGGATGTATTTCACTGTGTTGAGAAAACTCTCTAACAAAATACTGTACAAATTGTGCAGACGATGAGAATCCCTGTCTTTAGCTCTTCTCAAAATGTGGGACAGCCGTAGAAACAGCAGCACGAAGAATGCATCAAAAAGTAGAATGTTGAGGTGAAAACATATAGATTGATATCTATCATAATGCAATAACTGTATAAAGTATTATTAAGTAAAGAGAACTAAAATTGGTAGCCACTTTAGAGACACAGGATGCGCAACTAGAATAGTAATGTTTATAACTAAATTACTAGTTTTTAAGATTGTGAGGAGCATTGACAAAAGAACTGAAATTAAAGAATAAGTGCTTCTATTTTTCTTCCAATGTTTAATGTGTAAAATGGTACAGAATGTTGGTTTCATGAGCTAAATGATGACACAAAATTGTAGGGTAAGCAACGAGATTAATAACCATCCAATAAGTCATTCAGTAAATGTTTACTGGTGGTAATAGTAAAAGAAAAACTATTCCTAGGCATTATGGGAGCATAAGAGAACGTATTGTTAAAAACGTTATATTCAATATAGTTGAAAAATATTTCTTAGAATAAAATTTTATGTTCGAATTTGAAAGAAAATGGAAGAAATAAACGGAGAAAGATGTTACATTTTAAAAAGAGCTGGCAACTTTTGCCACTACCCAAGCAACAAGTTTATAATGAAATTGAAGGACCAAATATAGGAGCTATTCATTATGAAACTAAAAACTCAGAAGGATGTATTCTGTCGCTATGCAAGTTATTCTCAAGCTTGGAAAAGGAACTTGCAATAATCAAAAAACTAAATCCAAGGGTCTATAATTAAGCACCTTTCAGTGCCTATGGTTTGTAGTTGTCATCATCTATTTGGTGAGTTAACAGGGGGGACAATGAAAGGAAGACGCATGAAAGGTAAAGAGAGGGCAAAAACTATTGGGAAGTAGAAAAACCCCCAAATAACAGTAAGAACATAACAGACTTCAGCAAAGTCACCAATGCAGAAACGGAAATTGTAATACAATTTATCTGATTAGACTAAAGTCATTCACAAGACATATTGCACAAGGCTTAGCGTCCAGTATATCTATTTATTTCTACATTGGTGCTCGTAAAATTTGATATATTTGTAATAACAATCCAGCCTTCGAAAAGCTAATTTCTAAAGCGTGTTGTTCCATGGTTGTGAAACTTTGAAAGCAGATACTAAAGTGAAAACCAACATTTAAGTAAAGATAAAGAATCCTAAGAAACACTGTCAGGAGCTACAATATCAAAAAGGCATATGAAAGCTATAACATAGAAGCAAACAACAACAAGAAACATAGGGCTGCAAGACATTGGAAAGAATAAACATTTGGCTGATGGAATAACTAGAGTCTCCGTCCAAAAACACTATGGCAGTAAAAGAGCTGGTTATGATTAGCTGACGTCTTTAATTTCAAATGAGTCAAGACGACAATATGGCTCCAGCAGCATTGAAATAGGGTTCTATCCAAGTTGTCAACCGAATCATTTAAAAACAACAGATTCCAACCCAATACACACCTCTAGGTACATTCTTACACTGCCTTTGGTAAAAGGAAGGAACAGAGGCAACATCTAAATTAATGTTGTGAGGTCTTACATACTTGTACTTAAAGAACACTGATTTTTAAAACGTGATTGGACTGAATTTTTTAAGTGTATCTGCAAGGTTTTTTTTAAAGCAAGGAATAGCGTTTTATATAATTAAATCAAAATATACCTTTCAGGCTTCTTTTAAAAACTTTGAGTCTATGATATTAAAGAAAATAGATTTGGTTATATACTGAAAAGTTTAACATAACGTATAGCTGAGACAATAAATCTCGAAACTCACTCTATGCTTTGCAGCTCCGGTTAAGCAAGCCATGACATTATTGTTTTTTGATAATGTTAGAATTGAGTAAAGATTGTAGATTAGTTACGCGAGGTTCTGAAGGGCTTTCAGAAGCCAGAATTCTTGTAGTAAATAGATAAGTTTGTATGATGAACTCAAATCATTCAGGGTAAACAAGATAGATGTATCACATTTCATGCTAATAGCTGCTTAATACATGGACATTTCTGGGAACTAATTTTGTAGCCGATAACTGCAAACTGGTACCAAACGACACTGTCACCACTACTGTAAAACTCTTCAAGTCGAGTAAAAATTCAATGCAATACTGATGTATTAGGTACGCTAATTTAATGCAATGTACAATGCAGAAGATTTTAGGCTAGTGCTATCCCTAATGAGGATCTTGAGGTTGCATCATGGCTTTTTCCTTATTTCTTCCCCTCTCTATCTGTAAAGCCCATTTCAGACCCTAAGCCAATCTGCAGTTATCCTTATATTTGCTGAATTGTTGGGGGGTTTTCAGTTTCTCTCTCCTTTCATGGTAAATCGCTAATGTCCCAACACGGTGCTGTGGCTACTTCGACGCAATTATCATCTCATGGTTTTTGAATTCATCATCTAGGGTTTGTGTGTGAGTTTAACTGCCACCCAGTTGATGTAGTATCCGTAAGTAAGGCATTTTACTCCTTAGTCTCATTACCTTTTTCCTACTGACTAAAAAATCCCGGTAATGCCTACAGGAAAATGGCCGCTGTCACCTTATTTCAGTAAATTGAGTTTCTACTGATTTGTGTCTTCATGCAAAAACATTCGAACTAAAATCTTAATTTAAAATGCTATCCGATGATATTCTTGCAGCGTCAAAAATAATGATTTATGTCTTTTTCGGGATATTTGAATGTTTACATTTGTACATTCAACTGACTAACAGAGCAACCTTACACAAAAAATAACTTTCAGAACGTTTCGAGTAAATTCACTGCATCATATGACATTAAACGGTCTTGTAGCTTTGTGTTGCATGGCGATCTCTCAATCAAAGACCCCTGATGAGCAGTAGGCCCGACATTGAAACTACCCTAAATAAACTGAAAAACCACCAAACAGGCTAACTAATAAATAAACGGCAGCTGGGGCGTCCAAGTGCGACGCCCCTCAATTTGTGCCCCTTTTTTCACTAAGGGAGCTGAGGGGAGTTGAACCCACGACCCATTGGTTAGAAAACACAAACCTTAACCAGTTCATATATATGTTTATATACTATTAACGATTTTATTTAATGAAACATGCTGCAATGAGAAAGGTTCGATAAAGTCGCGTTGATTCTTTCTTCTCATACCAGAAGCTTTAAGAACAAAGTTTTGTATATCAGACATTGTTGTAAGAGTAGCCAGTCCCTGTTGTTACTATAATTGAGAAATGACTATACATGAATTGTCATAAGCTTTGAAATGAGTTTAAACAACTATTCCCTTAGCAATAAGAACCAAAGAAATCATAAAAGGTTGTAGCGTATCATTGGCTCTACAAGAAACTTAACATCAACAAGAAGAAGAGATTGGAGACAGATGACAGAGCAGAACTGATTTTTATTGAAACTTGGCAAAAAAGGCAAAACAAACACTTTAATTGGTGTGTCATCTGAAGTACCTAAGGACCAGTGAGATTATTCTTTATATAGATTTTAAGGTTGGGAGAGAATTGATATGATCAGGCTCACCACTACTTACTTAGCTAGGAGCTTAATCTTGCTTATCTGTATTATTATAAGGAATTAAAATCTGATATGCTAAATAAAAAATGCTCAATATGCTAAATAAAAATGCTAGGAAAGGCAAGATAGAAAGACTACCTTCAACGTTTTTCCAATCAGTTACTGGAGCATTCAAATTTCTTTTTAAGCTTCTGTTCGATTTCCTTCTTAATTTAATTCAGTTGCTTCTGGATAGAACTAAGTTGTGCCACATTCAATAATTCATGCTAGACTTAAAGCATGATGTAAATACCGTTTATGGTCACAATTACCTGGCGACTCACGCACAAGAAAGTCACAGTGAACCAGTAAAAATGTACAATGTGTGGTTGCATCCATTTACTCCTAAACCTCAGAGGGGAAACCAAGAAGAAGACAATGTACAGTAAAATTTACAATAACGTTATCTGATCCATATATGGGTGTTACCACGGTTTTGTAAACTGTCGATATTATACAACTCAATGATTTCTAGTGCATCATAGCTGATTCAAAACATCAAGCAATCGTAGACGAAACAATTCAAACTTATACAGAATTTGCTACGGCCGTAGATTTCTTAAATTATGGTATTCTTCTGGCTATTCTATACAATATTTGAAGTCTATAAAAACTTGATTAGTAAAGAAATTACCTCGCTGAGCCTCAGCAAAGTGTCATTTTGAAGGCTAGGGTCTCTTATTTGCTAACAATTATCTATGGTGTTCCGCAAGTATCTCTCTTTTAACACCTGCTTTTTAAGTATACATTTGTATTCCTTCTTGGCAAGCATAAAGTCATAGAACAGTACTGACTACTATTTCCATTGATCTATTAATTATCCACTTGCTTCCCTAGATGATTGTGTAAATTACATTTCAAAAAATGGTACAGGCTTTGTTTTGTAAAAGCCATTTGCAATTTTTAGTTTACAACTAGTTTCAAAGATCAACGGAATCAAATATTAAGAGAAAGAATGAGTACGAACACGCCCATGCCAAGCTTACTTCTCGTACCACACCAAAGAGCCCTTTTACCATCATCCAAGACCTTTGACTGGCTTCTAGCTTGTTAAGGGGTAATTAGAATAGATAGCTTTATTACTTTATCTGCTGATGACAGTGAATGTATCTTTCTTTATATTTTGTTATATCTATCAGAGTTTCAGGGTGACCTCTATAAGATTTCTGAATTGGGTAGGGAGATTGAAATGACAATACTGAGAAATAAAAGATAATAACAGTTTTATGAACAGGGAATCCTTTAGTAAGTCAGTCTATTTTGAGTGTTTGATTTGATTATCAAACACACGCATTGATACAATAGAAGCTGTGGTTAAGAAAGACTTAGGAATAGTAAATGAAACTTTGATGGACATTAACCCCATTAGAACTTGTCTTGTAGATTTATGAAACCTTAAGAAGAAAATGAAATTGAAAACATGAAGCCCATAAACACTTAGGGCGGTAAAATGGACCTGTAATCCTAACTGCAAATCACCACTAGACTATCAAAATCAATAACTTGATTATTTTCTATTATAATATTTACAAGAGACACTTTTTAAAATATTACAAGTGATTAATAGACATAATTATAAAGACTATAGATTTGGTACGTTTTCAGTTTGTAAAGATCAGAAAATGACAACACAGACAGAGTCTTCCAATGATCTTATTTGGAGTCCCTGAAAAACGGGTGAATTGGAATACAGATATTTAAAAGTGATTTGATAAAATCGAAGGAACTGCCAAATTATTAGAAGGAATCAGATAATGTAGCAACTTTCAAGAGAAAAATTCTTATATTTTGATCGCTTGTTCAATAAAAGCTACGGTTTTCTATATCGTTTCCCTTTTTTGTTGCAACATATCTACACAACCAGTAAAATATTCAACTTTGTCCACAGTAAAAAAGACAACGATGCCTGATAATGTGGTGGCAAAATATGTTAATATCATTTCCGTGATCCTGCCGTATTATGTGTTAGAAATTAGATTCTATTGTTTTAAGATTTTCAAGACTGCCCGACGGGCCTACTTGGCCCACCAGTATATTTATACTAATAACAATGTAATTTCTTGTTATATAGGTATAAAGCTTAGTAAGATGGTTAATGGATTAATCGCTTCTAGGAAAACACTTCTGTTTGTAGTGTTTGGACGATGATGGTACAGCACAGCTAGAACTCGACAAGTACAGCAAAATTATCACAGCCGCCATTGTCAAAACGTTTGATATTCAAAATTCAAAATAAGTTTAAATGTTTACTTTAAAAAGATATTAAAAAAATTAAATTTGTGGTACAATTTATCATAGTTGCATTTTACTTGATTTAACAGCCTATAATATGTTTATTTAAACTGTTGCCCCCGAAGACACTTCGAAGACCCATAGGCCTTTATGATGTCGTCATTGGCACACTTCAAAAAGTACTTGTGATTAAGTTCTAGGAAAAGTCAGAAAGTCCTAAAATTGGCCAAACATTACATTAAATTTCAGTTAATCAGTTAAGATACAAATCAGGGGGGCGATCAGGCCCTCATCCAAGTTTTCCGTAAAAGACAGTTTACAATGGTTTAGTTTTTACCAACAGCTTTCGTTTCGGTTCCCGAGACGTTTCACTTAATGTAGGTCTTGTATTTTGGAATGCCTCCCTCATATGATTCCTTTATTCTGTTGGATTCTTTCATCCCCATATTACTATTTTTCTTGCATATACATTCAATTTCAAGTCAATGCATCGGTTTTCTTTACAGCACAATATTATAAGTTTTGAAGCTTTACTACATTCTGCTGCTTCCTCTTGGCAAAGTGGTCTCGACACCACAATTCGGTGAAAGTTAAAGCAATAAGTACATGTAGAGAATCATTGAGTTTGAATCCCAGTATTGACATAAAATTCATATTTCTACTATCTTATAAAAATATAGAGTAAATTGGCAATAAAAAAACAACGAAAAGGCAATACCAAACAACATACGTAAATACGTGCCCAAACACAAACAACAGCAAAAAACCCAATATCAAACACTTGAAACTGTTAACTATTCTATCATAAATAGTAAACAAATACTCTGGGGAGATCCAGTTATTGTTACGCTAGTTTACGGTTGAAAATACAATAGCTTACTTTTAACAACTTAACATTAGTCTCTGTGAATCAATATCTAAGGTTCTTACAAAAACGATAAAATCAACTTTGTTGAATTCTTTGACGTAGAATCCAGAGTAGAAATTTCCCGAGTAATCAATAACAACAGCATTGCTAATGTCATTTTACACCGTGTAAATTCAACTACACAGATTAAAGGAGGCCTCATATTAATAAACTCTATTTTAAAATTAAAGAAGGCCTCATATTAATAAAATCTATTTTATAAGCCCTAAATTGATAACCCTTGTAATATTTTAATCTACATTATATTTACGGACCTGATATAACGCAAATCATCATAATTTAATTTTCCCGGTCAGGCAAAGCCAGATTGTGCACTCAGATGAGAAACAATTCTTCAAAGACCACGGTTTGTACAAAAGTTCTGGTTTGACCAGACAGCTATGTTGTGGTACCAACGTGCTCTCCCTGAACTTCTCTTTTGCTCTAACATGCCTTCAATGAATATCTTTAAAACATATATTGGTTTTCTTGATGTGTCCAAACAGTTTAAGGACTCTGCTCTTGATGACTGAGGTCATTTGCATCGATTTCGTGAGTTTAAAGTGTTTTTCTATTGGAACAAGGTCTGAGAGCTTATTAGTTGTTATGAATTTCATGATATGGTCTTAAAACGTTCCCATTCTTTGCAGTAATATTGCTATCCGATTTTTGCATTCCAAGCCTAAAACTATCTACTTGCTTGATTGCAGTGTTGCTAATGGTCAGTGCAACCTCAAAGTGAAAATTTGTTGTCTTACACTCAGTTTTAGATACATTAATTGACAGTCTTATCTCTGCTGAGTGTTTGACCAAGCAATCAATAAATATTTGGAGCTTCTCCTTTGATCTTTTTGTCAATGATATATCACCAATACAGACTTAGTTTGAGATCAGTTCTCCACTAATTGTGAAGTCTGACTTACAATCTTACTTAGCCTTCCATATAACTGCAACTTTCACCACACAAAACAACAATGCTAACAGGATGTCACCTTGCTTAACTCCCTTTAGAATTTTTATAGATCTCGTTGTGCTAGCATCAGTTTGCATTTGAGCGGTGGAGTCTTCAACTTTTAGCTTTAAAAGATTTATGTATCTCTTGCTCATACTGGTTGTTTCAGGGATACTCCAAAGTTTATATGATTTGATAATGTCAAAGGATTTGGTAAAGTCGATAAGTGTGAAGCAAACTGGGCTATTAAATTCTATTGATTTTCTTATGATTTCCTCCATAGTGTATACACGTGAGACACTGATACGCATATTGCATGATTTACTTGCCTCAAAATGCATATCGCACTATAAAGTATGACGCCATGTTTCAAACCTGAATTACTGGCTATTAACAGTTGATAGACAGTCGATATTAAAGCACCGAGAAGATGTAGATAAAAGTATTTATGGTTTGTCTTTTACACATTTTCTTTAAATAACTTCCTATTGACAGAAGAAAATGACTTCATTGCACTTAACAGAAATATCATAAGAAAATTTGATCTGCGCTTAAGAAGCTTGTTTATGGTAAACAATGGGGCCTCACCTACCCTATCTGTCTCAGAGTACTTACTGGTGCATTCGAAAACAGCACCCACAGGAGCCAAACATCAACAATGTTTGGTAAACACTCGTCTCCGGCCTGTCTATTTCATTTATTCACCAGATCATCTAATCACTTCCACATTGATCGCTTATTTATTTAATCATATGTTCATTCATACATTCATTCGTGTGTGCATTAACTCATTAATCCTAATCCGGGATTTCACATCATACTGAACAATTTAGTTGTAGCAATAAAAACCCGTTACGCATTTCGCGTTTTTAAGTTCTGATTGGGCTCTGCAATGCAAAATGTACGCCTCCTACTCAAACTAAATCTAGGCAGCCATTCACAGCTGTGTTCGAAAATGAGGTTCGCGAAGTGAAAAGGTCCAGCAATGGCTGGGTTACCTGACAAGGAAGGGTTAAATGTTATGTTAAAATATCAAAAGCATGACGCTGTGTAACAGATAACGAGAACGGACTCCCGCAACAATCACAATTACAGTCGAGGCCCACAACTACTTCTCAAATATATAGTTTGTTTGTTGTACGAAACAAGAATATTGCACGAAATGGCGAAAACATTATGTACTTAAAAGCTTTTTTCGTCTGACACTCCTCAGAGTACTATCGTCAGAATGACCGAAATGAAACGTGTGAAAGAGTATACCCAACTATATTTTTGAAGGAGCCATTCAGGCAGTCCAAATTCTTATCGACTCCTTCAAAAATACAGTTGGGTATACTCGTTCACACGTTTCAATTCGGTCATTCTGACGATAGTACTCTGACGAGTGTCAGACGAAAAGAGCTTTTAAGTACATAATGTTTCCGCCATTTCGTGCAAAAAACTACTTCTCAGTGAGTGTACCCGACCAATAGGTTGAGATATAGCCCAATGATAGTCAGTTCACACAACAGTCAGACATTTAACCTCCCTAAAGAGCACCATAAGAGTTCAATTTATCCCAAAATCATTATGAAGTCATGACTCGACTTTAATAATGACTTTCGAGTTAGGCATATTCATGCAACAGTAATACAATACTGGTCTGTTAGCACAATAACGAATGATAATGATAGCATCTGCTCATAGAATAGCTGGGAACTTTCGTCTTTCCTCACAATTACGAACAAAATACTATCTACAGTAATTGAGACTGTTTCCATGACGACTGTTACCTCAGAGTTAATTATACGAAGAGAACAGGGTTAAGGGTAATCTCGTGCTAAGGCCAAAGGACGAAACCATGTCACGATTAAGTATCATGACATGTCATGATTATTAGATAGTTATCAATTACTCTTAAGCTTGATATAAGGAGGAGGGGGATTTTCAAACAATCGAGGGTGAGTGAAAATGATACCATAGTTGCTAAATATACTTAAATGAAATGCCGAAAGCCAGTGTTTAAATATGCAAAACAAAACCAATCCCAGACAAAACGATATTCATAAAGCTTATTTCATAGAAATGTTTTACCCACTAGTTCACATATGCACCAAGTCTTCTATTTAAGCTTGTCAGTCCTGTTGGCCGATCCTATGATTTCCAATTACGGTACAAGCTGTGTTGAATCCGATTCACGCAAAAAAAATTCATGAAGTTCTTTTCAGTGTTTCTATAATTCGCAACAATAAACGTGGGCCTACACAATTTATCTTTATACGTTTCAACCATTGGGGAGGGGAACAAAATTAGCATTCTTTCTGAAATTAAAAAATTGTTGGTAATCGGAGAACAGCTAGCGCAGGACCGAGCAAAATGGAGGAGGATCATTGCAAGTCCAACGCCAAGTAAGGGACAAGGGACTCTAAACGAAGATGATGATCATGACGATCATGATGATGGCGATCATGATCATGATCATGAAACGGACGGCAATGAAGCAGGTTTATTGCAACGTTGAGAGCTGTTTTTATCTTGTTTCACTGTTGATTGGGTAACAATTTACGATAATATCAACTTAAGAATTAAGTGTTTCTAAGCAAAATTGCCTAACTTCCAAACGTTACCTAAACATGAAAAACACTGGTGTTGGGAGACTACTGGAGCTAAGAAAACGATATTCTTGTAAAGGTAACTGTGATTTGAACGGCTCCTAAAGGGGCTTATGTAAATTACATATAACAATTTGGTGCCATGACACCGCATAACCGCATACGTGCGTGCTGATTAAAACTCTCCAAGATGTCCACTTGAGCACATCAATGGACAAAAGTCTGAGAAAATATCAATATAAAGTGTTAAACATTTAAAATACTCTTGGCCGGCACGTTTGACGATACCTAAAAAATTGTTGTCCACCACTATCTGACAAAGGGCGGACAGTAGCAAAATGTTTTAAGGGTCGTTCATTCCGATGCCTATAGGATGTTCGTATCCAATATAAAAACTTGTGGGTTCGCGTACATTTCACTGCAGAAACACAGTGTATGCCCTTGAGCACGGGACATCCTATCTGAAAATGTCAAGCCGCTTTGCACGTGAATTTTAATATTACCTTAACTGGAGATCACTCGTAACACAAGGTATTCAATAAGCGTGGGGCATGACACTAACAACGTAACAAGTGTTTCTTATATGTTACGTTTTTAACGAGACTAAAAGGGCTTAACTGCGGAAGACGGTATTAATAAGGGTGGCAGTTGAAGTGGAAGACCTACCTACAAGAAACCTATTACTAAGATCTTTAGGCCGAATACAGTCACACTCATCTGGGAAGCAAGA
>JAAAKM020006971.1:27008992-27046523 GCA_010016025.2 Alatinidae sp. Z8VKAUB7J3 | reverse complement strand
GTGGAAGACCTACCTACAAGAAACCTATTACTAAGATCTTTAGGCCGAATACAGTCACACTCATCTGGGAAGCAAGAATTGGAAAAAGAATACCAAAGAGTAGCAGTGCGGGGAAAGAAACTCGTGGTGTAAGTGGAAGCCTTGCACTCTGGTACCTCGACAGTGAATGAATGAAACTTAATTGAGGAAAAAGTATCACGAAAAAAAGTGTTTAAGGGTGAAACTAAATAAACGAGCTGCTGGCTACATCGACCATTGAAGTACTCGTAGAAAAGTGCCGGAGATGGCTATCCCGACGATGTGAAAGAGAGTGGGATCCAGAAACACTAGGGCCAGTCAGATTGGAGAATCGACGTTGGATCCCGTCCAGAAGATTCAGATGGGAGGAGGGAGCATCTGACCTGAGAGCTCGGATTGAAGACTTATTAAGGTATAAAATGTTCTCCTGTGAGGGGTATTTTGGCACCCGGTTGAGAGAGCAAACTTTCTTGGAAGCTGGCTTGGCAATAGCTTCCATTGCACTTCGGAGCAACGTTGTATTCCCAACTTATCCAAAGCTACCATCCAACCTACCCCATTAGCCTTGCTCGCCGTAACAAGGCTAAACTGGAAAGACTGAGGCCCAAAATGTCACATATATTTTTCTGGTACTTATTATCAAATTCTTCCTGGATGAGGCAAGAGGGTGAAGCTGGGGTGTAAGCATAACTGGTGATTACGTACTTGTAGGTAGTTGAAAGTCAAATTGTTTCTAGTCTCTGGAACCGAACTAAATACACTTCAAATGATAGAATATAATAACTAAATGTGAACTCTAGAATCCAAAGTGAGTGTATTTGCAATGCCCTTATTTCTTCGTTGAAAGTGAAATCAATACCACATGGTCTTTGTTTGATAGCAATTGCAACCGTGCATATGAGATATTCACGAGGTAAACAGAATGGTATTTACCCTTAGACTAAATTCAAAATATATGTCCATGACATCACTGGAGCGTGATACGGTAATAGTAAACCGCATGTCTGCAACACAACACAAAAGCTTACCTATGAATGGGTTGCACTGTCTACTTTAATACTAAGTCAGGATATACTCCCTTTCATTCCTCAAATCAAAAGTAGATTCCTATCAGTTCTTGGAAGGCCAAAATTTCACATAGTCAAAATGATTACCGCATCAACGCATTTCCAAGGGAATTTTATACATCTTATAAATAAACGATCCTATAAACATTGTCTGCAATATCGCAAAACTATTCAGATCTTAGAATGCTAAAACATAATATCACTTCAGTTGGCTATGTTTTGGAATAGGAAACTTACGACCCCTCGCAAACTAAGTCATTGTATACGCTCCTTGGGGGGATTGCTTCATGCTGATAATTCATGAAAGAGGTTTAGGGAACAGACAACAGCCAGCCTACTAAGAATACTTCAAATACATGTCGAAAAGCACTTCATGTCTATTATAAATGGCAAGGAAACGGTCTAACTGGAAGTCTTTTATGTTATGCTGATCTGAATATCAAAACTTTAAGAAAATGGCTGCTCTACAAGAGGGAGGTCTGGAAACGACGGATTTGGTAAATTGATTGTGACGAACAAAAAAAATCATAGGAATAAAATATTTTTCAATGCGCAGACGTTTAATAAGAAGAGTGCGGAAGGTTAACTACTAAGTTTTCGACGAAGTAATTTCAAGCAACGTGTGCACACGATGCTACGAATTACCATTATCAGATGAGTACGGATGATATACCTGTAGTCTGCATTTGACAAATTGTCCTAACAATAAATGGGTTTACGCACTCCCTGTGTTGACACTTTTGTAAAGAATAGTTTGGCAACTTTTGTGCAACGTCAAGGCGAAAATGAATAATAGTTCATCACGATCACTAGCACTATATGTCCAGGATAACTTTTCAGTAATAAAACGTACTTCTGTCGGTAACGGTCTCGTTAAGTGTGAATTGATAGGCTGAGACTCATACGTCAACACTTGACCTGAAAGTTTCATTATCTTCAAATGATCAATGTCTCCTTACAATATGCTGGACACAAAATCCAATTTACCCAAGCAGAGTGTACCCTGTATGATGTTGATATTCTAAACAGTAGAAATAGCAAGAAAGGGGAATGTGCCGAGCATCGACACTACAGACCATCCATCTCATCTACCTGATTATTGAGAATAAAACCAAGTAAGTATGCCATGGTAAATGGGTTAATATAGTACTTCCAACACCATTTAAACAAACAATACGACAAATTTTCCAGCGTACTGCGAACACAGATGAAGAATATTTACCCCCTGTAGCCTCTTTACGTTGATATGTTTAACGACAGGTAACACGTGTTTACTTTTTCAAAAACAAAAGTTAATAAACCACATTTTCTATGTTGAATAAGTGTTAGTATCATGAACAGAAATTGTTGATTAAGCTGGTACGATGTACATTCAAAGTCCAAATAACATACGAACAGAAGTTGTTTAAACCCTTCTAGAACATGTACCTTTTCCGTTAGTCTTTCTGTTGTTGACCGCTGCTGCTGCAATGCTTTATGACGTAATTACAGTAAAAAATACTCACTACATTAATGTATCGCAAAAATATCTCCGATACCCCAAATATGCCACGGGAAACAACATTAACAACTTCCAAGGCAGGAAATGATGCTGGAGACAAAATCTCAGCTTGACCGTGTAAATGCTGTGCAACTGTAACACTTGATCAACCGACGCCCAATGCGTTTTCAATGAGGGATAGGGATTTGCCTGAAACCCAAAACTGACCAAAATGGCGCCCACTTCGATAATTTGCGCCAGTAAAACAGTTCTATTTCCTTTAATTTCATGAAACATTTTGCTCCTACTACAATTCATTTATAATTTATTAACTATCCCTTACCTATATTGCATACACCAATTATATCTTTATACTGTTGCCGAGGGAGTCCCTCTAATATGGGACTCCAATCATTCACAGCTTCTAGATCCACTACTGACTGATATATTTTGATACAGATACTGAAGAGGCGTGGAAAATGTGCTCTGGCCAGGTCATGCACGAGGCGTTCCCTGGGATTATGGAATCTGCGTAGGTTATCACATAAAGAGTCATATCTTACGTATGAATACGGTCACATCACAAACATGCAGTTATGTATTATCACACGATAGCAATCCCTTGTGTTTCTCCTTAAGAGATATTGAGTCTGGTTATGAGGGAATAAGAAAACTTAAACCTGATGAAGTTCCTATTTCACTTTAAGAACACACAAACAGCGTGGACCAGGGCTTGCCATTACGAGGTCATGACTCATAATTACAGACGCTTCCATTCAAAGAAGAAGGAGTAAAAAATCCATTCTTCATGAGCAATCGTGATGATTGTGCTAAGATTAAGTTTACAAATCATCAGGGGCATCCCGTCCGGCTATTCCACCTATGAAGTCCTAATATTGATATTCTAATTCCTATGGCAATGAGCTTCTTTTACTCTTTTCAAATTATAGGATAGGAAAGAACGCATGGCAGACTTTTTTCACAATCATAGCATTAAAAACTTCAAAAACTTACAGAGTATAACAAAGTTTGATGATAACACCAAAAGCAAGTCCGTTTAGCATAAATATGGTTCTCGATGGATAAACAGCTCTCGACCGCATAACCCTAGATCAGACCACAACATTGGTAGTACCACTATTCATTGTACGCTACAATTTATACAGCCTAAAATAAGAAGCACTTCCGATTTCTCGTATTACCACGTGACTAATCCATTAAAAGACGCCCAATTGTTATGAAATTCCCCTTTGACAGACTGATACTAGCGATAGTTTAGCATTCTTAGAGGAACTGGGATTGCACAACAGCCTATACTTTCCAGTGGTCAAAATATGGGTTTACTAGATGACCACTTAATCTGTCTGATATTATAGCCACGACTCAAGGTACACGACAGGAAATTGACAACAAGCAGATTACATACTTGTCAGCAAATAAGAGAAAACTTTAAATTTCGACTCACTTCAAAGATTCTGATCGCATATACGAAGAATTTTGGGAATTAAAAGCAACACTTTAGGTTGCATAACATTCACAAAGATTCTATAAAATGATAGTAATAAAAGTACAGAACGCAAAATTTATCTTTTGCAACTCAGACTGTGAAGTTCAAGGGACCCAGCAACGTCATTTAACTCCATCTGGTCCATTGGTCTGATTTATTCATTCTTTAAGTATTTATTTTAATCAAACGTTGACCCGATAAGCAAAACCAGTTGGTTATTTTGTGACTACCAGTCAGGTGCCTGGTCAATTATTTATCACTTTGAACGCTACTTTTCAAACAAACGCTTATGTATAGGTAGTGAAAATAAATAGTGTCTCTACAAAAAACTGCCTTAAACCTATGTAACTATCCTTAAACTCCGGATGTAAATACTTTAAACATAAGGGGCACGTACGTTGGCTTAAAACACATAGTTTGCAAGGGTGTCTGGACCCCCACCTAGAAAAATCAACCCCCACCCGGAAGAAATTTTTTGGCAAAAATTTCCAAAAGTTCAAATCCCCGCTTCCCACCAATAATGTAAATAGAAACACTAGTTTAGAGTTCTTGCCACTTCCTTGAAGAAAAACACCCAAACACCCAACTTCTTGAGCGAAAACTTTTCTTAAGTTACCTGAACCAGAATTGATAATACAACTTTTAATTTGAAGCGGATACCACTGTGTAAAAAATTTAGTTTACAACCCCCACCTGCAAATATCAAGCCCCACCGGTGTTTCATACCAGTCCCCCTGATAAGCAGCGGGGACTCTATCAACCCCCACCTGTAACTGGGATTTTAGCTAACCTCCACCTAGACAATTTTTTTTGAAAATACTTGATCCCCATCTCCCTTAGGGGGGTGCGAACCTATGAAAAGTCCAAAGACAATAACAATATGTTCCAAGTGAAATTCAAGGCATGAGTTGGAACTCTGAGATTAGCCCTAAGTGTGAAAACAGATATTTTGACTATGATCATGAAGATTAAATTGGTTTGGCCACGTGGTGCAAAGAGTGACACAGAGCTTTGTCTATAGAGCATACAAGGGCAATTTTCCTAGCAAAAGTCCCCGTGGTAGATCACCCAAAAGTAGGGTCAACCTCATTCGTGAGGAAACAGGTACCCCACAGTTGACATTGATGAGAATAGCTCAAGACAGGAAGAGGTGGAAGGGTTATGAGAGCATGAAGTGTGCAAGGATCCCTGAGGGATTACGCTGATACGTCAAGTCATTCAAGGTATATACTTGTTATAACTGCACTAAAATACATCAGTGAATTATATATCAAATTGAAGCACGGAAATGACAACACACTCATTATAAAATAAAGCACGCCTGAAAATCTTGACTTGAAATTCAGTAACCATGATGTAAGCAAGAACAATGACACATAAATATTGCAGCAGGAAATGACTGTATTTTGAATATTTTACTTTGTGATACCAGAGCCCCATAGTAATGTCCACATACATGGACCTTGAGTTCGGATACAAGGTCTTCAGTAATATTTGGTCCCTCGTCTTGCCTTGCCTTTTGTGACATAAAAATCTTCTACTTAGGGCTGTTGAACCCCATTATGTAACGCAATTGTAATGTCCCTGGGACCGAATCCTGACACCCTTTTAGTACTATCCTCAAATAGCAAAATGGCTAAGAAAACTTTATCTAAAAATGTTACAGTTTAATAGGTAGGGGGCTTTACTGACACAAGGGTTACAGATCTACATGTCATTTTATCAAAATTTTTTAGCAATTTTCACTTTCAAATTTTTATTAAGCAATTATCTTCATTAATTGTAGACTCTTGAAATTTATCTGTTTGCACAAAATACTCCATAAATAAAGTAATTACAATGTTGTTTAGGTCAATATTTAAGTACCTTTAACGTGAATGGGCTATTTGAACCATGTACACATTGTAAAACTCACTAACCGTCTCATTTGGAACAGCCGATGCGCTAAAATCTTTGAAAATATTCATGAATCCCCACTTGCGATCTCATCACGCATTCTGACAACTTTGCATGCCAGAATCCATGATGCTCACACTCGAAACCCTAACAATATGCAGTTGGGCCTACGGCTCAGCTCTGTGTATTGCACGCGATGCAGCACTATGTCACAGAATAGGAAATAGGCAGAAGGGCAACTCTTGGCGGAACCTTTGATCTTTCAGAGTCACAAACAGAGGAATTTTACAAAATATGCAATAAAATTTTTTTCAAGGTTTTAAAAATTTTTCACGAAATTTTGACTATCGTATCTCAGGAGTTCCCCCTTAACCGAGAGCAGTCTATAAACACCCGGTTTTCATTGATTATACGACAATTATTTCATTGTTGCACTGGAAGATGAGAAAACCAAACTTGGATCACTTCCAAACAGCGTGTTAAGGATGACCATCTCCTATTGATTGACTCAGACGCTAAGAGAACCTGCTATGCTTTCCACAAGAAGGTTCAAGAGGTTGCCATGAAGCATTTGATCATCATTTCATCCCCAATTGGAATATGGCGCAGAGTACATACGTTTTATCGATATATTTATTTATCTATCTATCTATCTATCTATCTATCTATCTATCTATCTATCTACCTGTCTGTCTGTCTGTCTATCTATCTATCTACCTACCCATTTGTCTAACGATGAATCTTTTTACCTATTTATCTATCAAGATATTATCAAGAGTTTTAAGATTTTCTTCATTGAAAACGTTGTTATAATTACATCACCTAAATCCCATATCAATAGCTATAGTACATTACCTTATCTTGCAGTAAAGCTTAAATGATTTTCAAGAGTAAAATGAACAACACTGCCCCCTCTTTATTAACCAATGAGATATCAGGGATTTTTCTTAATTTGAAACTAATGACGAGAGATTAACGTTAGTGATTTGACGCCATGACAACCTCTCTTCGTCACATAAGGGTTCAACAGTGCATTTGAGGACAATAGGGGTCATTGAAACTCTAGAAATCTATAGTACGAATTGTAACATTCTTTGCACACACCAGCCTCGCTACACTTTGTCACAATGTATTACCTTATTTAAGAATAGAATGATGGTCCACTCCACTTCTTCACAATTATTTACTTAATAAGTCGATCAGCAATCATACAGTTGAGAAAGAGGATAAATAAATTGATTGAACAGAGAGGCACGAAACAGTTTTATAGACTATATTACCATTTGAGTAAAAATTAATTGTTTAAATATGACTCATAATTTTTTGCTGACTCTACTTTCCTTTTGGTTTCTTCTCTCTTTCCATTCGCTTAATTTTGATTCAAGGTCCTAAATTGAATTGGAAAAACTACTTTTGTTTGTGAATTGAGTGACAATAAACATGCTAACATTATTTCATTTAACACAATGTATGAAATTACATTCTGTCTCATGTAATTCTTTATATTTAGTTCCGTTGTTCGCATCTTAATCTGAATTACGAACTTCATCTTTTACACAGGACATAATGTCTGACTATGATGCCTTTTTATATTCGGGTCCAGTCCATTTTAGTATTACACAACACTTACAAACACGGCTGAATCATGCCTGTCGACCTTGATTCCATTTGAACTAACTCCTTCTTTCTTACTATTGTTTTCATATTTCTGGCAGTATGACAATGAACTGCTTCAATTTGTGATTTCCTTCCATTAACTTCAGCTACTCTCTCTAGTTCACCTCCACACATATATGACCTTCATTTTGCCACCAAATGTTCTCACGTTCACACTTTTTCAGCTGTTATCGTGGCATGCGTATCTTGACCTGTATCCTAGTGTATTGTGACGTCATTATTTCTAATATATACTTGGTTCCCTGACAAATTTCGCTTCCTTTGAACCGTCAGCAGTCGCCTTACAAATCAATCGAACAATACAAGTCTGTAAGCTCTCACTCATGTTCAAAATGTCTAGCGGCGTATAACATAATTCTCTTCAAGTAGACACTCTCCTTCTCAATTCCCTTGTTACAACCTATCTCTTTGACTGCTCTGATCCTAGAGAATGCAATTGGACTGTCTTAATGGTAGTTGCTTTAGCCTTCAGCTCTATCCGTTGGTCAGCTTTTCGGTTGCGACCTTTATTTTCGCCGTTGTCTCTTCAACTCTCTATCCAGTTTCTCATGAATAATTAAATAGCCGTCAAATTCTCCTCAAAACATTAACGTATTTACACATTTCTTAAATCAAAATACGAAAGCAAAGCAGGTGGGACATTTTGCAGTTCGAATCAGATGCTAAACGATTTCAACAAGATAAACACGTTATGTTAGGCCTTTCGAAGGATTTGATCTGCTTTGCATTTGATTGCCAAGAAAACCCAGAACTTTGAAATAACCTTCTGACATTTCCACACGCACGGCACAGCAAATGGTTTTTGCCAATTTGTGTGTACCGACATCTGAGTCATAACTACAAAACACGAGACTTTTGTTTCTCTTTCCGCGACATAATTGATTGATTTCTTGCTAAACATTTAAAAGTTAGAGCAAGTCCGTAAACAATTGCTAATAATAGCTTCCAGGCGAGAGTTATATATTTGTTCCATTCATCTTATAATGGTAAATTCATGCTCCTTGCTTTAAGTCTGTACTTACTAAATACTGGCCAAAGTCGGGTTTGTCTTTGAAATCAGATTCTACTTTGTAGTATACTAGAGATTGATCGTGATTTCAGATAGATTACATACAGAAACGTTTTACACAAGCTGTTCTTGGAGAGAATGTCTACCATCGGCAACTTTGAGTTTATTCACAGACCTTCAGGTAAATACCTCAAAACATTCAATCGGAGTTTTAAATAGTTTGTGATGTTAGGAGTAAACATAACTGTGTCCCTGTATTCATGTACTTTCACCGGCTTACTTGAGTTCATAGACTAGCTTCTTATTTCAGATTGAGTAGGTTGGTTTTACACATCTGTGTTTTCCTTTTATTGAATTAAAATATATTAGAATAACTCTGTTACAACATGTTATTCTTTCGTTCGTGGCGATGGAACGGCTATCAGACTAATCATAGTGCAGATTTATAACCAAAATACATGTAGTAAAAAGTTTATCAGTTAAACTAATAACATTGCAGGCTTTTTAGTGTTTATATTAGAAACAGCATTTTGTGCTTTTATTTTAAAAGATGAGGAAAATTGAATTACAGTTAGTGTGACACTTTCTTGCCAATAGCAATAATTTTTGGCTGCTGACAGAAAATTATTGATGTACCGTTAAACAATGTCACAGCATGATTCCCTAAACTCAGTTTTGCATCGACAATTATATATTTTAATTTCACTCTCATCAATCCTTTGGAGAAAACGCATTGTCGAGTTGATTTGTTAAGTAGTGAGATTTTAAGGGGCTGTAATAAAAGAAACGTCTAGTGAAAAAGGCATTTTCAAGTATATAAACAAAGGAAAAGGATATGGAATAAGATGATATTGGTTGGTTCGGTTGATATGCAGTTGCCTTGACTGTTGACTACATTTTGGGAAAAATCTCTGGCTACATTCGCTTCTTATGCTGTGATAGAAATACGATCATTGTTTTGGGTGGGACATTGAATACAAAGACAAACTTAACAAAAACCAAGAAGAGTCGTAATTTCTATTGGTTTTATCTTGGGAGCATGAGACGTTGAGGAGAAATTAACACTCTAAAAGGATCAGATATTTAGAAATGTCATGTATGTTACTCTCTTGACACAAATGACTAGGGTGTTGTACGTCAAGTAACGATAATTGACGGCAGTTGAAAGAAGATATGTAATTGTAAAGGGAGATGTAAATAGTTGGGGGAAAATTCAAAGTAAATAGGTGAAAGAACTCTATTGTGTATAGTGGCTTAAAAACTGAAGTAGTCTCTTGGTACCTCTGTTATTTGTAAATTGTTAGAAAATGAGATGCTATTAAAATCGCACAATAATAAACACATATACATTTATATACCAGCACACACACACTCACAATCACACACAAGCATGCCTACGATCATTGTTAGTAAGTTCCACCATTTGTAAGCTTTAGGTTTTATTCATTAACCAAGTAACAGTTTACATGCATACAATAATGAAGAGTATTGCTAAAATAATCACTACATGTATAATACATAAAGGACGTTCCTATCATTGAAATGAAGTACACTCATTGAAATCTTGTCAATAAATAGCATCACGAGATGACAATGTGGCAATTCAGGACAAAGAGATGGAATAAAATACAGTTAACAAGAACTTACGAGTGCTTACTGATTTTGAACCCTATAAATTCCTCTCTCACTCTAAGTAAAACATGAATAGAAGAAGATAAACTAGAATATAGTTGTGGTACCCCCTGGCAAGATAGATTGCTTGTAAATAGCTTAATAATGACATAACTTGGCAAATGCATTTTTGGGATCTCAATGATATGTTTCCACATATTAATCCTTTCTTTAAAACTCCGTAGAAAGTTCAAAATTTCAGTAAATGTGTAAAGGCGTTCTACTATTCCTGTCAATGACAGGAATAGTTTCATTGGTAGATTACAAATACCAAAACGAGGCTTGTTGTAGTAACAAGTACACGTGCTTAAGAGAGAGGGAAAATCCGACATTGGTCTGGTGCCCCTAAGATTTGTTCATGTAGCTTCAAGATGTCTATGACATAAAAATTCACAAAATGAAACGATTCTTAAATCAGTTGTATATTTGATGTAATTTAGTGAGAAAGCAAAGTGAAAGATTGTTTAGTTTGTCAGCATATTTTGGGCGTTGAAATTTCAGATACATTTTTTTAACACTCGATTACTAAGTAGTAGTTAACTTGGAGCTTTTTAGACGAAGGAGCAATTAAATAAACATAATTATATCTCCTTATTTGAGAGTTAATAACTTCATACGTGGATATAAAAACTTGAAAGTTACTTTCAAATTTGTTCCAATCTGAAGATGCTGTGATGAATAAGTTGAAAGCTTGATTAATTTAATATCTTGTAATTAATATTTAATGCTTTTCCAATATGCTACACTTTCCTCATCTGCAGATGGTAACTCTGTTCTTATAAAAGTACTTCTATTCTTTGGTATAAGATATTTTCTTTCTTGATACACACATATCCCATTTGCTACACAGAAATCCAAGGGTAGAGCATTAGATAATAGATACAAGTGTTTTATTTGTTTTATTATTATTATTATTATTATTATTATTATTATTATTATCATCATCATTATCATTATCATCATTACTATAATGTAATTTACTACATTTTGTGTGTGTGCATTTTTGTTTGCTAATTTGTCGGATTTTCTTTTGTAATAATGAAAACTCTGATGAACGGATCCCGCTACCTCATGTACCATGCCATCAGAAAACAGCGGGAACGGTTATTGCACTGTGAAGGATACCAATAAAGGCATTGAGATTTGTTAGAAAGTTATGGTCCGATACAAAACTTTTATTATGGCAAGAGGTACACACCATATGCATAGCAGTATACCTTCTTTAACTAATTACTGACAATGTATTCTAGTAATGACCATATGAATTTAAGGTGTTTTCATAACCCTAATACGTATGTCCCAACCCTGCATGAGGTATGCTCATTCCTGTTCCTGAGTCTACATAGAGAAAAATGTTCAGGTCACAAGTTGTTTATTTGAAGCGATCTAGTGTCTGCAGTAGAGTATTTGTACTTGCATTCATTGGGGACATAAAATGATTCCCGTTTGCTGAACTCACAAAATATCGTAATTACAAAATGCTGCAGTATGAATTTTTTAATTCTTCTACTAATCTATTTATGCTCCTAATTAGAAAATACGTCTTCCAAATTCAAGATTAGGTTTTTAGCATTACAATACTTGGCTTACACACTTTAAGCCGCTACCAGAAATTAACTGGTTTTAAAATGACTAGATGTTAAGGTCACCTAAAATGATTTTGAATAAATTAAGATAGTGGGTAGTTGAACAGGTTGAAGATGAGTTATTAAGTAGTCCTGTTTCTCATTTACTGTCACCACATAACCCTGCCAACCTACAGAGTTAATTCTCCAGCGCATGTCATGTCACATCTCAAAATAATATGTTCAGAATCCCACCAAGACAAAAAGAGATCAGGTCTGCAGAATATCCTTTCCTCTTCTAAAAATGTAGCCTTGCATAATTAAACAGTAGCATTAAGATATTAGCCCTTAATCTTCCAAGTTATAACTATACATAGAAATGTAAACATGGATTTTGATGAATTCTAAAAAACCTTAAAAACATCCTTTTGATTGGATCAAAAAGTGCTCTACTCTTTGTTTGTGTTTTCTAAATTGTTTTTGTAAAAACATCGTGTTTTTTGAAAACAGATCTAATTGTATTTATTTCTATCTAAACTCCAACAATGTTCTTTCATATTTCTTCACCTGTTTTGAAGAGAATCTATAAAAACCCTATTCTACTAAGCATATAAACATAAAAATTATTAAACAATCTGCAATGAAGAATTTTTTCATTTCCAAACTGGCGTAGTGATACAGTGCAATTACAAACGGTTCTCTTTCAAAATAATAAAAGTTGCAAAAAATTGTCAGATGCATAATGAGTTTTCTTTGCATAGATGTTAAATTAAGTTGAAACAACATCCGCAACTTTAATGACAGAGACATGCCTCAGCATGAATCTGCATTAAAACCATTGCAATTACATAAACATTTGGAATGATGTCGTTTCTTAGCAAAACTAGCTGACAAAATTACTACATACAAGAGAAATACATTGCCTTACAGAATTTTATCTGTGGTCATTAAATTCAATACTGTACAGTTTGTTTTGTAAAGTTTAATTTTCTGCTTTTAACGTATAATTAAACTACCGTAACTTTTCAATCACAACCAAACTTTCAGGGTATGAACATGTTCTACCACAAATGATATTTTTATGTAGCAATGCCACTGTCTGGTTTATTTCCCTTATGATTATACTTCAATTTATGTGACTTATCATCGTTTTGAAAAGATAATTGTCTTCGTAATCCAATCTACAAATACTTTCGAGAATGGGAACTTGAGTGCATAGCACAATAACAACAACAACAATAGTCTATAATACAATTTTAAAATATCTTTTTTATAGGGAGCCGGAATGCCCAAATGACGCCAAATTTCAGAGCGACATCAAGGCCATGAGCTGTTACGGAGCTGACTGGAGAGCTTTTGCTTTGTCTCTTTTACTATTACTAACCTGCCTCACATTGAGTTGCAAGGCTGACCAAAGTGAGACTTCAAAGGAAAGTCAAAATCAAGACAAGAATAAGCCTACATCGAATTTGCTTAAGAATATACCAGTCCGAGAAACAAAAAAAGTAATCAATGAATCTGAGCTTGCCATCAATTGCAGTAGATTCAACTGGTCAAGGGAGCACGGATGGTAAGTCATCAACGTACTTATATTCCACATCTCGATATAAGCATGATTATATCATCGAACGGAGAGTAAATTATCTTATGCTCAAAGTAAAGTAAAGTAATTTTTCCTAACAAGAATTTATTTAGTATATTTAAATGCATGGTTGAGTATATCATTGAGGTTATATTGTACTGGAATTAAGAGATGAAGCCTTCAAGACTGCATATGAAACATGTATCTAAGTGGTTGGTAGAACATCAAAAATACATTTATAATAACAATAAGTATTCATAGACCTTTTCCTAGTAGACTCCCGGCTATGAATATGGTTTCATAGCTTTTGATCCGTTCACTCTAAATTGTTAAAACTCTCATTTATTCTAACCTTTATCCAGCAAACTTTTGATTAAAAAAAATTTGGTCGTCACTTCTTATGGTTCGGACACGTTACCATCGTAAAAAGGTTGACTATATATGGTGAAAAGATTTTTAAAGGCCTATGACTCCGGATTGTTTTCATGATTTTGGCTAATTTTATATAGAATGATCTGAGACAAAATGTTAAATACTTTTTATGAAGCAAGCATGCTAATTGGTAGGTAGTTAGCACTAATTAGAAGTCGTTGTCGCTATTAACGACGTCATATTGCGATTTTTAACATTTTATCATTTTATTATTTAAAAGTCTCACAAAACTTAATGAAAACAGTTTCAAATAAATAAGTCTAAAAGGCATTCAAAATAGGTATAACTATATGCAATTACTAAAAATTATTTCATCATTTCGGACATTCTAAATATATTTCTGTGAAGTCCTGCAGCTGAGACCGTTAAGACTACTCATATTCACCATAAGTATCGATATTTATTACGAATACCTCAAGCTGTTAGAATAATGTATTATTCTTAGGCTTAAAACAGCTGTTAAGGTAAGTCTTGCTGCATTCGGTATTTTAATAAAACAATACCACGTTTTGAACAATAAAATAAAAACGATTCCTTAAATATATATGATTTTCAAAATGGTGCAAAGTAAGATATTTGAAAATGATGAATATTCTGTGTTTTGCACCCAGAAAGTGTCAATGTAGCAAAACAAATATCCCTTTAAATGTCAGCTGTTTTGAGTCGTGCACAACGTTGTCTCAACTGTGATTGGTCGTATTCCTTAAAGATGGAGTTTGTTAATATGAACAGATCAGAATTTGGGAGGCATTGCAATACAGGTCTGTGAGGAAACTGAATAGAACGGTGTATGCAGGTAACATGTTTTGAAATAATGAAGCACAGGAATATACGACAAGAAACATGTGAAGGAAATAATCTAAAGAAAAAAAGAGACCTTTTATTGTCTCATGAAGTAAAAAGAAAATGCTCTAGTATACAAACGACAATTCCAATATTATGGAACATTATTTCAAAAAGTGCTTTATTTTGGTTGGTCCTCTTTAAAGAGGAAATATGTGAAAATGTTTAATATGCAGAGTAGTAAATGTCTTTTCTACCATGAGATAAAAACTTTCAAAATTACCATTCTGCCACTGATGTGCAGGGGTCGAAATAAGTAAATTTAATCAAACCGGCTGTTTTGATGCGAGCAAAGCGAGCAATACGAGAGGAGGGCGCGGAGCGAGTACATTAATCTGGGGTCTGGTGGACACAGTAAGCCCCCTATCGGAACCGGAGCGGAGCCCCGAAAAATTTTCAATTTTGGTGGATTATTTAGCCCAAAATGCCTATTTCCCTGACCATTTTAAGCGATTTTATTGCCTCTTAAGCAATGCATTATAGAGAGAAATGTGGTTAACTTTCATGCATGTTGAACGGAAATGCCCAGCTCATGAAAATTTCTATTCATAAATACAAAAAATTGATTAATTTTCATACCCAATGTAATTTTGAGCCGGCTTTTTTCTGAAATTTAATACCTTGTCGAACCGGCTAAACGACAATTTGAGCCGGCTTTAGCCGGGGTGTGGCATCACAATTCCTCGTCTAGCCATGTCAGCGGTTGCTTGACGAATGTCATGCCAAGTAACCAATAGAACGGACGCTGGTTAGCTTCAGATGTTCAATTTTTCACGAGTACTAAAATCCACAAAAGATTGCCGTTGTTCGATGATCATATTTCTCATCAATTATTGATGCTAATTGAATCCGCTGTCGTTTTATACGGCCGTGAACCAGATCTATGCAATTGTCTTATTATTCACTGATTTAATACCTTGTCTCTTATGGTCTACAGCACGTATAAATTTAATATGTTTGACGAAGTATTATTAAAGTTCAGACTTTATGGTCAAGGCTGTTTAACTCGGGTGAAGGTTTACTCTAGAGACTGTAAACGCAGCGCTTAAATTATTCATTTCTGGTTGTAAGCTTCCTTATCGAAGCCTTGTGGTGATCACTGTCGCATATCGTAAGTTTTAAGTATCGTAATTTTGAATATAGTATTTTGACGATCGTAATATTGATTAGTTGATTCCATAAAGTCAGCTGGAAAGATTACAAAGCGAAGAGTAAGTAAGAAAACAAGGTGGAAAGGTACAGGAAATATGACTGATTCGCGTTGGACACTTATACTAAATGGATATTACAGGAATAGGAGTTTTGAACCAAACAAAAGGAGATGATGGACAAGAAAGATCGGTACTAGGAGGGAAATTTTTAATCAGTCTCGTAAACAGGCAGGCCTGATGCGAAATCAAAAAGGGTGTCAAACCCTTGGCGAATGTCGGGGAGTTTTGCCGCCGGATACCTAGCTACGGTCCGGTAACATGGTTATGTCGACGCAGCCCAAGTGGTTGGAGAGAACGATTCATGATTTTAGGGCTCTGGTATTTGAGGATTCGAGGCCCCGTTCTGCAATAACACTCTTAAGTAGTGCAGCAGGTCAAATGTGCTTCGCGTCGTCAAAGCGTAAGGTTTATGATGTATCAGGTTCCCATGACAGCAATAGCATTGTCCCCTCTGAATTATGGATGTTACATCTGAGAAAATGTGAGTAGGCCAGACCTACTTGATTACAGGACTAGTAACAGCACCCTTAAGTATTTCTGTCGTAGAAAGGGAGCAGTATATGTCAGTTATTGTTCCTCTTTAATGGATTTAAAGAACTACTATCGTCAGATTGTGAACCTTTTGGGGTCTATCAAGGATTTGCCTATGTCGTCTGTTTTGGATGTCGCAACGTGGAATATCGCAACTTTTAATATCGTAGCATAACATATCGTTTTCCCCTCAATGTGGTTTAGGCGTATATGAATCACCTGATGTGTTTGAGTTAACAAATCTGGCAATAGCTAAAAGATATTGTCCGCCACAATCCCAGTGATAGACTCAGCGCTTCTTTTTTCTGACGCCAAGGAATAGAGAAATCCTCCATTGAGCCAGCGACAACAGCACCTTGAGTTGTTCTTACGCAGGGGATTCTGTATTAAGTGGAGTTTGAATGGATTTATGCTGCACTTAACCACTACAGAAGTACGGTAACGAAAATCCTGTCGGCGGCATCGTTAAAGTACTTTATTTTATGTAATTTGCTAATCGGCTATCTCTAATAACAGTACCTTTTTTCGTAAACCAATGTCCTGAATTTAAGTTGAGCCTGTATTCGTGCAAATGGGTAGTGCTTGCCTTTAATTGGGAAGTGTTTGTGAACTGTGTTGACTTTCATGTTTATGGAGACATATTGACATATGAATTGTTTATATGTCGAGGAGTTAGCTTTGTCTACACCAGTGATACACAAACCTTCCCTTCTCGTGGACTGTCTTGTGAATCGAAACAATGCGCTGTATCGAAAATTTTGCATTGTGTTGCTAGTGCTTTGAAGGTTTTGATGTGTTACGAAACAGACGAGACCATTTTGTATTTGATTTTTGCTAGATTTGAAATGGACGCCCGGTTACTCCTACGAAACCATCTCCATCACTCCATCATCACAGTTATTCTATATTCAGTGGGACCCTTTCCATTTGCAGAATTCTGAAGATCTTTTGTAGAGCGGGGGGGGGGGTAGTGTTAGGAGCGGCGCTGTACCTCTCCTGTAGACATTACAACAGCAGTGCTCATCCTGCACTTTTAATAAGATTTTTAATAAATGATGCCTTGAACGTTTTCATATGTTAGGAGTCGAAAGTCAATAACACAGAGTTATCGTTTGTCATATGAATTTTGCTGGAGGGGCTTTAATCACGACGAACATTTTTAGAGAATGATCCAGACTGAAAAGAGAGCAAAGAGGGTTTTTCCCAAATTTGTGTATTGTGGATTACCTTTCTTAATGACGTGACTATACCACTGGCTGCCGTAAATCAAGGTGTAAGCAGTTGTAAGATTCTGGAGGGCACCGTCACGTCACCGTCACCATTCCACAGGATCCAACCCAAGGTTGTGGAAATGCATTACTGTTGGGCGTTTTTGTACCGGAATCGTGAGAAGTGGGAGGTGGGAGGTGAGCTATTAAGTGTGTGTAATGAAAATAGAATTTAAAGGGATGGGGGAGATGACATGTGGATTCGAGAAGCATTTGCAATATAGTTCTACCGGAACGCTAATTGTCTAGTGTATAGTTATCCGGTATAGTTCTACCGGAGCGCTAAATAGCTGTCTTAGATAATTAAGTTAAAATCTTTTAAAAATCTTTCCAAATACTTTCTTTTAATTTCGTGCCATGCGATACTTCCCCTAAGATATTTGGAAAGGTCTCGTACGCTGCTGATTGACGTCCGTCATTACTGTTGAAAGCGCCTTAATATACAAGCGTTGTAAGGGCGAACAATGACTAGTCGAATGAAGGAACGTCATTGGTCGTGTTAGTAGTTACGCTACTTTGTTTTGGTTTACGGCAAAAGCAAAATAGCCACTACTCTCAGATGAGGTTAAAGGTGCTAAGCCCGCCATAGTAACATAATAGTGGGATATTATCAACCTGTATTTGTTATTGCGATGTATCCCCAAAATTTGCACAACTTTCAGTTGGATAGGAATTAGCTATTCACGTAGTTAATATGTTTGTAAACAGAGTTCTATTCAAAACTGTAACATTTGATAATATACTTGGCGACGACGGTTGCTTTTTCAAAATTTAAACTATTTTGTGGCAATCCCTTCCCGAACTCTTAAGTTGTCAAATTTTCCATGGTTGTGTAGCAGGAAGGAAGTATTAGTTTTTCGGTACGGTTTACGTATACCTGAGTACAAGCACGGCAGCTGTAAAGTTCTTCCCTTGTAAACTAGCCGCCATTTTTGTCATGATAAATGACCATATAAACTTGACAATACAATAGTTTGAATCTGTTTTCGTTTTCAGAGATTGTTGCTAACGGAGGTGTTACCTTCAGAGGGCGTTCCTTTAAAGTTGATGTTCACACGAAGTTATGCCTCACGATTTACTATCGTATTTTACGTCATTGTTGTATTCAAACGTTCTTACCCCAGCTCAGTTGTGCAACTTTTCCCCTTTTTACATCGTCTTTAGTGATGTTACCCTCCAAGTGTTAGGAAGCTTTGTATCTTTCATCTTTTATATCTTTTATCTTCTTTTTAACATGAAAGTATATTTGAATAGCTTGTTTTGTACTTAAGTTGTCCAAATCTTAATTTAAGGAGGGAACGTAATTGTGAAAGGGGTTCCTGTCTGAACATAAAATGCTAATCTAATACTCCCATTTCCTTATCTGTTCCATAGGTACCAGTTCAATGGTTGATTATGTGGTACTCAAAAAACGTAGCATCTACCTTCCTGATTGGTAAGTACTTTCATGAAAAAAGTGTTTATTGATACTGTTACACTGAAGCGGATTGTTGTGACTCATGTGACTGGAGACTTTCAAGGGAAGGTCCAAAAGATGGTCCATTACCACAAAGGTAAAAAGTTACATCACAGTTGGTGCAAGTGTCTGCCAATCACATTTGTCAATGTGAAGGAAGTATCTACGTTGTGTCGTAACCATTTGCACCGATTGGCAGACACAGGAGGAGACACCATCTTTTGGGAGAGGGAGGGACGTACCTATCTCCCCCGCCCCCTTTTTTGTTGTTTTTGTTACAAGCCTTTCCTGCCAGTAAGGAAGCTACACACGGTAACTGGAAGGTACAAGGATAAGAGGATGCTGAAATTAACTAATAGTGAGTGACGCCAGGTGAGGTTCTGTAATCTTGCCGTTGTCTTTATCCCGTTCTTAGATAAGATTCAGTTCAAAGGGTGTGATGTTTTCGAAGAAAGTTTCCGATGTAAAAGCCAGAAAGTTGTTGGGTGGCGCAAAATGATGGCAACTTGAAAAACATTTTAAGTAACAACACGAGCAAGTTTATAAAAATTAGTCCTAAATTCACGGGAGTTAGATCTATGATAACGTGATTCATTCAAGTTCTTAAGAGCTTGGTTTCCACTATGTGCTTATAGGGTTTACAACGAGCTTAAATATGCTCTTATGAAGCGCTTCAAAGTCACGTGTTTATTTCCACTGCGTACTTAAATTATTTCTAACGTGTGGTGCATTGGAGAAAATGCCCACTACTGCCAAGATATTAGAATTGTAGGAAGATAAGGCCAGATTCTTTCACTGCTACTGTAAAAAAGAAGCAACGGAGAACAAGAGGAAGTATCTTTCCAGGGCCAGATACGTCTTCAGTGATAGAAAAGAACCAAAAACATTTCAGACTTTTTGTTTCAAGAACTCAAAAGCGATCTGGACCGTTTTATTGATTCATTGCAATGTGACCAGAGCGATTTGGGCATTTAGATCGAGGAAAGCATCTTAAAAGAAGCACTGGAAGCCGTTGCCCATTTAAGGAAGATAGAGGGAAAAGGTTTTATCATATCGGCAAGAATTTCATCCTTGAGTAAATTGGCCATTTTTGCTAATTCTATTTTATGATAATAATTCAAAATATTACATCGGTTTTATAGCTAATTCGAAACCCATTGTATGCTTCATTTTCGAACTTTCAGTTGCGCTTAAATATCAAAATGATCTTGACAATTTTGACCTCGCTTATATCGCGTTAATGTTCCCTACTAGAGCTTTTGTTGTGCGCTTAAGATTAAGTGCGCTATAAGAACGTCGTGGATATTGAACCTAATGAAACCTTCTGTTTATTCCGTTATCGTATGCGATAAATTACAAAGGTCAGGATTTTTTCCATCCGTTATAATAGTTATTGAAGGGAGATTTAGAATGTAATTTTCTCAGCCGGAGAAAGGCCAATAGTTTTCGTGGATTTTGGTTGATGGAGACCCAGATGATGACATTTGATGAGAAATAATTGTCACGAACAAGGATCAAGGTTAACGGGAAGTGATAGCTGAGGCTTGCTTAATTTTTAGGCAAGCCGTGGTGTTTGGTAGGCATTTTGTACCGTATACCCATGAATCATTGTAGATTATGAGTATAAAATCACCACGGAACCATAGTGGGAACAGTCACCCTCCTGGAGGATAACTTCGCCTACTTTTTATAAAGGAAAAATGTAAGAAGAACCCTTTCTTTCGGAGGGCTGGGTTTCTTTTGGCAAATAGTTTATAATGTGTGAATCATGGTAACGATACTAGTATTCATGACATGCGCATAGAGTGATACGTGTGATTGGAGGGGCTCAAGAAGGACACCAGAGTCAACAGGCGTTCTGTTTAAGGTCTGGTGAGATACTTCATGCTTTGGAGATCAGTGGTACGTTTTTAAACATATTCTTGTTAGTACAGAACTTGAATAGACAATTGCTCAAGCAATTTGGTTTGATAAATTCTTGTCGGTTCATCGGCATGGAATTATCAATCATGTACAGAAGAACGTAGTTGCGTATCTTACAGCTGAGGTGGAGTTAACCAAAAATCAGCGTTTCTTTTGGTCGATAATTGTAGGAGGACTAGTGAGCACGGGAAATACATTTTAATCCTTTAATATTTTAAAGGAGGATTTTAATTCAAATTCTTTTATTTTCA
The DNA here is from genome assembly GCA_010016025.2 of Alatinidae sp. Z8VKAUB7J3. Taxonomy (NCBI): domain Eukaryota; kingdom Metazoa; phylum Cnidaria; class Cubozoa; order Carybdeida; family Alatinidae; species Alatinidae sp. Z8VKAUB7J3. The sequence continues at coordinate 27,025,136 of JAAAKM020006971.1, read as the reverse complement.
CCTACTAGAATCAAGGTAAAATTTAAAGTTTAGAACGTCCGAAAGCTAAAAGAATTTATATTTAAAAAAAAGGAAAGGCAGTATTTAGCAAGAACGTGTTGCGACATAACTCTTCGTAACTTGTTGATGTAGTTTTGGAAAAACTGAGGGCCTTCCAAGCTGCATCCCCCGCATCCCCGAATTTGATCCAATCTTCAGCTGCCATTTTTCAAGTTTGAAGTAGGGCGTTATTAATTTAATGGCCCCGCTGCTTATCAAGCGGGCTTCATTGAGAAATTGCTTTATGAATTTATTGTCCGGGAAGAGGTGGGGGTCAGTTTAGCAGAACAATGATCTAAGTGGCTATAGAAGCTTTAGATTATACTATTTCGTACAAAGCCATTAAGTTTTATGCTGGCTGGACCATAAGTTACATTGAAGGACGAATTAGCACTTTCGAAATAATGGGGTCTTCAAGTCCCTAGCTCTCCCTATGGTACCTTCCCAGGATTTCTGTCACCCTAGTTTTGATTTTAATTGAATACGTGACAATGTTGTACATGACCTGCTGCTTGCAAATCCGCACACAAGAAATATGTTAGGCTTGAAATTGGATTTAACGCACTGATTGCCATTCGTTTATTATGGATGGATGAAATTTGGTCTTAAGGAGATAACGGCCTTTCTTGCTTATTAAAGTGTACTCGGACCGATTTTTTTCAACCCAGCGTTTGCTCGCATGGTACTTTGAGAGAAGGAATTACTTTTCAGTTGAAGTGAATAAGCGTAATAGCCACGTTAATGGAACGGAACAGCACCGCATGTCGCATTTGGTGAGAAAAGACAGCTGTCAACTGTCATGTTACCTTTGCGATGATAACTTGGTTGTACCTTTTAAAGTGAAAAGGTCCCACATTTTGATAACAATATGCGTCCCTCTCTCCAAATTTAATTTGTTGGAAGAAAACAATTTTCTTAAGCAAAATTTTCCGTTCGTTGTCCTTTCATTCAATATGTAAACATCACAGCATTACTTGAAAATCCACAAACACCTGTCTTTCTAAAAGTCTCCATTCTCGACCTTACCTAGTTGAAGTGCTCATCGTGTTGCGTGGATTTACCATGTCAAGAGCGCTATTTCTATTCTTCGCGCCAAGGCAACGAGGGAGAATTCGCCATTCTAATTTTTTGCAATCCGTTGCCATGAATTTGGGTCAAGCCAATAAGCCATAACATCTCTGTGGAACATTCCTTTTTGTCGCTGTCCGTGGTATAGTGCCTTGGTGATAAGCTTTTTTGTTTGCCAGGCTTTCAATACCACTAGGAATTAAATCATTCTTTTGTACATCACTAAGACATGCTGTTCGAGTGACTGGCAGTACACCAGCAAGATAGCTTTTCTTTTCGTTTTTGCTTTCCCTGTATCTAACACGTAATACTCTTTCTGAACCCAATTGTATCGGAGGGCTTTGTGGTGGACTAGATTGATAGTGACAACCACAAGTTTTGAGAGATGGCCAGATTCTACATTTAGCATTCTAATTTCAATCTCCCACTGTTTATCAAGGCAGCATTGTGGAAGATTGCGATACGAAACGGGGTTTGTTGTTATAGGAAACATAATGTAGTGACATTCATTTCTTCAGACGAACACAATGAATTGACATTTAGATCTCACTGATAATTGTTTCCTATATTCGGAAAATGAAAACTTGCAATATCATCATACATCGTAACGGTCATTCAGTCCGCTCGGTCAGACATGGTCGGTACGCGATGTAAAATGATACAAATATATGGTTATTTCTATAAAGTTTGTGTATGCATCGTTTGAAAGAATGGGTAGTCTTAAAGTTAGACCCTTTCCCGTGTTTTGTTCCTTAACATGTGACGTACGAAACGGCCGAAAATATTTGTTCAGCACAAAGTTTAATGTACAAAAATAGCCAAAATTTCAGCCTATGATTCTAGAAATACTTCTGAACTTGTCCATTATATATTTTGAGATAAATTGATAACTATTTCAGCGAAGGACCTAACCTAGAAAGTGTTTTCGGAAGCTTGAAAGTGCAAGGAACGAGTAGTCTAAGCGGAGTAGCAAATTGTATCTTTCTTGTACTTTTATTATATCAAATTGTATTGCAAATTGTATATGTCTGATCGTTTTGGTTAGATCAGTTTATTGCCGCTGTTGGTCAGATTAGTGCGTATGTTTCATTAGAGGAGGTAAGGTCATGTAGTTGAGTCTCTCTCGGATCTTCCTCAACTGATTGATAGTACAACTTGCCAATCTATCAATTTACCAGCGAATCAAATAATCAATCAAAGAACTTGTCTATCAATAACCCACCCAATGAATTCAGCGATCGATCAATCAGTTACTCAATATCAAACCATCAATCCATCAAAGTCAACCAACCAAGCGTCTACTCATTCAGTTAATCGATCAGCAGATCAGTCAGTTAATCAAATAGTCAATCAATCAGTCAATTAATTTGTTAATCAATCAGTCACCTAATTAGTCAGTCGTTCAATTAATCAATCAGTCAGTCAGTCAATCTTTCTGACAGTCAGTCAGTCAGTCAGTCAGTCAGTCCACCAATACCTCAATCAATAATTCCACTAATAGATCAGTAAGTTAATGGATCGGTAAATTAATCAGTCCACCAATAAATCAATGTACTATCAATTAATCAAGCAGTTAATCAATCTGTCAGGCAATTACTCAAGCAGTTGATCTGACAGTGAGTCAGTCAGTCAGTCCACCAATACCTCAATCAATAATTCCGCTAATAGATCAGTAACTTAATCGATCGGTAAATTAATAGTCCACCAATAAATCAATGGATTATCAATTAATCAAGCAGTTAGTCAATCGGACAAGCAATTACACAAGCAGTTTATCAATCTGACAGGCAATTAATCAAGCAGTTTATCAATCTGACAGGCAATTACTCAAGCAGTTGCTCTGACAGTGTGTCAGTAAGTCAGTCAGACAATCAGTCAATCAGCCAACCAATAAATGAATCAATTGGTCAATCAATCAATCAATCAATCAGTCAATCGATTTTTTAGGCAATTACTCTATCTATTGGTTTGTCGATCAACGTCACTCACGCAATCAGATATTTAGTTAGTTAGTTAGTTAGTTAGTTAGTTAGTTAGTTAGTTAGTTAGTTAGTTAGTTAGTTAGTTAGTTAGTTGACGGCGGCAACGGTCTTTGAAGGTCGAATGCATACCCATCTAAGTAACTAAACCAAAGGTTCCGCAAATTATACTTGCACTTAGGTGTTTTATTTTTAGGCTTAAACAGGCAGTAGTTTGCGCCACCTCCATCTCCCCTAGAAAACTCCCTATGGTCAAAGTATACAACTTTACTAATAGGCTGATAGGATTGGACAGTTAAGTGCGTGAGATACGATGCCAGCGCGAGTTTTATCTCAATTTCCGTTTCTGCTTTCGCAGCTTTGTATAGGACATCATAGGTGTCTGGAATGTTATTAATCAAGACCTTTCCAAAGCCACCCCGCCTTAAGACAAACTGAGTTTGGTCATACCCTTTTTTGCTTAGCGCGCGTTTCACGTCACTCGGGATATATCTGCCATATTTTGAATAGATCGACTGCAGCTTGTTTGTTTGATACGGGAGCAACTTCGCACGAGCAAAATTAATGTCATCACTAGGAGACATAACAGCCACCAGCTTCTTATCAGCTCTCTGGGCAGCAGCCAAGATTTGTGTATAAGAGTCGTATGTAAACGCCCCAGCAGAACTTGAAGTAATACTAGCTACGATTATCGCTAATGAAGTAATTACCTTCCTCATTCATTACCACCTGTACAGTGTTGCCATTAATTGATGTTCCATTAAACTCATCTAAAGGTATTAGGTAATCCTCTCCTTCAGCACTCACAAACACTGCCTTCCATGAATCATCGTCAGAACGATTCAATTGTTCTAACTCTACAGGGGTAAGTATACGTTCTAGCGAAGCTGGTAACTCCTCCAGCCTTAACGTGGACTCAATTGCAGTACGTAACTGATCTGGTGAAGTAGTTTCGTAGAAACTTGAAATGCTTTCTAAGTCTTCCTTAGGGATAACATGTTTCGTTAACTCAGAAGTTTCTGCCTGAACTTCTTTTCCAGCTAAGTTAACCGCTGCATTTTGTTCAGTTGTTTTGGCCGCTATTTTTACGTCTTCAGCCGAATCACAACCAAGCAATAGGACAGAAGCAGCTGCCACTACTAATAGGTTCTTCTTCATTTAGGTTTTCCATTTGTTTGTTAGCTCAGAACCGTGATTAGTTTGCGTTCTGAACCGTCGTCGGTAGCGACAAATTTTAAACCATGATAACTCAATTTAAATCGATGCGCACCAAGGTGCTCAATCACTTTTGCCTTACTCAAAGCCGTCATTATGAACTGACAGATGTTTTGCCCTACCATCAAACCTTGTTCAATGAATACGTTTAATGCTCGAGTACTTAGACGGTTTAGAATGTGGATGGAAATCATAATTCCACTTTCTTTGTGTGTATGCTGGTAAACCACATCCTCCGTCTGACTTACCTTAATTCCTAGCAAGGTCAAGTTTCGTACAAACAAGTCTTCACCTTGCTCATAAAGTTCTCGAGTCGAAGCCGTGAAGCCACCGAATGTCCAAAACATTGAGCGATATTTCACTTGGAATTGGCAAACATCTCGCTCCAAAGTAATTAACTCGCCATGAATAGCAGCTTCATAAGCTTCTGTGCGCATCCATTCGACTAGGCCATATCCATTTCCCATTGATAGATCATACGTCTTATAGTTGATGTAGTGGTGCATTAATAGCATACTTGCATCGTTGATTGACTCTTTGCCAATGTTGATACCAAAACCATTAATGCTAGAGTGAAGCACATCTCGCTTTACACACTCGTCAACTGCCCACTGTTCAGGAATGTTGATAAGTACCGCATTTGAAACTAACGATGGATCTGCACTTAGATCGCTCGTTTCTTCTTGAGTAAGGTGGTTGCTGTTTTGGGTCATGGTTTTTACCTGGGTTTCTATTAATTCCCTTTAAACATACACACCTCAACATACAAGCTAACATTTCAAGGCTAGAGATCAGAGTCTCCTTAATTTCAAGGTTTGTGATAGTCAAGAGCTCATACCGAATCCTAGGGTGAAAAAATGAGAGTTACAGGGCACATCGCTGTGGGTGCAGCATCGTACTTATATACCGCCACCTTTCTTCCAGAGCACTCTGTATTTAACAATGGTCCAATCATCTGGTTCGCTGGACTATTTCTAACTTTGTTTGGAGCACTTTTGCCAGATGCCGATTGCCCTGAATCTACTGTAGGAAAGAAAATCCTGATCATTAGCTACCCCCTATCACTTGTGTTTGGCCACCGAGGTATTACGCATAGTCTATGGGCGATATTTGCTATGCTCTGGTTGGGATATTACTTCTATGGCATTTCGTTCAATTCAGAATTGGCCATTATTCCTTGTATAGCCCTTGGATATCTAAGTCACTTGTTTGCCGACTCATTAACACCGCAAGGCATAAGACCTTTTTATCCATCGAGAAAGCGGTTCTGCATACCCATAGTACAAAATGGACTTATCGAATTTATCGTCTACGTGCTAATTCTAAGCTCCGCGGTTTGGGCCTACTTCAAACTTGGCCCCGGAGCGATCGATTTTGTATCTGGTTACGGATTTAGATAAAGGACTGTGACAGATCTAATTTCTGAATTTTTCTATTTTTTTTATTAAAATGTAAGTCATTGTATTTATTGGCTCATAGTTAACTTCGGTCATGACACTCCCAATCTAGGGTGGAGATCAGTCAAATACCGAAATTATTTGTTATTGTTATCTCAACTCTAAAAATTTCTTGTAAGGATAATTGAAGATGAATCTGAAACTTTCTCACTCAGCGGCTTTAATTGCAGCGGCTCTATTTACCGGCACTATGGTTGGTTGTGCTTCAACAGAAGAGCCATCAAAGCAGGTCGAAGTAACACCTGAAGAACAAAATATCATCAATAAAACAAAAATCACCCAAGCGCTACTAAACATCACGCCTGAATGGTACCTAGCGCCACCCCAATCAACTCGTGGTGATATTTATGCAGTAGCAACTGCGGTAAATAGCGATATCCAATTTGCAACAAACCGAGCTGTATTGTTGGGTGAGCAGCAAGTTGTAAAAAAAATGGCCACAGAAGTCAGTTCACTTGAAACCAATGACATCACTAACTCAGGTGGCAGCAATAACGTTGTTTCAACTGAATATATTGAAGCAAGAATCAACCAAGCGGGGCTGTTCGGCCACAATGTAGTCAAGCGCGAATATTTCCCAGACCCGGAAACTGGTGAGTTCCGTGTCTTTGTAATGATTCATTTGGACGCAAAAGCCAAGGCAGACATTCTAACTGCCGCAGCGGAAAGCGATGAAACCCTTCGCGAGAATGAGCAATTGCAAAAAACGATCGAAGATCTTAAACAAAAAGCAGAAGCCGAAGAGCAGGCAAAGAAAAACGCTTAATAACTCAGAAGCTCCTAGCTAAATTTTAATCTAGCATTGCACCCACACTCCCCCAAGTGGGTGCTCATTCTCAGAAGTACCTCCTATGATTTTTTCAGCCTTCTCAAACCTAGACCTTCACAAATCATTCACGCTGAACGATGCAATTATTCAGGCATATGCGAACATGGCTAGCCGTCAAAGCCTCGTATTTGGTGAACATTACTCTTATGAAGCATTCAATCGCCTGACAAACACCTCTGAGTCTATCAGTGGATTCAACTCAAAAATGTTGAATGACTACTTTGTAATGCCTGTTATCAGTGCTGGTGGTTTATCGTTTATTAGGGATAACACTGAGCACTTGAAAGTTACAGCTCATAATCTACTTCGTGAAGACACAATCTCACTAAACCATCATTCACTTGTAAAGTCCGATACACCATCTAGCATGAGAATTACGGGTTGTATGTTTTGTGGCGAGTATCGGGGCAATCCAATTTACGGCTACGTATCTATAGATGAAGCTCTAGCGCTAGCTGGACTTTCTGAGATAACTGACATGCGAATAATCAACGCTCTTCTATTTGAAACGGCAATGTATAGAGCTATGCAGCGTGTAGATCGAGTTTTGTTACCTGAGCATTTCATTCAATTTCAAGAGCTTCATGAGTTAAGAAACTTTGTTCATTTTAGAAGTAACACTTTCAACCATGAAGCATTCAAAGCAGCATCGGAAGTAATTAGTTCTCGAGAAGATTACTTGCGTGCTACCAGTAAGGTTTGGAATCGCGATTTTCACGCTCAATTAACATTTCTTAGCTTTTCCATTGCGGAACTCGCTGGAAAAAGAAACGTACCACTTGATGAGATTAGACTAATCACCTACAAAACCGCCGGAGATGCTGCATCAGAAAACGCAAATATGAGCCCTATAAACGGCTCTCATTACTTACTAGCTCTAACTGAAGAAGAGTCCCAAACTTTATCAGTTGTAGTTCGTGAGACGGTAAATGGTCGATTGAAGAGATGTTACGACAAAGCTGGTCTTGTCCATGTAAAAGCGGATGCTGTATATAGTAATGACGATTTTGACTTTGATTCCAAACAACCAGTAAGGCACCTTACGAGTTCTTATAACAATTTAAATGGCAAACGTGGAAATTTCATAGGCGCTTACTGCTCATTAGTTTTTAATGACCAATCGATTCATTCAGAATTTGTTGACTCTCAAGAAATTCTCGAGATAGCAGAGTGTTCTGAAATTGATACTTGGGAGGGTATTTTTGCGGATCGAATGAGTATCAAACATGCCATTTCTTCTGCCCTCTCAACTTGTGATTGGGACCATAAAACTCCAACAGTCCCCATTCACGGCTATCACTAAAAATTCAATATTCAGAAAAGGCCTCTCGAAAGAGGCCTTTTCGCTTCTTCTCCTTGAAAATACCTTTCATTAGCAGGATAATTCGTGGGCAAATCTCCCTGCACCCTCCGTTCAAATTCAATCTACGGCTAGTTCATCATGACTAAAAATTTGTGTTTAGCGATAATGGCGGCAAGTATTCCGTTTGCTTCCAACGCGGCTGTTGAAAAAGTCTCGTTCTCGGATGTATCCGGAGCCCCTCAGGAACGCTCTATATCCCAAAACAACGAGATCTTTATCAACAATAATTCCTCCGTAGCTTTCTACGTTAGTTCAGGGCTCGACCGACGTCTTAGGTTTGTTCTTAAAAAAGGCAACACTGTTGTTAGTGACTCGACAACAGACGTCATAAACATCGATGACCTAATTAAACACAACGGGAAAAGTTATTATGGCAAAGTATTCAATGCTGACATAAGCAGTGATGCCACTTACTCAATTGAAGTATCCACTTTAGCTCTCGATTCTAGTGTCATTGATACGGAGAGTTATATCGTTTCTCGTGATACCACGCCCCCGACATCTGGCAACGTAACGATCAGCTCTTATGGTGGCACTACAAACGCACTAACACCTAGTGATATCTGGTATACGGGCTACTACAGTAAAAATTATTTCCAAGTAAGCGATATCTTGGATAACTCTTCTGGCATCTCAAAAGTAGAACTAGTTTCTTATACTACCGAAGGTGGAAAGTCAGAGTACAAGAGAAAAACTGTCGCATATGATGCGAATCAAAAGTTAGCTCGCTTTAACTTCAATACCGATAGCCGTTTTCTGCCAAATGGTGATAATGCGGAGACGATCTTTGGTGTTGAGTTTCATATTACCGACCGTGCTGGCAACACCTACAGAACGCAAATGCAAAAACTCTACTATGATACGGTTGGGTCTAAAGGTTTAGAGTTAATTGCCTATCGTGAACCTGGAAGTAAAAATGTAATTGGTGGTCAAGAAGGATATGTGCCATATGTTCCTGGTAGTACGGTTAACGAAAACCCAATATCAATAATGTATAGGTTACCTGCAAGCGAGTATAAATCAAATCGACGTGGTGGTTATGGGCCTGTTGGTCAGTCAAAGGTAATTACTGATCAAGATGACGGCTTTTACTATGTGATTTTCACTAGACCTTTTGGTTTCACTAATGGCAACCATGTACGTTTCACCGACCAACGTACTTGGACCACATCTAACATAAGTTATAACCTAAAACTTAGCTCTTCTGCTCCCAAAGCTCCTGTCAGAGTCGGAAGTGCAGAATATCTTTGGTCTGACATAGGCTGGGCATCGTGGAACCGTTGGCTAATTCAAAACACACAATTACCAATTACTATTACAGGTTCTAGACAAAGAGTCGAACCGCGTCCATATGTTCAAAGATGGAGTCATTCTGGTCATGAGTGTTTTATCCCTGCTGGTGAAGAATACTGTGAAATCCATCACCCAGCTAAGACTCTAGCAAAAGGGTCATCTGGCTATTTTCATGAAGGCTCAACAATCGAGTCTGCAGATAAGTCTTTGTACGGAGAGCCAAGCTGGGCAGATGCTACATATAATGATCAGCACTATCCGATTATTAATTCAATCTCTCAAGAATCCCTCTCTCTCGTTGCTAACATTGAACAGCCTGCTGCTGGTTCTTGGTTTGACCATCTCAGATTAAAAGATGTTTGGATAGAAGATGAAAACGGTAAAAGGCTTTCTATAAATAGAACTTCTTTAGCTAGAAATGGCATCTATTATGAAGCTAAATTTGATTTAAACACTCTTGAAGAAGGTGAACACGATTTATTTGTTGTGGCCCTAGAAAATCATGGCCCAAAAACAAAAAAGGCGGCTTTTAAATACTTAAGTGACAGGTCAGCACCTGAGTTATCCATCACGTATCATGGCGAGGACACTCCTGACACAATCGCTAACCTCCGCGACCTTGTAATTAACATTAACGACAATCTTACGGAAGTTAAAATAGAACAAATCTCATTAAAGAGTACTGACGGTTTAGTAGATGTAGTTCTGGGATACACTCTGAAATCTGAAAGCAACGCGGGGCTATCAAAAAAGTATAGTCCGGAACTACCGAGACTATTTCCGACGCTAGATGAAGGCATTACTTATAAGATGAATGTTCAGGTAAGTGATGCGTATGGCAATAGAGCGACGATGGAGAAAACTTTCATGTATGTCCCTGACAACCTAATTCAGATGGGTGTCATACAATATTTACCAGTCGATCGTGTTCTTCTAGATGCAAATGATGATGCTTTGGCTAAAATCACTTCAAATGAGCTTAAGCTTGATGATGGGCGAATGGCTACTGGTGAACAAAAAGCATTCGTAAGTTTAAAAGCTAGTGCAGAGTATGCCGTTCTAGTAAATAGTGATGTTGTAGTTAAACCTGGTGAGACCAAAGAAATCACAATTGATTTGGGCGACACTGGAGGAAAACTCAACATCCCGATCCACCCAGAAAAACAAGCCCAAGAGGGGGTTAGTAGCATCCTGTTTGAGATTCCTCAACTCAAGTCAAAATATGACAACTAACCCATAGAGGCTTCATCATAAAACGCCAGTGAGTATGATATCACTGGCGTTTTTTTAAAGAGATTTCAAGTGTTCTGAGAATGGTCCAGCCTCTAAAAATCCAGTTAACCGCGCACCTTCTATTTGTTCACCACGCTCATCCCAAAAATCGATGGTAGGTAAACCGAGTACACCCATTTTTTTGAGTAGTTCGATTTCTTCTGGTCTGTTCTTTGTGACATCCACTTGTAGCAATGTGAATTCCTCCAGCGTAGTAATAATACTGGGTTCATTAAAAGTGTACTTTTCATATTCTTTACAAGCCACGCACCAATCAGCATAAAAATCGAGCATAACCTTCTTACCACTCTTTTTAGCAATTTGAAGTTGCTTATCCAGATCTTCAATACTGGCAACCTTTTTAAATAAAACTTCAGTTGACTTTACCTGTGCCGACTCCACTCCAGTCACTTGATTGATAAGTTGTTGGGACGAGACGAATAGTCCAATAATAGAAACAATTCCAAAAACGCTTTGTTTCAAGCCTCCTAATTCAAATCTGGCTTTTATGTGATACAACCACCCAAATGTTGCGATGCCTAGACTAGACCACATTAAAGAAATCAAATAACTAGGCAAGATCCTTTCGAGCAAAAAGATAGGAGCTGCTAGTAGAATAAAGCCAAATAATACCTTCACTTGTGTCATCCACACTCCAGTTCTAGGTAGAAATTTATTACCAAATGTAGTGACTATCATTAAGGGCACTCCCATACCTATCGCAAGAGCATAGAGAGTCATCCCACCTGTCAAAAGATCACCACTTTGAGCAACGTAAAGCAATGCGCCTGATAGTGGAGCTGTTGTACATGGAGAGCAAACTAGACCAGAAATAGCTCCCATTGAGAAAACACCAACATAACTACCACCTGATTGTTTGTTACTTATATGGTTTAGCCTGGTTTGTATATTGCTTGGTAGTTGTAGGCTGTAAATACCAAACATCGACATTGAAAGGATAATGAATACAAAACTCAATCCAATCAATACGTAAGGGTGCTGCATGGCTGCTTGAAACTGCATGCCTGCCGAGGCAACCAGAAGACCAAGCAGTGTGTATGTTAGTGCCATTCCCTGCACATATATGAATGATAATGTAAACGCACGACGTAGACTCAGCTTCCCATTACCTAGAACGATACTAGTCAATATTGGATACATTGGTAGAACGCAAGGAGTGAAAGCAAGGCCAACCCCTAACAGAAAGAACATGAGAGGTGTCCACCACTTCGTTCCCAAATTATCAGCAATACTCTGTTGTTTTGTGACTAGCTTAGGCGGTTCTATCTTTGATTCTGTGACTTTTTTAGTGCTGACTATTTCATCCGGTGCAGATTCAAACTCACCTATTTTAATTTCACGTGTTTCAGGCGGGTAGCAGAACCCCGCTTCCGCACAGCCTTGGAATTGAACAGAAATTGTTGCTCCCTTTTGCCACTTTATCAATGGAACTTCTGCAAACAAGGGGGCCTTGTAAATGTGTACATCTCCGAAGAATTCATCTTTATGTGGAGTACCATCGACCATTTGAAGCTTGCCAATTGTTACATTCTTTCCAGCAACAGATATCTTCTCTTGGTAGAGGTAATATCCATCTCTTACTTGCCAGTCAAGCGTAAGTGAATTGTCTTGTTGGTAGTGATTGAATGCAAATGCCTGATCAACAGGTAGAAAGCTGCCCTCTCCTCCCGCAAAAGTGGAGTCCTGAGTAGAATTAAATATGTTTTTGTCTAGTGTTGCTGACGTTGGGTTGACAGTAAGCATTGTTCTTATCAAAGAGGCATGCGTAGCATAATAATAATAGATAAAATGAAAGCAGATGGAAGGCGAAAGATTAACACTAAAATCTTCACCTTAGCTTTTGAGCCTTGATGGCTCAATGGTTAAGGCGTTGGTTTAGTAACCATGGGGTCCCGGGTTCGAATCCAGTCAGCGCCATTTAATTGCAAGCTATTGTGGTAATGCTCCACTCTTTGTGAATTATATATATATATATAGTTGCCAAGCTGCGAATTTTTCTGGACGAAAAAAGGAGTAAATGTTGCGGGAATTTAATGTTGCGGAAAGGATTTTTTTAAAAATATTGCGGGAATTAGAAGTTGCGAATTTCAAAATGGCCAAAAAATTACATAGAAAAGGTTATCTCGGTATATCGGTAACTCGACTTCGCGGAACTAGTTAAGCAGATAAAACAATTGCCGTTAGAGTCATAAACAGAACAAAATCACCCAAGTTGCGAATTGCTGAAAAATTAAAATTTGCGGAACAAAAAATTGCGAAAGTTGCGAGAAAATTTTCGCAACTTTTAATTCCAATAACATTTTGTTCCCGCAACTTTTTGTGGCTGTAAGGTAATTCAAGCCGAATATATTCTGCTGTTGTAGAAAATATTAAAGGAGTCAAAAACTTTGAATGGTCAAACAAATATAACTGTTACCCTACAGAAAAAAGCACCTACAGGGAAAAACAGCATGTTACAGAAAAAAGGTGAAAGGTAGGTATAACGCCTTGTCGTACACCTTACTTTTGGACGCCGTTGAAGGAAACGAGTTCTTAAACTGTAATTTTCGTTGGGTTTTTCAGTTCTGCATTAAACAATTCATTATGCAAGTTCCTGCAGTTTTATGGAACTAGAACGTGAATAAATAAAATGTTATTCTAAAGAAACCCGTTATATTTTGCGACTTTGCTGACCACACAGCTACTTTATCTTAATTTTTGATATTCTTTTCTCGGAGGTAGTGTAGTACGCTCTTCTCTTCACCATTTTATACCATTTTATAATGATATGTGTGTTATCAGCGAACGTCAACAAATTTTCAATAGCCTAAATTGGTAAACACATGTTTGCTAGAAGGGCACCAAAGACCAAACTCCCACTCGCAAAGTATGTTAACAGTACAGCAGTTGTCTCATAACTGCTACCTTCTTACTATTAACATAATTGTGACCCCTTAGCTTTTCTCTGTAGCTAGGCCTCTTTTTCTTAGATGTTCAAGTGGAATTGGATCGACAGAAAGAAAAGTCTAGAGAAGGCGTAAATGGAGGACAAAGTACAACAAAGGAAGTAGACTGGCAGATGTCGAGACTTGCACAAAGGTCTCAAGTTGCGCAAGAAGCTACCAACCGAAGGCAAAAACTGCAAACCTACTAATGTAGATGCGACCAGCAGGTAACAAGGCCGGCATTGCAAAAGCGGAGGCATGTTTAAAACTCTGCAACTTGGAAAATATTTGGAGCATTTAGAAGTTTGAGCAATTTGTGTCACAAAAGACGTAAAACTTAATAACGATTTGACTGTGTTGATCATAACGTTAACTCAGGAATCGGCTTTGAAAGAACTCCATTGTCAATAATGCTTTTTTTATATTGAACTTCACCCCCAATTCACAACAAAATGCTTAAAAATAAATTTCTGATTAGCTATATATAGACTTCAAGAATGTCCGCATATCGTTGGTGAAAAGAGCAGGGAGCTAAAAATACTCGAAGTTCTCGATAAGACCATCGGTTGATAAATAGAACTCTGGAAGGAGTCACGATTCCAAAGACAGTTCTCTGAGTAATACACAGATAGTATTTCGTTTAGAATAACTCGATTCAAATGTACTGTAATGCTCCCTAGAAAGCTTTTATTGGACTCGCGTGAGAAAAGATTTCATAGAGGCAAAAAATTGAAGTTTCACCTGCTTGCCCTTAAAACTACATGTTGCTTTGAGAGATTCTTGGAAAGATATTGTGTAAAGCTCTCCTCACTTACGAGGACAAGCTAATTTTGAGATCAAAGTTAAACATACCAAACAAGGATTATCGTTGTCTTTTGGAAGATGTTTGTAGGAGACTTATTATAAGTAGATCGTGTTGAAGTAGATTGTAGAATTAATGGAGCCACCTCCCTTTCTTTAATGAATCCTTCTTGTGTCAAACGCAGAATTTCTCTTTCTTCTGAAACACAAACCTTAACAGACCTTTCGCATTCTGTTAGTGACACCTTACGATTTAAGCCGAACTTAGAATGAGGGCAGTGCTTCAGAAGTACAGAATACGCTGTGCTTACTAAATCATTGAAACTACGCCATGGCTAATAATGCTGGTGTTCCAGCACTGGACTTAATGACTGTTCTCCAGGAAGTAGAACTCCATGTATCCGACCTCCAAAGAAGAGCGAGCAATAGAAGGTAGTGTAGAGCGCTGATCATGAATTCAGACGCAACCATGAATAATGGTGAAAAAAATATGAGCAGAGATTTTAAAATCCTTCATCTTAACAGATTGAGTTTCCTTGATTTAAAGGGACCAAATGCAGCACTCGGATTACATGAATTGATCTGTACCACACTCTCTCAGTAGTTCACATGCCTATTGTAAGTTTGGTTTAAAAAGCATTCTAATTCTTACCCTATTACCAGATTACCCTAACGTTAGGAAGAATGGAATAGGCAAAATATATCCAGTAACCTCGGTAGAGGGGGTGCTAACAGGGTAGTCCTCACTTATATCCCTCTTTGCTTTTCAACAACATTTCTTACAAAAAGACACAGAAGGCTGGTTAATGATGCAATCTGCCCTCTGCCTGAGAGAGAGTAAAAACCATGATATGATGTTTTCCAGGCCAAAGTAATGAAAGAGAGATACTTTTTCATGCCTAATTATAAGGGGGTCATATTGCATTTTTCAAACATTTCACCCCATAGCATTTTATATTAAGCCACCATTTTACCGAAATGTGATAGTATGATCTAGCCCCCATTTTATTATCAACCCCGCCATATTAGGCTTTTTAAAGTTTCTCAAGAAACAAAAATCGTTTAGTACCAAACAGAACTCTTAATGAGAACAAAAATTTGCAACAAAAATGTGTTGATTATTTCATGTTTACAGAAAAGAAACAAACCTTTTCAACTCAGAAAACCCGTATATTTCGAATTTGCTACCACACCATAAAATTGTACTGCAGAGTCTTCTGTAGTGGAATTTAGGTTTCAAAACAAATATCCCCCTTCATTTTAATCTTCACCCCCATTTTGAGGGTTTGTTTTTCATTTTTCACCATAGGTCATTTTATTACAATCCCCCACTTTATGAAAATCTAAAAAAAGTCCCCCTTCTTACTCGCCCCCCATGCAATGAAGCACAAAAGAGTACTCCAAAACCTTTTTTATTAACCAAAATCCTCTTTGAAATTCTTCGATTCGATTAGTGTCTTTATACATCACCATTTGAGACATAATAAACACTTAAGGGCTGCTGGTAACTGTATTTTATAAAAGTTTTCTTCAAATCTATCTCTCAATGATTTCTCCTTACATCAATAATTTATGGTAGTTGTTTCCATTTTTCTATTTCCTTTAAATTCGATTCAAGCCCTTGTCTCCTTGTAATTAAGAATCATATTATGTTGTACTTTAGTATAGATAAATAAAACCCAATAAGAGTAATCCCTTTTATGCTTCACGCGGTCAACTTGACAGTGTCTGGCATCTGTAGTCTGCCGGACAAACAAATAGGCAGACAAACTGACCCTGTTTTGTTATTGAAAATGAGAGATGGTCACCGTCAATACCAGGCTGAAGAACGAACATGAAAACGACAGAGATGTCAGTCGATATCGATTTTATAAGCAGTATAC
>JAAAKM020006971.1:26982890-26996781 GCA_010016025.2 Alatinidae sp. Z8VKAUB7J3 | reverse complement strand
GTGAAGTTTCTGATAACGTTTCAGTGCACTGACTGGTTTATCGAGATAATTTGTGCGAGTCAAATGCCAGACCTTGGACCCACGTTTAAAGGCGATAATAAAATCAGTGACAATAGTTGCGAATCACATCGAAGGTCACCCCAAGATCGATAGATTGTTCTTACATTTTGCCACGACTATCTATAAAGATCACATCCGACCGCTGCTGTCTATATGTCTGCTGCGTATCAAAAGGGTACTCTACCACTTGGTAATTGAGTACAAAATCTGCAGTGTAGCAATTCCTGTTCCTAAAGGTGCAAGTGATCAGAATTGTTAGTGTTATATTTTGCTGATATCTTTGGTAAGCTAAGCCAGTAAGAATATGGAGCTATAAGACACGGACAAGAAACTCATCGGATTCAAGTCAAACCCTCTGCATTCATGAGAAATCACTCTAGTACAGTTTACCGACCTCCGGAAAAAGAGAAATCGACCGATTACCGATTGGTGACAACCTCGACAATATTTTCAAACTTTGAGGGATTTGAAGGTCGCATTACTTTTGAGTTTGCCGCTTTGGAAAGTGAGCCATTACTTAATAACAGTGAGTGCGAAAATAGAATGACAATAGAGGAGACTATTGTCGAAGAACTTCTTGAACTGACGGAAGCACTCCGCATCGAAAGCATTACGATGATTTCTCGCACTTGCTGCAATGGTAAAAACTTCCTAACACTATGATTAGTTGTGTGAAGCTTCAGCACGACATTCTGGTGAAGAAACTCTGAAATATTATGAACCGTGGCGATTTGTGGATGAAATTGATTTTATACGAGCCATATATTCCAAAAAATGTAAAGGAACAATTGGAGCAAAGTTTCCATTGATAACCAATGGCTCAATGTCCTGACCAATAGCACAGTACTCAACTTTCAACTATATTGCCAACTGCACATTTGAAAGTTCAGTGGAAAGTGCAATTGTAAAAAAAATGTATTTATTGTCTTTTATTCTTCTCGAGTACATGCGAGTGGCGAAGTAGGGAGTTGGCTGGGGAGGGGGAATAACGTGCAAAAATTTTGCAAATGTAGGAAACTGAACTCGGACTTTGAGAAGCACCACGGTAAAGCAATTTGCTTTTGTTTTGGATGTCCATGATTCCATTTTGTGTAATAGGAAATAATGGACTCGTCAGGTGGTTGTTGTGATTCGTGTGCTGCCCCGTTAATATCTGATGTTTGTTTATTTATCAAACATATAGCTTCAATACAGACGCTTTTTTATTTTCTTTAGGTTAGAGTCTCCAATCAGACCATTGTATTTGACAGTGGAAGAGAAAGTCGTCGCTCTGATGCCATTCCGTTGTAAGATCATTCCGGAAAACGTATCCATGCAAACATTTCTTGCAACACGTGTGCTTTGAATACTACACTTCTTTTGTTTGAGTGATTGCAAGGATTCATTGCCAACCATGGTCATGTGACTAGCACGATTGAGCGAGGCAACGACGCGTGCAATGAATTCCGATATGTTCAGTTAGTTCGAACTGCAAGATATATTTTAAAATAGTTGATGTGATATAGACGGAGCGGATGTGAATATGTGAATATGCTTAAATAGTATAGTTCTTGGAATAGCTTAGTATGACCAGGTTAATATATTCCAGTTTTCTTTGGAAGAGAAACATAGTATTGTATGTAGATGACTACAGCTTGAAGAGAGCAAATGTATACAATTCGTCTGCAAATTTTTTACTCATTCAGCCTGCATTCTCAGCTTAATATCTCTAAGAAATACCGGACAGGAGATACCCTTTAGGTTCACTCGTTCTTAAAATAGAAACATTTCCGGACAAGATATATGTAGCTTGATTAATTCAGTACAATTCTGGTCTGTAAAACGAGCTCCAAAATTGAATTTCCAAAAGGTAGTGTGTTTGTTTGGTAAACAGTAAAACAAGGCCCTTAATTTAGCTTGCATATGATGTATCGCAATACAAAACGGAGACCCAGTGACAGTTTTTGGCTCGAGTGGGGGCCTGTGCCGTAAAGTGATTTGGGAACCCTTCAATGTCATTGAGTGAACTGAATGAGCTGTGCGCCCTCCTCCGCTTAATAGTTTCGGAACTTTGAATTTGCTTAGAGCCTCTAGCTAATTTGATCCCTTCTCTTAGTTGGAATATCGAATATTGTTAAAGTGCAAAATGAAAAATAATTTATCAGCGTAAAGTGCATGACAAATCTCTTGTCGAGCGCATTTTCATAGCCTCAACTCCACCCCCCCCCCCCCCCCTCGGCTGTTTTTATTTCTCCCCTCAATCTCAATGCTTGCTGCACAGCTATAATCCTGATGTACCCGGAACTTCGATATTGCTGTATGGATGACATCATCCGACAATGCGGGGAATGACTAAAGATGCTGCATGCTGTAAAATCATGCGGCACAGCAGGACTATAAACTAGCTTTTACTTTTGTAGTCAATGTTGGTATCACTTGACCACGGTGGTTTATTGATGTTATTAACGAAATTTTTGGGGGATAGCAATACACCAAATGTTGTTCAGTGGCATTATTTTATATTTTCACGGGTATTTTTTATTAAATGCTCCTCAAGAGTCTCGGTGAATAGATGTCTTCTAGCGCAAAACTAACTCCTTAAATAATAAGGCTTCAAAATTTCATCAGACAAAAATTATAGCTAGTATGAAGAACAGGAATAGGTTCCGACCCGTGGGTACTAAAGTACATCTCGCGAAAAGTATGTGACCTTATTTGTTAGATACCCATGGGACCGAATAGAATAGTAGAAAACTTGTCTGTTAAGTGCCCTCCTACAGCCTACCCGTAAGAGCTTACCTGCAGACTGTCTTGTCACTCGTAATGCATGTTGGTCCGAAGTAAAGAAAACCCCCAGAAGCACCGTACTTATATGAACGCATCATGCATTCTGCATGTCTTGGAGTATGTTAACATTCGTGGCCCAGATATCAACAAACACTTGTTTTACAGTCGCTACTGAATGCAAATACCTACAAACTAGAACTACTACTAGAGCTACTAACTCCGTTATGAACGTTATGTTTTTAATGCATTGCATTCCAAATAAGGTTTGTCACTGCTTAACCTTGCGACAATTGTATATTTTGGTAGGAAGTTAGGTTTCGGGCAACGTTAGACGTTGGAGGGTCAACAATACGCCGTGGAGTCTCATGTGATTTATTTTAAACCAGGCAACTGTTAATTCCCTCGTTTTCTCTAACAGCACAGTACTTAGACATGTCATTAGTGTATACGATATGCAGTGATCTATTCTGGTATTTATGTAAATCAAGAGGGAGTATGAAGTAGCGAGACAACAAGAACTTCCGTTTCCAAAGAATTCAACAGTTACTGCACTTTATTGTATTTTGAATCCGATATGTGAAAGTCGCTCAGTTACTGATGGTTAGATAGCTATCTGAGAAATACCTTGGATTTATGTTGTAATTTGGTTCTTTACGTAGCAAGGATAGCAGTATTGATGGTTTTGGCCACAAATGCACAAGACAACGATTGGGGTTAGGGGTTAATTTACTGTTGAAGTTTCCTGTAATTGATATTGAAAATAACATGACTCAGGATATCAAGAGGATTGTATCGATTTGTTGTAGAATGAAACACGTCTTCGCACGCCTAGCAAAGGTGAGTAAATCAATTAAAAATTGTTTCACTTTACAGTCTTTGATAGATATTTTTTAATTAAAACGAATAAAGATACTTGAGGTTAAGGTAAATCGTGAATGTTGTCTAGAGATCCATATATTCTTTGAGTCATTCCTCGTTCGTGTCTTCATTGTCATCCGCGTTAACTCCCTCCTTTTGCAATTCCTCCCCTCCCCCCCCTTTTTTTTACAAGCTCATAAAAATTTGCCTCCTCGCTTCATCAGTTGATGTAGGTTCTTGTTGGTTTGTTGATTGATTTGGACCAGGCGCGTTTATGTTTAGTACATTCTATCGTTTCCATGCATTTTGTGCACTCTTTATTCGTGATATTTGCCTTTGTATAGAGAGAAAGTTTTAACAGGAAACGTTTGACCAGTTGCCAGCGCGTATATTAGAACAGTTCAGGCACCACTGCTCCTAGTTACTCCTACTCTTATTCTCCCTATTCGTTTTTTCATTCTTGCTCTTCTTGTTGTTGCTTTTTCGTTGTTCGCCGGTTCAATAATCTTTATTTTTTTCCCCGTAGCTTTTAAAGCCCGGTGGGATGATCCTATTCAGAGATTATGGTCGCTACGACATGGCACAACTTCGCTTTAAAAAAGGTAAGCTGTGCATGATGTGTATGCCCGTCCTGTATCCTTGAGGAAAATAAGACAGCCATGCCACAGGAATGTGTATAACATCCCTTTAGATAGAATAATTCGTAGCACTGTGCAATATGCATCAACTGGCATCACAAATCAAACGTGTCTTCTTGGGGCTTTTAATTGTTGAGCACGAAGAAATAAGGCGACCTGGTCCCACAAGCAGAACCGAGCGAGGAGATGTCGCACCATTTAGAAGTTTGATGGGTACAAAGTGGATACAAGCATTTTTCCTCATACTTTGAACTTCCTCCAATTTTCAAGTTGAAACTGATATTTTATTATTGTTAAAATTATTATTAACAATCTTTAAACAGGGTGCCCACATCACTCAGTGGTGGTTTTCAGTGAGCCCTATTTTGGAGAAAAATATCTCTCCAAAAATGTGGGCAAAATTTATCTGGCTTTATTATAAATGATTTCATTTTCAAAACTTTTGGTCGCATGACCTTATTAAGACGTCATTGCTCACATGACCCCGGTCATATTATTTTTCAATTTACTTTTATAACCAAATCATTACATATTATTAGAAAGAGAATTATAAGGGGAGTACGATAACGTAAATGTTAGAACTTTTTACAGAAGTATGGACTGTTTTAGTAATTCGTTCGTTATGTTTATTTTTAATGGACTATAGTACCCTGAAATTAAACCAAACCGAACCCGAATGAAGGACCTATGCGTCCCCATAATTAGCATTATTCTTTAGTTAGTTATTAAGAATATCTGCTATTATCATTATTTTTATTAATCAAGTATCCTTTGCATGGCAGCTTTCTAAACTGTGGAGAAAATATCCTACCGTAAGCTGATTTACTTTCACCCTGCAATAATAGGGTGAAGAATGGAATATACAGGAGAAAGTGAGGCAGTTGTTGTTTTCTCTCAATCTTTCTAGGGAAATGCCTCGGCGAAAACTTCTACCTCAGGGGAGATGGTACTCGTGTTTATTTTTTTACTCAAGGTTAGTGCGAGTATCGTATTTGGTAAGTAACAGGAAACTTGTCATTTGTCGTGAGGCACGAACGTTTAGCCAGGCATTTTCTACGTGACCAAATCAGTAATAGCAGAAATATCAATGCATTTTCTTAAGCAAGTATCGGAAATTTGATTGAATGGACGAAGAAGAGAGTGGGGAAATTTGTATATGCCAAACGAAACAGTGTACTGATGGCCAATGTGACGTTCCTTTCGCAGCTCAAGAAAATACCAGAAGGTCTTGTTGTGTCATGGATTTACCCCTAAGACGCCCGATTTCTTTTTACCTAGTGTGAAAGTAATGACTGACAACCTGATGTTTTTAAGGGTCAGGCCTGACGGTTTTCTTACGTCATGTTTAATTTGTAATAATCGGGGTTTAAGAATGTGGAAACATGCCGGCAATTTAAAGCCGGTCTCAGGTTGCAAACCAACATGCTACTAATTGTACTGCAAATGCTGACTTTTGACGAGAATAGAGGATAGGACCAATTTCTTGTATTTAACTTGCCACATTGCGTGCGTTCCTGTTTAATTATTACCATAGTCCCGTCAGGAAAAATAGCTTTAGGGCTGCAATGTGTTTTCATATTATCATTGTAAGTTTGATATCGTGAGCTAGGTGCTTAGCTGCGCTAGTAGTGGATACCTCGGATCACGATGCCGAGCCGTTTGCTACGACAAAGGTCTGTTAGCCACAAAAGGATTGTGATCATAATATAGTTTTTTCGTCTTCAAAGGGCACTTTTCATTATCCTTACAGTAGATAAATAGTGAAACGTCTGAGGCAGCCCGTTGCACCATGCTTTCTAGTATTTCAATGCATTTCAAGGATGCTTCGTGGGCAGCCGAATAATCGTCTTTTAGGAGATACCTAAAATAATTCCCGTATTGCCATTATAAATCCTTATATGTTCTTTTCAGATGAAATGAAACAAATGGCAGAAGAAAATGGCCTTGTTCAAGAACAGAATTACGTAGATAGGCGATTACAGGTTAATCGTGGCAAAAAACTGAAGATGTATCGAATATGGATCCAGTGTAAGTTTCGGAAAGTTTGAAGGTGAAGAATCGCCACCAAACACAGATGTGTGAAATGAAACGGCACGTATCTGGCCCATCAGTAGCCACTCGTATAGGGATATCCAAGCGAATGCAGGAGAAACAGTAACGCCCACAGCTGCCCGTATTTCCAAGCCATCAATTATGTTACTAAGAATTACGAAACGGGCGTCAGTCATAATGTTGGGTGGCATTATTGTGGACAGCAATAAGTAAATAACGATTTTACCACATGCAGGAATCAGCCTCCGTATCAATCTTTCACAAATAGTAGTGAATAAAGAATACACCGCTCTATTCTAGTGGATTTGATAACAAGTTTGCTACCGTAGGGGGATTCCTGAAAGCGTTCTAATAGAATACGTATGCTTTACCCTTTGTTCATCTTGAAACGGACGACATCCCTCACAAAGTATACTTTCGCATGAAAGATGGAAAGATTTGGAAGGAAGTTACCAACATTTCGCAAACACTACAGGTGATATGAAAGTATTGCTCCGACAGAACCTCAAACCAAGAGCCTCTCGCTTACGAGACTGGTTGCTTTACCAACCTAAGAACCAGGGTCGCCGATAATTAGTTGGAAATGCTTCCCTGCAGCTGCAATAGTCGATTATTCCTGTGAGGTCTTAGAAGACCGTTGCTGTAAATTCTATGATAGATCTTGTTATCTTGTACAGATTGTCGAGTATTTAAAAGAATCGAAGACTAATATAAGGTAATTGGTTTCTCTGCATATTGCCCTTTTATTTTTCTGTCTCATGCCACGCTTTGTTAATCCTATTTGCGAGGTGACACAAGGTAATTCGTGGAGTATTTGGCCAATCAAATCTGAGATTTCACAAACTTTGCTAAGACAACAATTGAAGACCACTTCGTCATAAATACAATGGCTTTTCGTTATTCTTCCACAACGTTTCGGCACTCGTAGTTGCATTATTAATTGATATTAAAATGTCATAGCACAGTTTATAAACTTATAAAAGAATCTATTAAAAGCAATTTAAATCGATAGGGGGTAGAAAGAATATTCTAATACAATGCCGTGCAGACAAAGAAATACAAAAGCGTCTATTGAAATCAAGGGGTGAGTTGGTATAACTAGCTTTTAATTACAATTAAAGATATAATGGTAAAAACTGAAATATAAAATGCGTGATAAAAATATAAAATCTTTTCTCTACCTATTTATTGAGAGATTGCTTTTCTTTCTTAATAATGCCTCCGCTGTTTGCAGGCTAGTACTATCTGACTTTCATGGCGGTGGCAATGTCGACATGTTTGACGTGTGTAGCAAGATTGAAGTATTTTGCTCCGTTGGTCTTGTATTGTGCTGCCCATTTGCTCAATTTATTGCTGGTGTAACCAATGTAGCTACTTCTGCCATTACGTGCAGGATCTGGGCATGTAAAGTGGTACACAACATGGTCTTAAGTGAAAAACATTTTTGCCGTTCGAGCGGTAGTAAACCAAGATTTTTAGCAGGAATCAACTTCTCGTGTTTTTACATGAGATGGTGTAGATATGTTTTTATTACAGCTGTCTGTTGATGTCTTTATATTATTAAGTGTCTTAATCGGAGCATCTTCGGCTGTCGCTGATTTTCTGTATGCACTTGTAATGTAGTGACTCTCGCCTTTTGTTATAAGATGTCTGAAAAGGGTCAACTCTTCTGTTTCTCTAGTTCATACGTATACATAGGATTATTATCAAGTTTATTATTAAGGTGCATTCTGTCGAATGGAAAAGCTTCATTTACAAGGTTGGGGAGATTAGAAACTCAACTTAAGAAAATAAAATGCCATATAAATTTTAACAATATTTGTGAAAGAATTGGAACGCTTTTGAATTAAACGAAACTAAACCCGAGGCTCTGGTTGAAAGCATGTCTCTTTTTTTTCTCGGCGCAGTTCTGATAGTTTTAGTTATCCGAAGGGAAGACAAAACTACCACAGAGCTAATTTTTAAGGTTCATTGATAACTTGAGTGAAGTAGATCAATAGAAATTGTGCAAAATATGTCGAGTCTTTAAGTAGACGCTAACACGACACAGTTGCTTTCGAATCTCGTATGTGTTTTGCAAATGCTTTTGTGGCATTCTCAGAGATTTTTCTATGCGCAATTTTGTAGACATAGCTATTTTGTCTTAGTTTATTCACTTTTATTTCCTTCTGCTAAGAGCCTTTCTTTCTACTGATTCACAACAAGATTGTTGTGGCCTTCGCAGGAAAGCTTCAGTAAAATAACCTGTCGAATTCTGTGCATTTTTACAAGTATTTCGTTAACACAAGTGGCAGTCAAGCTAAGTGTATGAGAATTGACCACCAGTCCAAGCCGTACTGAGGAGAGGTGTATTTTAGTGTTCAGAGGTACAGGAGGACACTTCCAAAGAATATTTTAATGGTCCGATATATTCTAAAGGTACCCTTGCACTTTAAAGAAAACTGCCTTCATGGGTATTTACCGCCTCGAAAGAATTTCTTTTCAAATAAATACTTCAAGATGCCCAGGAGATTTATGTTTCTTCTTGATAAGTGTTATTCTGGATGGCACACGCCATTCAAGCAATCTCCTCGTGATACAGGGACATTTGGTAGATGAGTATGGGAGTCGAAATGATCTTAATTAGTTTTACAGTAAACACACATTTCTAGACATAAGTTGCGAGTCTGAAAGTCACCAAACAATTTCAGTGGTTGATGAACGACAGGGTGAACGAAACAGTGAGTGGGCAGAACGTTGTCGGTAAAAGGGCCATCGATCTTAAAACCGCTTGTGTGTTCCTTTGATAATTATATTGAGAAAGATGAGTGTGTAGGTACTGCTACATGTCGGCGCAGTCCAACACGATGCAACATGTTCATCAATCTTTCAGTCTTGGTGATTGAACGGGAGGTTATGCAAATTAAGATCTTCTCATATGACAAACATTTGTTTACCGTTAAGCACGCTTGCAAGTAAGTCGGTATAGTCTTTTCGGGAGTGGAAGTACTACAAGATGACTCTTTTGAAAGCCTAAGGCTCATGAAGCTACGTGCAAGAATGTCTGAATCATGATCAGGCCTTTCAAATGATCATGGAAAATTTAGGAAGACACAGCTTGAGAGGGCGTTATAGTGACGTTTCCCAATCCTTGTTATATGTTGTGCATGGCACTACCGATAACGTCATCTGTTCTTTTGTTGGTGGCGTTCTTAAATCCGTTACAAACAACGTAGATATCGACGCCTTCATTCCAATGATGAAAAAGGCCAAAATAGCTTCAATGTGGGCTTCAAATCTGTCGGCTTCCGCGGGGATCTTGGAACGTATTTGACATCTCGGATCAGCTTTGCAGTCGAAATTTTATGACTTTCAGTGATCGTTACCCTTGCCAAACAAAACTTCGGAAAATTTAAACCTAATACGTGCCTTACATTCTGATATGTGGGATATTTGTCATTGGTATTTGTAAAAATAAGATGCTCCTAAAAACTTACATGTTTTTTTTTGCTGAAAAAAATTTACAATGAAAGTGTTATTGTCAGTGGCACAACAAATTTTTCAGTTCAGGTAATGATTTTGTTCCAAACTAGTGTGAATTAACCCTTATTCTTTTAGAAAATTTGGAAATAGTGAGAATAGAAGGAGGTTAAATTAATCAGGGCAGATATCACAACTCGTGACGTCGTAACTACGGCAGAAGTGAGTGAATCAATGCTTTATGCAAGATCTACCTTTCTAGATAAACATCAATGATAGACTGTCGGAATCTGCCACTGCAACGCCAGAGCGAAGTTGAAAATCACCATGTGAGATAAAACTAATCCATCTACAGATAGCAAAGTTAAGGTAGCGTTTTTGTTTTTGAACTTAGGTGGCGAGAGAGGAAGATCGGCCATCTCTATAAAATGACCTCACCCAATATTTGTATACTAATATTAAATTAATTTTAATTGAGAGTGGTCCAAGTGTCATATGGACCTTATGTTTCAAGAGGATGTTTAAGATGACAGATGATGAAAATTGTTGACGTCATAGAACTGAAGCAGTTTCCGAGCACGATTGTTTGATAGTCCAAGTTGACATATTCTGGAAGTGTCTTTTTCAATCATTTTCAATGATAGCATTAGAGTCACCAGTAGGTATACTATGACTACATCTTTGACAGCGGTCCAGATACGATTGCAGTGTGTCCGCGAGAGTTATTGTTTAACCCTGTGGCTCACTTTCCATGCATTGTGGGAAGGAAGCAAACACAGCAGAACACATTAATTTTTATCCGCATGGCAAGCAATACGGCATGAACTATTCTTTGGTTAAAATTGTCTGAAGGGCTATGGTGGAAAACCATCCTCCCTGCGAGCTACTCTAAAACTCGGGCATTTCAGGCAGCAATTACAAGGGATCGTACGGGGAAGCGTTAAACCAAGATAAATCTATCTTCAAAACTTCAACTGGGCTTAGATATTTATACGTGGCTACAATGTCACTCATACAACCAAATGCCTTCTTTGTGCTAGTAGTGACCATGATTTAGAATAAAGGAGAAAACATAAATGTCGATTTTGTGTCCCTCAGCTTTACATTTCTGCGAAGGCCTCAACATCTAGTTTCTATGTATTTGATACCTAGAATTTAATACATGATTGTAATGAAAAACATTTCTTCGAGGCTTTAATCACTTGAATTAATATCTGTTCCGAAATCACGGTTTAAAGCTCAACAAGGTGTTCAGTCTGTCCAGTAACTTTTCAACATTGCTAGCTCTGCAGCGCACGAGGCACATGTTGAAATATAGGAATTGTAGTTATTTTGATCCAGGAATTCCAGGAATTAAGATTTAGTGTA
Source organism: Alatinidae sp. Z8VKAUB7J3 (assembly GCA_010016025.2). NCBI lineage: Eukaryota > Metazoa > Cnidaria > Cubozoa > Carybdeida > Alatinidae > Alatinidae sp. Z8VKAUB7J3. Next base: position 26,985,580 of record JAAAKM020006971.1, on the reverse strand, counting down.
ATGATGTGAGAGCCAATGTGGAGTACGATTTACTATCTTGAATGCTATTAAAATGGCCTGAAAGTTTAAATTCAAAACATTTATCTTATAAATCCACGTCTAGACAGCCTGTAGGCTTAACGAACAAATAGCGGCTCTATGGCACAAGGTACTTAGCAAATATTCTACCGCTACTTATAATTTGACGCAACGTCGATGGAAAAGAAGAGAGTGAAAGCATTTATGTGTCAATAACCCTTTAGTTAACGAAATTGTACGTGGATTTGCCAAGACCATTCTTGTCTTCTTGATCGAGTGCCAAATTCTTTAATATACGTAAAAGCTGTTAATACTCAAAGAATCGTAACCTTATCACACAATAACATACCATATCAACTATTACGCCTTGAAGTAGTATCTATTTGATACAAAGTGCCCAAAACGTTAGACAGAGTAGAATTCTACTAATATGTTTTCACCAGGCATCATGTGCCATCTGCATAAGTCACAAGATCGTCATATACGTTCCCTAGTTTTAAGGATTTCTGCAGACGGGATATTTAGAGAAACGGGAGTTAGAGGAATGGTGTTAGGAATGTTATGAAGGAAGAAGAAAGATTGCTTGAGCTCCGCCTCAGTAATTGTTCGATTCCACTCTCAAATCATGTTTCAGATATGCTCATAAAAACTTAATGATATCATTATCAGATACAGTAGCGGCGTCGAGGGGTGCGTTGGGGGAACTTGATTGCCGTTTGTCTCTAGGGTCATATTTTCAATTCGTGCAAACCTTATGTAAACAACTGAGGCGTGGGTAGCGGTTGCAGTCCCCTCTTTTAAAATTTTCTCAACCCATTTCAACTTGCGTACTTTCATCAATTTCTGGCTATCTTTCTAGAGATAAATTACTGGAGTCAGTGGATTAGAACTGGAAATAATATATTAGAAGTCGTCTCCCGCCCCCAACACACACACAGACACACACGTCCATCGGCCCGTACGCACACACACACATGCAGACGCACACAGACAACAACAGACACAAACGGACACACACAGACACAAACAGATCGACACAGACCCATACAGATCGACACAGACCCATACAGATCGACACAGACCCACCCCGACCCACCCGAACCCATACAGACGCACACAGACACACACAGACGCACACAAACTCACACAGACGCACACAGACGCAGACAGACGCAGACAGACACACCCAGACACTGACACACCTAGACACACATACAAAAACACACATAGGCACACAGACATAGGTCAACAGACATACAGACCCACAAACAGTCGCACAATTTTGGGGAACTAGCTATGCCAATGATCGGTTACCATGAATCAATCCCATCATTAAAAACTAAAACTTATTAAGTTACCCAAGCAATGCGATGATCTCAATAAAGTTTAGTATAAAATGCATATAGCAGTATAAATTTCAACTTGTTAAGTAGGCTATCTCTATTCATGGCTTTGCAAGCAGTCGGGGACCATGAATTTAGGGAGCCCTGCTTGGTTTGTCCGTCACTTTATTATGTTTGTCTCTGTATAGCGAAAGACGGTCTTAAGACCTGCATGATTATATGAGCTCGATTTAAGCCCAGTGCTGTTTGCAAAATATTTGTGGTTTTGACAAGCCCTTGATCACTGTTTGACGTGACAATGTGCGGGTCTACTGATCGCTGTTACAGAGGTATTTTTTACCCTTAGTCATTTCAAGTTTTAGCGATAGTGACATATGAGCAGTCAAAACATCTTGGGAGTATCTTGGGAACGGCCACCTGATCGTAAATGTTTCTGTTGTTGATTGCATTTGAGATGTCTGGCTCGATTTTTGTGGTTATGTTTGGAATTTGCTTTGTAATTGAACTATCTTGTGTTGTATGTTTCAAAATTCGTCTGGGAATTGTTACAACGTACGTGACTTGTGGGGTTCTGTTTAGCTGGGATAGGAAAGGAGATCTTTGTAGTAGTTAAAGAATAAAGAGAACATATGTTTATGATCAACAATGATGAACTGAAGGAGAGAGCCATGCCCTACCATTGGTAAGCTCGACCTACCAAGGAAACTTTAAAAACTGGGAGCAAATTAGGAATTGAGCTGCCCTCCGTTGTTTGTATACATACAAGCTCATCCCTATTAAATCAGGGGAGGAGGTGGAGCAGACAATTAATATCTGGATTCTGACACGCTCCCCTGGGGCGGTGGCATTAATTCGAAGTGAGGGAGGGGGCTGAGATATGAACAAAGGTTTCGGCTTTATATTCTTATAGATTATTTGAGAGAGTCTCCACGAGGGGGGGGGGGGGGGGGGGGGGGGTATAATCATTGCGATCAATTACTGTTTGAACATATTTACGATTGCATATATTTAAAATCTCTCAGTCCCCCTGCTGAGCCCCGCTAGCTAGAAGAACATGCGGCAGTGACTCATGAACAAACAGGCAAACTAGCATCTAATCTAATATCTTATATCTGGATATTATTCAAATGATGTCCATTTTGTAAGGAGATGACAGGTACGGAGTGACAGGGTCAAGGTTGCGGAAACACGCCCGAAATTAGTGAAAGCTGAGTCACGGCAAAGGACGACAAATTAAGAAACAAGTTTTCTCGAACTTGTGTTCCTTAAGTGGCCCTATTGTGATTAACACATCAATTGAATCGTGTCAAATCTATATTCTATCAAAAA
>JAAAKM020006971.1:26944343-26980633 GCA_010016025.2 Alatinidae sp. Z8VKAUB7J3 | reverse complement strand
GCGCAATATTCTCATCGCTTCTTAATCTACTATCCTTCTTCGTTGTCTTCATCTACTCCTCCTTCTTCGTTGTCTTCATCTGCTCCTCCTTCCTCTAGGATACAGTCTTCACCTCACCCGAGATTGTCCTTCGCGAGGGGGAAACCACCCCCAGGAAATCTCTTACACTCTCGCCGATTATTTTGCTGTTTTATCTGAAATGTCGAAGAAAACTAACTCCTTTGACGGAATCTCTTTACACTTTTCGTGCTCATCACCACTCCGAAAAGTGCCGTCTTTTATTGCCAGTTCCCTACTAAACGGTGACAAATCACAATGCTTTACAGTAACTGCAAAAATAAGAGGGGTGCAAATCAACTACCCAAAAGAAAACGAACGTTCCCAAACGGGATGCCGGTGTAGAGGGGCCCTCGTTCCTGTGCTTTCTTCCTTCATCTTGTACCTATTTCGCTACGCAGACAGGGACGCAGCGCTGCTTGCCTTATGTGTTAATTATTGTAAATATTTGCAAATCTTAAGATATATTTAGCCCCAAAGCAAACTCAGTGTCTGTACCCGCTCCAGAAAACGCACTTTTCCTTTTCCTTAAAGCAGGACCCTGGAAAATAGTCCCACTGCTTATCAGGGGCCTGCGCTGGGAGGTCGCATTCTGGGATCTTTTGGGAGGTTGTTTTTTGTTTTTGTTTTTCTTGAGTTTTTGTATGTTTGTATTTCCAATGTTTTTTCTCTTATTTTTTGGTTTACATAGAGGCACCGAGTTGACATCTCCAACAAATAAGATCAAATTCACCTAAATAATGGGAGAGAGGGCAAATTCTCCCCACTTTTTCTACTGTTCAGGGAATCACTTACCCAATACCCTTTTTTGCAATTTGGAAAACTCAACAATTCTTGCGCGGAGAACCGAAAGAGTCACCAAAAAACGTTCTCCGCGCACAGCGTTTACTAGTCCCCTCAATCAAAGACCCTGGTGTCAGCTCCCCTTCTCGTGGTGCGGGGGTCGCAAGCCGGCGAAGCGCTATGTGCATGATACCTCTGTGTCGAGTACCTGCAAGATCATCCAGCCCACAAAATATCACAAGATTCTATTTCTCATATTTCTTTCGTGACATTATCTCATATCTATAGTACAAATAAAAAGTATGTGCAATCTAGACTATCTACATGGTGCAAACGAAATTTTTACCCCATAGCGGGGGGGGGGGGATACCCTCTGATAAGATTTTAACCCCTATTAACCATACTGCCGATGCCGTTTTTCGATTCAGTATCTTTGACACGTCAATGCGTTTACGACGTCGGTTGCTGTAAACCAACCTTTCGATATTAATGTTCTCTTTCTCGTTATCAATAATCGAGAAATACATATAAGTTTTGATTTACATGAACTACTTCCCATCCACCCCTCATAGGTCATTGTCCACCCCACCTCTGAAAGGGGTGGCTTGCTATGGGCCTGGTGCAAGCATCACATAATGATACAATTATCTTAATAAAAATTGAGAAACACTTTCTGCTTGGGGCCATACAAATCCCACGTCGACAAAGAAGGAGAGGGTGACTTATCGTTCTAAAACAATAATTTGTGTTTTTCGAGACTTTAGGGAGGTGTTAAACGGGAAAATATTTGCCAACGACAAAAATATATGGTCCCAATATCACTGGTGGAAATGTTCCTTGTAACGCACACGGTTTAAAGTACATCTGATGGCGTCAAAGTGGACGAGTGACTAAGAAACATTCTAAACGATTCGTGAAGCCCATAACTTCGTAAGACAAGTTTCATTAAAGAAAGTGGGAATGAAGTCTGAAACAATCATTGCTGAACTAAGGCAAGAATAACTTGGTACACCTTTTCAATCGAGTCCCTACGACAACACTTTACAAAATTCAGCTAATCGCGATGCCTGTACTGTAACAGAGAACATGGGGAAATTCGGAGGAAATTAACCTGATCTCGGCGAATGTGCATCTGATAAATTAAGCAAGTAGGAGTGGGAATGCGAGTTCATGCTCCTGCAAAAGGATCTTGTGGCAGGTATCACCCCTGAATAGTTTGAGAAGTAAAAAACATCCTGATAAATCGTAGTTATTCCCTCTCGATCCTATACCACAACTTGGGTCACGATCTGTTCCCATTCTGTTTCGAGTTAAGAAGCTCAACCCCAGCTTTAGAATTTCACTTAAGCTACCTGACAGCGATTAAAATTCCAAACTTGCAGATCAATCAAATACAGCCACACCAATACCTAGTTCTACGCTTGATTGATACAAACACGACTATAGGGATTACAACCTTTTCAATTTTCAATGTGCAAACTTCCAATCCTGTAGCAGTGTACTAATTCCTTAAATGAAACGAAACACTTTGGCACAAAATCGCACAAATAAATACTGGATCCTAATCCTGCACATCCTGAATATCTAACGAATTAGACAGTAAAGCCACAATTTTTAACGTAACAGCCAATTTGGTTTACAACTTAAGCTATCTTGATATCAGTTTTCAAATAGCAAGTAGGCTAAAATTAGGCACATTCCTAACCCTCTGCGGTCTCTATCGAAAATAACGTCTACAATTCCATCCTCACGTTGCATAGTGAACCTACACTACCAGGTCAAGTTTTTCCATTCTAAGGAACGATATTTACAATCTTGGAACTGTACAGAAATTCGTGCAAATGCACTGGAGCTGATGGAAATAAAATATGCAATTTAAAAATCAGGAAAATTTCATTTTGTCATCGGTCGCTCTAATTGGACGAAGTTAACACGCTACGGAAGTATTCTGGTGACAAATTGTGTCGAGTAGTTCTCACAAAACTTTGTAGTTTGCTTAAACCATTTGATGAAATAATTCTCGATATCACTGCTAAGAACATTCGAAATATTTCGATAAAAATTGCGATAAAATTTGGCGGGAGTTTTTCATTGCATCCCTAACTTCCATCAGCTCGACTGCAAAAATTGTTATATTTACGAAATTTAAACTACATGACCCCAGTAATATTCATCACGTTCTACGATCTTGTAGCCACATCTTTTGAATGCTCGTTTGGAAAAGTCACTTTCGGGTGTCCGTTGGAAAAAACAGTGTGGAATCATTTTCTGCTCCAGGATCAGTTCTGTTAATTTGCTGATGATCGCTTTTGCAAGTCCTTTACCTCGATATTCGTCCAGTGTATGCAAAACTCCGATGCACCCAGGGTTATACATAAATGCCCAACAAGCTAAAGTATCGGTAGCTTTCTCAAACAATCCAATCGCCTGTCCACTTTCCACTAAATCAGTCAATAATTTCAAACGTCCCTCATTCTTTCCACTGGACCAATTCTCGCAAGCGATGACTGCGTGTCTTTTCTCCAGAGGACGAACTTCAAATCCAACTGGTGGTCGTACTCGAATAAACGAAGCTTCTGATTCTAGCATGCCAATACAACTTGGCACATCGTGTAGAAATTTACGTCCAAATTCATCACAAGCATCTTGCAGAGCTTGGTAATATCTGGCATGAACTGGGAGCAGCGAAAACGCTTCTTCTCCATCTCGTAACGGAACAGGTGATCGGGGTGAACCAAGTACCTCTCGTGCATCTTCCTCATCTTTGGTCCAGAAGTAAACTCGAGCTGCATCTGTGGTATCATCTTCTGATACGTGAGCACGATATACTACAATATTTGGTTCATCAACCTGATCAAAGAAAAATCGTCCTTTTGTATGAACTTGTCGTGCATTCGATGCGTCGCGTAGGTAACAGAGGATCTCGATTAAAGATGGATCTTGACAGCCAGAAACCTTCTCGTTAAGCGAATCGCATAACTGGTACAGCTCCTTTTTGCTGAAATCATCCCTGTAGAAATCCGTAGTAGTGTCTATGCACTTCAGGTCTTCCAATCGCAGGTGATTTTTTCGTCCCTTGGAAGACATTTCCGCTATCGTCTCCGTTTTCAATTTACACGATCGAAACAAAACTGTACGCCGGTTTCACTCGATATAATTTTGGATCTGAAACTTTCTTTGCAACTTCGATTCCTCTAGCTCCCTTCGTGCAGGCAGCTGGATAAGTAATCCTTCGTTGTATAGCCGATCGCGTCTGCCTGGGATTTTATAGCGGGGTGTCAAAGCAGTGTACGTGTGGTCAGTTTCTCTGCAGTTGGCTAAAGTTGCACGAATGATCACAAGGCGGACTAAACACACGTACTGTTACGTGAGACGTCACACTGCGTCAAACCAGACGTCGACAACAATTAGACTTATCCCGAGTATGAAATTCTTAGTTTATCAAATTGACGCCCAAATATAACAGGTTTTGAATCACCCACCATTCGCTATTCAAACATTCAGCAAATACACTTTTTTATTATAAGCAACTGCATGTTCGGGGTCAGGTCTTGAATTGCTTAACAATTTTCCAAAATCAGGCCTGGAGTTGCTTAAGTAGTTGCTTAGGTATCACTACAGGTTATCGTCGAATAATGGACGGAGGCATATCAGTTAAGTGTAATAAACAAAATATCAAAAAATTTCTGACCACTGGAGGTACACTTTAAGATGTATTGCAACAGTTCAAGATGCAATGCCATGCGAGGGACCAGTAGTCGTAATGCAACGGCACTCTGTTTTAATGTAGAGTAGGAGAAGTTATCATGTAGCAAGGCCACACTGCGCACTGCAAAGCTCACATGACACGTACCAAAGACGAGATTATTCGAAACACCTTACTACGCCTACTGCCACCCACTTGCTTCGGTCTGCCTCTAAATGCATTTGTCAGAATGCTGTTGCATAACATATTTACATGAACGTATTTGTAATCCATATCATCGAGATCGTTCCTGCTAAAATTGGTCTGCTATCCACTGATGTAAAGAAGCAAAGGTGTTTTCGATGTAGCCCAACTAAAGATGCGGCAGTACAGTAAGAAATGTTCCGTACTCTCCTCTTCCATAAGCAGTTAGGGCTGAGGGAGTTGATGTTATGTCGAAATCTGAGTTGATTAAGAGGGTAAAACGCCACCCTAAGTTCGATTAGCTGTCTGACACTAACTGTGTCATGTATTCCGGATACGGATTTTACTGCCTGATCAGATAGTCTCAGTATTACTTTAAAAACCAAGGAAGTCCTATCATACCTTATTTTGTCAAGGAACAAGCTCAATTAATGCGGAGCATTATTAAAATAGGTATACATGATATAGAGACTTCTTTCCACAAACAGCTCACCATCCCGTGGATTACTTAGACAATAGGGAATACAGCGTTCTGGAGGTAAATCGGAAGACAGGTACTGAGAAGAGTAGATATTTTTACTTTACAGAAATGGCCCAGTCTTCTTGCTCACCTTCTGTCATGGAGACCTTTACAACACGGTGCCCTGTAGTTATGTAGCCACATGTACCTCCGCATGTTCCCCTTACAAATAGAGCGGTAGATTACTGCACCTGTTCAATTGTCGTGACACTATTTTGGGGTCGTTCTCGTGGTAGACAATGGCCCCGGAATCACGATGCGGCCTCCTATATATCTTGTAGACTTGACCAAGCACATACCTAGAGGCATACTCTGGCGTGCCTAATAGAAGGGGGGTTGGAATAACCGGGGGGGGTGGAAAAATCCAAAAAACTTAATAAACGGGAGGTATTGAATAGACGGGGGGGGATGGAAAATGACAAAAAGTGTAATAGACGGGGGACAAAAAGTGTAAAGAATGAAGTCAGGGATCAATGTTTAGAGTCAACTGCAACTTCCTAAACGTAGGGTAATACAACACAAACCATGGTCAGTTATTCGAAGTCATGGCAGTCTCCTACTTGACTTGCAGGATTTGGAGGGGGACGTCCATTAGGTACCCAAGAGTACTTTGAAACATGACGTATTATTCCAATACCGTGACTAGCTTGAACAATTATTTCTTTAAGGTGACATTTAAAATCAAGTCTGGAGTCAAAGATCATTCCAGGATGCTTATGTTTATCTTTCCTTAATATTTTAGTTTTCCCTAACCGTGAGTAAAGATGAAACGCCCTGAATTTTCTTACTGAGAAATTTTTTGGTTCGGTTGTATCAGCATTTAATTGTATCTTCCGTGGTCACGCTCACAGCTGTACTCTTTCTCAATCTCTACTTAATTCCTCAGCGGAAAATAAGGATGCTATCACCCGCAAACATTTTAAAACCCCGTTTGACCTTGTCAACCAAATCATTCATATGTATAATCAAACATGAGGTCCCAACACAGAATCCTCCCTCACTCCAGAGAAGATTGAGCTCCAGTCAAACCTGTGACGGTCTAAGAGAACGGGGTTATTGGCTACCAATCCAAAAACTTTCTTAAAAGATTTAGTGGATATACCATGACATTCTAGTTTGTAGGGCAATCCGTCATGCCAAACCCTATCGAAGGCGATAAAAAGTTTTGAAAAGTTCTAAAAGTACTGCCCGAATATTATTTTAAGGTTTTCCCCAATGGTTCAGTGTCATCTTGATGCCATTTTCAAAAGAGATAATAAACTACTCCACAAGGATACTTTTTAAAGTGTCAATACAATAAGGAACATCGAGACAAAAACTTTAGCTCGGATGCAGTCTGAACATTCAAGTCAGACTTGAGGATGCGAATGTACAGTATCTTTATTACACAATTGAATTTGCAGCTGCTCTTAGTAAGCACTTGGAAATATTCGGTTAGGCGATATGTAACTTTGCGGTTTTATGCCTCAGCGTCATACTTGATAGAGTCTTTCCACGCGCTCAAAACGATGCTTGCGTGTACATCCTACATACCCTGCATTGCACAAGTCACATTTAAAGTTATACGGAACACATTGTTGGTTGATAATGGGCTCCTTATTCTTGAGAATGTTGCCTATTTTACGATTTACGAGTGTACGTAGAATTGCAGCCTCAAATCGTAATTGTATTTTAACGACGTTCGTCGAGACTTCGTCCTTGCAGAGCAATACACAACGAAAGATGGGTTTTTTTGCTCGAATGTGGAGGGCGTATCCTTTTTTGCAGCTACTTTTCCGTCGACAAAGTAATTTATGGCTGTAGGTATCTTATAGCTTTTCAGGCGTTCACATTCTTCTATAAAACTTTGCCAGCCGGTATATATGTTACACGCCCTATGTAGCATAGTATTAAGCAAACCACGCTAATAATGTTTGAGGGGAGATTAGCAGTTGCTTGATATATTTACGTGTAATCGAATTGGGCCTCTTACAGGTTACCCTGGAGAAATATGCTTGAAAGGTGATAGAATAACAAACAGCCATGATAAACTCTAACATCTATGGGACGACTGAGTCAAAAAGTATGGAAATATATAAAACCATTCCGTTGTTTAATGTTTATAGTCTCGCTGTTTTAAATGGCATGTTTCTGAGATTCTCGCTTGTTACAGGTGATCTTTCTCATAGTTTACTTATCCTACCTTAGGCTGAGTCCATAAAGTGCACAGTGAAGACACCGCCTAAGAAAGCACGCAAGGGAGTAAATGAAGACGAGCTCGCAAAAGACAAAGAGAAAGTAGTCAAACAAACATTAAATAAGAAGAATCTGAAGGCTAGACTGCAAAGGAAGTTTGCTATTCCTGGGAAACCCAGTAAGAAGGTGAACGTACCGCCGAAAGGAGTTCCTCTAAAGCCTGCATCAGAAGGGTCACCTGTGTCTGCTAGCATGGAAAGTTACACGGATAGCCATTCTTTTGACGAAGATCAAAGAAACGAATTTCGTAACAAAAGACGAGCAAAACTACGGGAGATAGCGCAAAGAGAGACATTATCCAAGGCTAGTGCTGCTTTGAAGAGACCAAATCCATTGATGAATGATAGGAAGGAAAGCTCGATTAAAGCACCCCCAGACTCTCCCTTTGACATCCAGGATGACTCTCTTTCGTCACCTTCGATGTCACCAACATACGAAATAGATGAAATGGGGAGCGACTTCTCTCGTGGGACTCTACTAGGAATGGATTGTAATCACACAGACAGCTTTGATCCAGAAGATGAAGAAATGAATTTACAATTGTCTAAAAACTCAATGTTGGCTAAATCCGCCAGACAGACAACGAGGCAAATCACGTCTCCCACCCTGAATCAGCTATCCATTGATAGTTTTGGACGTAAGGAGTCGCTGAGCTCCTTGACATCACCGAAACGGTTTGCTTTCAGTGGAAGTACACCACTTTCGCCACCTCAGGCAAGGAGACTTTCCTCACCGTTAAAGCTAGACCTTCCTTTTTCGACGGGGATTACTGTGGGTGGTAGAGTGACGGACGGTCTAGGTACAGATTCGCGTCTCAGCACGCCCTCTTCAATCGCCAGCAATGGTGAAGATGATAGGTATGTCTTGGAGAATGTCGAGCACGAGACTAGATTGCCACAATCTCGTTTAAGAGTTATAAGCCCCCCAACGGAATTTACACTAGGGAAGCCTTCGCTGTCAAAGACTGGCTGGACTACGAAATTTACCTTACCAACTCGAGCAGAAATGGCCTTGCCCGGTGGCTTTATTAGAATGTCCCCTTCGTCGTCCTCGTCTCCATCAAGCCCTTCAGTTTATTCATCACCGTTCGGAGTGTCAGGTTCACCGCGCTCTAAGTCACAGGTTTTCAAATTCGATACATCAGCCGGGTATTATCAAACGTCGGAAAGTAAACAAGTTGATTTTAGCTCATCAAAGGATTCGGTGTTTGTTCCAATACAAGAGAGAATTCTGCTTGTGGACAAACGACAAGATAAAGAACCACCAATGGAGAAAGTGAACCCAGACATTTTCTTTTCCCCGGCAGCCTTCTCGTCGACGCCGTCATCTGCGTCTTAGCAAAGCATGGGCTGTACTTGTGCTTTTTCTGTCCCATTTTATTTCTGTATGTAACGGAGCGCTTTATTTTGGTAATAGATTTGAATTATTAAGGCAATGCACGTGGGAATAGTCACCTAGGAATAGACACAGACTCGCAGCCAAACGGTATAGGACGTACAGAATAAAGAGCGAAAAATTAAGTTATCAAAGCTAAACATGGCTGGGTTTAAGGGCAGAGGTGTGTTCATGGGAGACCGCCAGATTTAACAGCTCTAAATGCTTCTTCACATAGCCTAGATTTATACAAGCGAATCAGTGTTGTCAAGGAGATCAAACCCCTTCAACCCCTCCATACATCGAATACAAAAACATACGTCAGTTTGATCATGCAAGATAGACGGTTTCAAATGACGTAAGGCAATTTCATAATTTATGTCAGGTGCTTGACCTATTTATGTAAGAGCCAAGAATGTAGCTGCATAAAGAGGTGAAAGATATTAATGTTGCAACAAGAGTGAAGATTGTTGGGCACTAGGGTATTTGGGGGGGGGCAGTTCCTGTCAAGGAGATTACCCTAGAGAAGAGATGTGTCATCCCACTTAGCTTTTGCCTGTGCTATGCACACGGCTAAAGAAGAGAAGAATAATGTTACTGTGGGATAAATCTTGTTTAACTATCTAAAGCTTCATCAGATCCCAAAGATATCGTTAGCATGCATGGGTCTTCATGATTATAGTATGATAGGAAGTTGGTATTACTTTTAAAGAACCAAGAGCTTTCAGAACATGACTAAAGTAACCATCGTTTTTTGCTTCAAAGTAAGACTGTACCCTGTACAAGAAAAGAATGTAAAACGATCCACCGAAATGAACCTTTATCCTAGAGCGATCCCGACCGTTACTACAAGTTGGTGGTTTGGTAAGAGAAGCGAGGTTTTTTAATTCAAAGAGATAGAGAAGACGTATTTGGTCTGCCTACCGAGTAGGGCAATCTTCCCGAACGAACATACGAGTAACCCTGTCCTACGTACTTGCTGAAGTCTTTGCTACGGAAAGGATATATTGACTCCACGTTCTCTGCTCACCGCTTGATACCTAACTAGGTAGATCTTTTGATGTTTCATGTCTCATTACTTATGAGATACACACCAGATAGTGATGGCATTGAGCGATAAAACTCAAATGAAAATCTTATGCGACATGACTTTTTACAGGCTAGTGTTAGTTGATATGGGACACTAAATTATTCATGTTATGCCCCCCTTTGATCGCGGAGAGTTTAAATTGAATCCCATTTTGACTTAAAGAGGGGTGTATCATTCGGCACATTTCTGTTGGGTACGCTCGGGCTATCAATCACTATTTATGTTATTGCGGTGGTAGAACTTCCGTGGATGGTGCAGATGAGCTGTAAATAATTTAGCACTGATATCACACATAGGCCATATTTTTAACGTGTGGGGTGTAATAGGCACCTTGCTAATAATGTCATTGGAGCAAGGACTGGCAATTCCTTATTGTCGTCCATCTCTTATGGGCTTCGGGCTGGAGGAGCAAATAGACCTATATTAATCATTTAATTTCGTACATTTCCTTAGTTATTAAAGTTAGTGTAGGCTCGTTTCTAATTTTTATCGCAACCTCTTATAAATGCATAATGGAAGGTAAATTAGGGCGATCCGTTGCTCCCTAATTGTAAAGTGAAATACTTGTAAATAGAAATTTCTTTCCGCCTGTGAGACCCGAAGATTCTTTAAGAAGCCAAGAAATTTTCGTGCAATTTTTGTTAAAACTTGAAAGTGAGATGGCAAAAGACCACGTAGGAATGATTGTTAAGAGGTTACCCAGGGCATGACAGTTGTAGCTGATCAACAAGTATAAATCTTCTGTAAAAAACTGATGTGTACTATCCTTGCCTACGCGGTAAACGCATTTTTAGACCCTTGAGAAATTCTAATAAGCTGCTTTCTTGGGAACGCAGGGAAGCTTTATAACACATTCAGAAGTACAAGGTTGTAGAGTATACCAGGCCTCGATAATTCTGAGAAATTTAAAAACTCAATTGCATATCATGATGCACTTTGCTTGTAGTCTCTCAAGATATTTTGATGCGATTGGTTTTTTATAACCAGTGTTACTGGTAATACAGAATGCATTGAAATTTCAAGGTTGGTAAATGATTGCGCTTATGCTCAATCTTTCGCTATCTTTCGCTAGTATTAGTGTTGAAAGTATACGACAAAAATAATTTAGTAGCACGTAACACCTCCAGGTTTACAAACTTGGATTTGGTTTAAATAGAAGCCTTCGGATCTTACTGAAAGGGACTATCAATATTCCAAGATGGCAATTCCTTTTGATGAAAGTTCTAAGCAGCCAAAAAACGTGTAACTGCATCCACTTTGTAATCTATTTTTAATGGAAGATGATTTTTGGATGTGGGGGAGTTGTATGTAGTGTGATACATGAAACGTTCTGCAATAAATAAGACAGTGGAATGAATAGTTGTTTTTTTACTTCTATGTATGAAATCTGAAGGTAGGCATAGATGCTTTTTATCTGGGATACAATACCTAATGGTATATATTTGCTTTCCATGTTCCCTTGCACTGTTGCTTTTCGTGCAGTCACTCTATTTTCCAACTCATTGTATGAAATGGGGTTGATCACTAAATCAAGAAAATGGGGTTGATCACTAAATCAAGAAGGTTCGTATTTTTTGCATCACAGTTAATTAACTCTCATAGGGCTGAGTTTCCGTGAGAAGTACTGTACATACAGTACGGACTTAAATGTTACTATACCGTAGTTATTCTACGTAGCCTTCTACGCTTATTCATTTTCCAGACTTAAAGGCGCGGCTCTGATTCGAGGGCAGCGCTTATTACATGCTGTGAAAGATTGGTTATTTGATACTTAAATTAAAATATGATAAGTTGTTACATCCATGTATGTTTTTTCCTACAAGCTAGTGTATTTTTTTGGTCTATGACAAGATTCAATGACTTTCTCAGTCACCAAGGACAAATTAACATTTTTAGCAATCCTGTATCATCTGGGACAGGAGAGCAGAGGGACCCCCTCAAAGATTCGCCAAATCTCAATTTCCTTTGTGATTACTTCTCAGCTTTATCAAAATTAAAATTAATTGTGGCGGACATCGTGTCACATTTACAGCAAGATATGCATATCAACGCGAAACATCCCGTTCTACACATGACCAAAGGCACCTTAGTGGAATGTGAAAAAATAATTTAAACCCAGCCTATTTGCCCCCACCCCCAATCCGACTTACCTTCCCCCGTCGCTGATCATACGTGTGGACACTGCTACTTTGTGTTACTAAATGGAATCCATTAAACTACGAACGATGCAGCAATGAAGAGGTGATTTAGATCTTCTGCTGATATTTTCTTATTTGACAAATAATGCATTGCCCAGACAAGTATCCGACCCTTCTTAAGAACGGTGCTGGTTCTCTTTTCTCGTCGTTTTGGCAAGGAATGAGTGTAATATCAGATTCTATTCTCATTGATGACAGGTTCTTTTCATGATCCTGTAGAGGCGATCCCACTGGGCGGTTGAGCATACCTCGTGCCTTGTTTCTCTGCCTGGTAGCCCAAATTGAAGGACGTTGCTATTGGACGCCCCGGCTGCCCTCTGATTTAGAATATGAAACTACTGGTCAACTATACTCAGAAAATAGGCCAAGTTCCTGTACTCGATATATTTGACTCCGATGAAATGTCACCTGACTAGACCCAATCTATTTCCGATCACCCTCTTTATTAGTTAGCCTGTTAAGTGGTTTTACTGTTTGTTTTGGGTAATGACGAGCCTACTGCTCACCAGGGTCTTTGATTGAGAGATTGCTGGTTCTCTCTTTGGGAGCATTTAATGTGCAAACAGTTTTCTAACAAGCGGATGTAACTAAAATTGCTCATATAACCAAAGTAACCGATGCACATTTTGAGCAGATTCCAAAAATTAGTCTGAACATTGCGACTATTGAACAAAAGCTCGGTTATTAATCTTTTGCCAAGGAATGTAGTATCTGTTCTCATTGATGACTAATGCTTTCCATAATCCGCAAGAGGCGGTCCCATAGGGCGGTTGAGTCTGCCTCATGGCTTTCCTCTCTGCCCGGTAGCCAAAATTGAGGGGCGTTGCCCTTGGGCGCCCCAGCTGCCCATTTACTTTTTAGTTAGCCTGTCTAGTGGTTTTTCTGTTTATTTAAGGTAGTTTATTTAAGGTAGCTCAATAAATAGCCTTTTTCAGATCCAACGTTTGTCAAACTAACATAGCCAACTGCCAAACTACAAAGTGCTCATCTGGGGTCTTTTATTGAGAGACTTCTACATGAAGTATTTGAACTTGGAATCTTGGACAGAACTATTAAAGGAGACTGAGAAGTCTTTCAACTTCTGTTCTCACTCTTGATGTTGCAGGCGATCGATTTCCAAATGATCGATTACTGTGACAATAGAGATTGGTCCCAAAAGCAGACCTTGAATAATATTTGAATTAAGATGTACCATTCTCAATTAAAAGCTTATCCAATTTCAGTACAAATTAAAGCTACACGTATCGGTAGAAATACAGAAACTATCGCACTGTATATACTTCAAATCAATGTTTGCCCGCGAACTTTTGTAGTGTCTCAATCAGACTCCTGGTGAGCAGTGGGTCCGACATTGAAACTACCCTACATACACAGAAAAAACACCAAACAGGCTAACTAATAAATAAACGGCTGCTTCATGGCTTGCTTCTCTGCCCGGTAGCACAAATTGAGGGGCGTCCCCATTGGACGCCCCAGCTGCCCTTTATATTTTCACTGAGTGGGCAGAATAACTATTGTCCCGGTAGCCTTTCACCTCACGGACAAAGTAATAGGTGGGTAAGTTAGAAACATTTGACTGTAATACTTTTTTTCATTTGACATCGTTAATGAGATACCCTGGGGGTGTATTACAAAGAAATGCTACATCTGTAAAGACACCTATTGAAAATTTAAAACCCAATGCTTATCTAATTAATTAAATTAATCAAATTTGTAAATGTGTACGCTTGCAAATTTAATGCACAATTGTAATCCATGAAATTTCAGCGCTTTAGAAAGATATATTTGTCCCTTTTTTGTGATTTGCAAAGAAAAGGAATGGACTGTTCAACCTGTAAACTTGTAAGAACTTCAGAGGTTTTGGAGTCGTGAAATATTAGATTAGCCTGCTCAAAGTACGGATGATGCAGTAACTAAACTTCAAAAGCTGATTATGCCCTTTACATGGCTAATCATTAGACATTACAAAAGTATAACATATAAAAGAGGAGATTGAGTCAAGGTACTTAAGTGTTCATAGATCCTGATGGTTGTGACATTGATGATAGAGTTCGATACGAGAGTTCAGTTCATGTGCGACTGTTCCTGTGAATCGTCTCAGGCGTGTAATGGGGCCTGCAGTTCATCCGTAAGGCCAGAGAGATTTGACTGAATTCAAAGCTCTTCGATAATTTGTTAACCATAGCAGGTGTTGGCCTTCAATAAAACCTCTTGGATTGTTACTTCGTATTAAAGCCACACGGAAAGAGGTATTCAAATGAATGCCTAAACTTATGGTGTTCAGGAAAGGACGTACGCAAGGCCCACGCGTAGAGTTTTTGACAGCGTTTTTTTGTACAAGGCTGTAATCAATGAGATGAAATACATCTCTGTCAAAAAGCACAAAAGAGGCTGTAACAAACCCGATAGGATCTGGCAATATATGTCTACTAGCAGACTAGGAGCAACACAGTCACAACAACGACGTAAAATGCGTCCAAACTCGCACTTGGAAAAGCTCAAAGCAAAGAAATAAGCTATAGGATACACCTCACGGAAGTGTTGCAGGTTTTTCAAGCTCCTCTAGAGAGGTACTTAATAGATTTCACAAGAGTGTTGCATATTTAAAAAGACACTAGAAAGCTATTTCGCTTAAAAAGAACCTTTGTGTTTCAGTCAGAAACTACCAGAGTGCAATCAACAATGGCAGATAGACTTTGCAAAAGTATTGCAGATTACTACTACTATAAAAGTAGTTTCACCAGCTTATATAGGGTCTTGGGCTCATTTTGCCTCAGATGAGAGTTCCCTCTCACTTCGATTGCTCGGACAACAAGAATCATAACAAATAAAATCTGTAATAGATAAGGTTGCTTTGTTCTCATATTCACGACGAACGTTGTTCAAGTCTTGAATATGAAATCTTTTCTCCTCTCTATGTTGTAGAGTTGTATGTAATGATATCACAACTATTCTGAAAATATTTTTTGGCGTTTAAAATGTCAAAGTAAGAATACAAAATACTGAAAGGGTGGAAATACCGCACCAATGCTAGAAGTAAGCATCGAAGAAGTTGTTCTCTTGCCAAGAGTTTACAACTATAGAACCTTTTGAATTCTCAGCGTCATGTTGTAGGAACCCTGTTAGTTTTGTCAATTGGGTACACTCCCAAACAACAAAGAGACTGGGAGCAAATTACAGATGCAAACAGAACCAAACAAAGCCAGTAAAATTGAGAACTTGTATACGTCCTCAAAGAAGTGAGGATCGGTGAGGAAATGTTGTTCATACTTGAGATTAACCATCGTAAACAACAGAAGGGCTTTACTCTTTTTTACAAGCGCCTGTAAAAAGTGTTTGCATCAGGTAGTCAAAGCTTAGTTGGTAAATTCTTTAGCTTATAACAGAGTTTTAAAAATTTTCTTTTTCTCTCAAAATTTTTTAAGCGTTTAGAAACCTACATTGCGTTTCTATAATGCTCGCTGAGTGAAAGAAATTTTCATAGCTGCTTTCCATCTAACAATTACGCAGTAACCCAACCCTGAAATTTATGATGATTGTCATCCACTTGCACACACAGCAAACACACAAGGCACATACATTATTTTCGTCATCGAAGCCAATTTCTATGTTTTGTGCAGTACAGCAGAATAGATTATTACGTTTGTCGAGGATGTTACAGCAAATCTGGAACCCAGACCTCTAGGTGTCATATAAAGCTTTGATTAATGTCTCATCTGCTCTAACGATTTGGCCACGCTGCCTACATATTTGCTACAATATCAAGTGAGAGTATAATTCTTTGTGGAGTTTCATCTTTCACACACATGTGTTTGGCATGCATAGCTGCTGTTGGTGGTAACTCAATAAACTAGAGTTCTAAGCTGCCAGGTAATGGTCGGTTATAAAGCAGGTGTGAAACTTTCTGTAATATAAAGAGCATAACAAAGGCAGTGTTCATTTTATACGCTTGAAAATTTTGTAGAGAAAGGATAAATGTTATTTTTTTGACTCTGCCTCAAACGTACAGCTGTAGAGGAGAATGGTCTTACTACAAGCTGCAATGATGACCAGATGCTATACACACATGCAGTCATGAAAAGGAAGTAATTTTCTTCAACTAATATTTCAAATCCTTTCTTCTCGATAATGCTTTCTAACTTCAATAGGGTTTGGACGGGCCGGGAGGGAGTCCTTCCTTGGTTAAGTCTCATGGCACAGAGAGGCTGGTCTTCAATTGCTTTGAGCTGTATGCCGATGTCCACCGGTGGATGATTGGGAACTAATGCGGCTACTAAAGAAATGCTAAGTCTGCTAACAACGGAGGTCACCTAGCGCAGTTGGTATAACGCACGGTGCCAAAGCGTGGGTGACGGGTTCAATTCCGGTGGAGGCTTATTTTCTATTTCTCTAGTGTTCTTTTCAAAACTAATATTTTTATGTTTTACAAGAGTGCGAATCTCAAGTTTGAAAATCATTCCCCAATTAATCAATTATAACTTCGAAGGTGCATTTATGGATTTAATAAAGATTTCGGATAACGTCTCAGATGCTCTACCTCTGCTTATATTCTTCGAATTATACAAAGCGGAAGTAAAGTTATTAGTCGCAGTGTTTCGCCTTCAAACACTTATATGCCCGGAGTTTGATTCTCTGTAGCAATCATAAGGCATTTTAGTTATTAAGCTATAATGCTTTGATTAAGAAAATAATTCATCGGCAGCTGAAACGTAGAAACAGAGATTAGCAAAAGAACTTTCCGTTTCAGTGAAGTTCTGAACCATGAATTGCAGAACCTAATTCAAATTCATAAGACGATCGTCAACTTCTGGTCTCTTAAGCCGTGTCGAAGAAAGCTTAGGCTTCTCAATTTGTGATTTAATACTAAAGTAAGGCAGGTTATTGTCTTCCTCAAAGATTTTAAGATTTAGGAATAGAATTTAATTTGGTATGGTCAAAGCTTCTGAACGTAAGCAAATTTGATCTGGTGCGTTGGAGACAAATTTGTACTTTTCTATTGGCTTGTTTGCATTGGTAATCGATGGAGATATCGACCTTAAAGAGACAGAGGTAGATAGGAAATTAGATAGAGAGACAAGGGGAAGGATTTGATGAATGTAGTATAAGTTAATAGGCTAACAAGAGATGGAAAAAGTGGCAGACTTGCCGACCTTCAAATTCATGCAAGCAATTATATGGATGTATAGGCATTTGCGTGAAAATTTTTTATTTCACCTGTTTAGCTGCCTACTTAGCTGCCTACGCCAAGAGTCTTGTTTTTTTTTCGACTGAAAATTTCCTGGATTCTTATCCAGAAAACGTCTGTCGGGGAAGAATCTTTAGTCGTTGGATCAGACTACCCTTTCACGGACGTTCATTTTGGTTATTATCAGAGAGGTCCTTCATACATGCCATATTTACGAAGGCGTCGTTGATCAAATTTAAGTACCCAAACCTTAGATGTTTTCCTCCCCTTTAGAATATACAAAGATTAGAGGAACATGTATTTTCTACGTTATTGTATCATCTCTGATTGTGTTAAAGAAAGTGTCTCCAAGAATTCAAACAGCATGACTCCCCGAATTCTCTCCATCTTCTCTAATCTTTGTCATGTAGGCGCCAAGTCTTGTTGGCAAAGCTTAAAAGAGGGAAAATAGTATTAAATCAAAGCTTTAGCTGTAGACGTATTGTTACATAGTTTTGAGAGCAATGTCAAAGAAAGAACCCTTGCATTGAAACTCAAGGAGATACCCGTTACTGTAGCATGTTATTGCACTTGCTTTTCTTGCAAGTGCACAGAGGCATGGGTGTATTTTTTTGGTATGTATATGTGCGTTTATTGATGGTGGCAAAATAGTTATTGTAGACAATGAAAAAATCCCATTGCCAAGAACAATGTTTTGAAGTTGGTCATCAGCAGTGTCATATTTTTTAATATTAGTTGTAGCATCCAGTATTGATTTTTTCATTCTTTCTTGAGTAAGAAATCAAGTTTTTGAGACACGATCTTGTCCTCAGATGTTTGTGTCATCGACCTTACATCTCCTTAGAATCAAAAAGGCCTTTACATGTTTACCGCTTGTATAGCGTTCCATAATATTAGATTGTTTATGTATATAGTTCTGAGATTGTATCTCATAGGAAGGCACCAATTTTTTAGCTTTTTTCCGTTTATTTTGCCAGGTAATTCATAAAATAAACGATTGTATTATAATATCAGCATAATCGATTGGAGTTTCACTGTCACTCAGAATGATTAGAGTTTTCAATAATTCCAAAGATTTTCAGCTTTATTAAGTTTGTTACACATCTAAAGAATACGGCTAATGATTTCATTTCGCAAAAAATACTTTGGATATATTTCATTCATCTTGAGTTAAAATGAATTTACAGAATGGTAACGGCTCATGTGTACTCTTCTTCATCATATTGGTCTCATGACAATTTCTTCGTAGTAGCATTGTGGGTATTTCCCACAATACTTTTCGCCTTTAGAGACAGATTTTTTCCACGTTTGTTCCGTTTTACGTTTGTGCCATTTCAGTGCACAATAACCTAATGAAGTCTTGCAATAGTACAAAACGTTGTCAAACTTGTAGTTTCCAGGGGTTTTATTCGTAGTTTCTTTCTATTTCAATTGTGGTAAGTTTGGACTTTCTTCTCTGTAATAGAACAGTAACCTGCTTGGTGCATGGATCTTCAATGCACATGTGTTGGCTTTCAGTTATTATTGGTCTTATTTTCCCTGTTGATAAAAGGTATTGACACTTTTTGGTTTCGTTGATCTAACCACATATCACAACAGAGAGCAAAGCTGCAGCTTTTAAAACACCTGCTCTTATCCTTTTATGTCATCATCAAATGACCTTCAATCTGGAATAAGTATAATATTTATTTTAACTCTATTTTGTATGGGTATTTTGTAAAAAGGCCTTACAACATATGTTTTTGAATTACATTTTGATATTTAAGGGATTTTTGTATCTCTTGAGTATTACTGCATGTATAAATTGTGTTTAGGCAAGATACCTTAGATTTTGAGAATTTTTTTTTCAAAATGTATGAGTTTTGAAACTACCGAAATGGTTTCTTACTTATAAAACACCGGTTTTTATTTATTTTGTGCATTATGACTAAAAATATCCTCCAAAACACCAGAAATATAACTCTTAATTTACTGTTGGTACAAAATGGATCTAAAGATGTGATTTTCTTATAATTATTTTGCATACATTGTTATATAAAGTTCCCTAGCAAACCTCACCTTATTGACAACATATTTTTTGATTTTTTGCAAAATGTCAACAAATTTTGCATTTGTCACTTATCACATTTGAGAATACAAAATCGTTGGTACAAATTCAGGAAAGAAAATTTAAGTTTTTAAGATATGATAATTATGTTTTTCCAAGATAAGTAACAAACCCGAAAGTTCAAAAAGTCTACTATAGGAGACCAATTTGCCAATATCGCAACATTTAAAAAAAAATTAAAAAAATTTTAATCATCATAAGTATTCGCAGTAAAAGTTAGGAAAATTCACAAAATTTCATATCAATCCGGCCAGGCGTTAAAAAGTTATAAGCTGAAATATGTAGCCGCAGGCCTACCAGCCAATGAGTTTCAAAAAGATATATATTACAAGTAAAAAAGTCCCGGCTTCCTAGCATGTACTCTTCTGGAAATATTTGCCGGACAGAACATTATGTCATGTTTTACGCTACTTTGACACTGCCTTTTGAGGAACAATTAATAAATAATCGTTTATAAAACTAATATTGAAGCATACATTAAGATTTTAAATTTTTAATTAATATTTCAAGTGAGGATTTCTTGGAATACAAATGGTTAGAAGCCCAAAGAAAACTTATCCAAATGGCATACGACTAGAAAAAGTGTTTTCCATTACAATTTTAGTCAACACGTTTCTGAAACCATAATAAATCGCTCTAGGTTTAGGTAAATTAGCAAGTGTATCACCATTATTTACTATAAATTGATTAGTGCTTTTTTAACTGATGTAACAAAAAACATCCCTGAAAACTCAAAAGTTGAAGGTTTTAAATTTTCAGGTGGGTGACAAACTTTTGATTCAACCTTCTCTGGGATCTACGCAATGTTTATGCTATCAAGTTTCAATATATTTGTAGTTTTAGGCATGCATTTTGGAAAGGTAGCGATTTTAATGAAATTTATTTTTGAGTAAGCAAAAAGTAGGATATATATGTTGAAACTGTGATTTAGTGACCAAGGCTAACCTTAAAAAGCCATTGTAAAATTTTGAAAAAATGCCAATAAAACGAGGAATTTTATTTTAAGGACTTCCAGATTAGTATGCTGTAGAGGATTGGTGATATATGCCTAGGATAGGAAGGACACTTTCCACAATGATGCAACAATGGAAACATTAGAGAAAAGGGGATCAAACAGAAAACTAAAATAATTCCGGAGGTGCATAAACATCTGAAAGAAAGGCATCAATCAAATGCAGTCATAGATAAAATGCTGGTAGAATCTCTAAGGCCAGCAAGTGTAACAATGACAAGAATATTTTTGCAATTCGAGCTCTGTCTTTGGGGTCCTTATTAGCATTGTTCAAAATTGTGTTCTTACTTATGTGACGGGGATGTCGTTGTATCACTTACTAGATCTCTGCAAGGTTAATAACATTGGAACCAAAAACAACGACATAAACTAGCAAATGCATGGCTTTTGATACGAAGGACTTAATTTTGATATTTGAAACAATAAATAATAAGGTGGTGTTACACAACTTGAGGAAGATACAATTTAAGTGCTATTATTGTAGTTTAACATTACTCTCTTGCAACATTTCACAGATAACATCAGGTTATTACAAGGGGGAAAGAAGATTGTTTAGCAAGTATATAGCAACCAGTTACAGTCTTCCATGTTTTTGGTTGACAGATAACATGTCAGGGTTCATAGTATAGGTTTATCGTAAAATATTTTCAGCTTAACTGACTGGACGTCACATATTCTACTACTGCTTCAAGTGTCTTTATCTTCCTTAACATTTCTTGGTCTGATTAAGCAGAAGACAATAAGAATAAGATTTCTCTGGCTTCTCACCTGTTGGCAATCTCAAAATGTCCGAGCTTACGTCCATTTTTTAATGTGATAGCAGATACTTTAGGCACGATTAAACTTTGAAACAAAGGAATGTGCTGACGGCCTCGTCAGATAGTTAAATCTCATGCTTAACAACTTAACAATGTAACTACTGATAAAAATATAATGGCAGCCATTGTTATGTCTTCCCAGAATAATCAAACCGCACATCTGATATTGGCAAAGGAACCGGTTTTTTAAGAGACAGCTCCCTAACTGGTTCTGTATTCACATAATGGATTAATGTCAGAATCGAGACAAAACCTTTGTTCTGGAGACGAAACACAACCTAATAGAAGGGTACTTTGCTCTAAGTAAGGAGGCATGTGTTATGATGAGTTGCTACTGAATGTAGCGCAACACACTTTGAAATGTTCGAGGAGATGTCATGGTTATCAACTAGCTGATAAAATGCACGATAAGAAGGGCCAGCATTAAAAGGTAAGCTTGAAAATAACGCCGCTTACCTCTTTTATATGATGAAGTGTAAATTTATTTGAATGGTTACGACGTTGCTGCTACTATCGGTCACTTTGTTTACATTAGGCAAGGGTCAAAAAACTTAAATAGTTAAACTTAAATTAATTAACTATCTTATATTCAACGACCTTTTTAGCACAGAAATAGTTATCTTACATTACTTCTTCTTCATATGACATCTTAGATCCCTCAACAATCGGTCTTTTGCTACTAGTAAACACGCAATCAAACCATAACAGTTGGAGAGGTACTTTTACTGATGAGCTCACGTACAGTACAGTGCTTCCAAACTGTTATTCTTACCATCATATGCAAGATAAACTTTGCGCTGCCAGTCTGAGAAAATGTGCTATTCCACTGGATATCGTTACGCAACGTTGAACGCTTAGTCTTTAGATTAGTAATCACTTCAACACAATATAATCTTATAGACCCAAATCAGTTACATACTTTATGTAATCGAATTCTTCCTTATCTTATAGAGAGTTTACTAAAAATAAAACCTTTACTTAAGTATAATCAGCTTCAATTAATTGTACATGTACACATGACAAATGTGCATCGACTGCAGGATATATGTTAACACTTTCTGGGCTACAGAGGCTTGATTAGGGAGTATGGTCAACATCAGTTACCGGTAAATGCTAAGTTTTTTGGAGTAAAGAGATCGCCAGCGGTAAATTTTCTTATTTGATGGTACTATGCCTAGCTTCGAGGAATCGTGGAAGATATATTGCATGGGTGAGACATTTAATTGTTATTTTGCATAACTCTAGGACTGGCTCTGGTAAATCTCATGCGATTGTGTAAAAGTTGTTTACATGCTTTATGCAATGACTGAAATGATTTTACGCTTTCTACAATCACACAAGAGCTGCTATCCCTTCTGTCATTAAAGTATCTATTGCATTCAGTTGTAGAAGCAATTAATACTAAAGAGAATTACAAGAAGTTTTGCAATCATTTTTGTCTCAATTTTTCGTATCTTCACTAAGATACATATTCATCTCTCATGAATATGTATCTTAGTGAAGATACGCAATATTGAGACAAAAATTTACAGAGCCATCTTTTCTCTTTTCTTCCTTTATTTCCCATCCTTAATAAATCTATTATCCAAGAATCGCATCACTCCGGGTGCTCGTCGTCGAGCCGGAAGGAGGGCGATCGTGAGCCGCGCCGTCCGCATCCGTCTCGGCCTGCTCGCGGCCGGCTCCGCGGTGATGCTCGGCTGCGGCGCCGAGCCCGACGCCCCGGCCCACCGCGTGCAGCGCACGGATTTCCTCCGCACGGTCACCGCCGAGGGCCACCTCGAGGCGGCCGCCTCCACCGCCATCTCGGTCCCGATCGACGTCGCCGGTCGAGTCCGACTCGCCTGGCTGGCGCCCGACGGGCTACGCGTCGAGCCGGGGGAGGTCATCGCCCGGTTCGATTCGAGCGAGCTCGAGCGCCAGCTCCAGCAGAGCCGGTCGGAGATCGACCGGGCGACGCTCGACGAGGCCCGGTTGCGCGCCGAGAGCGATGCCCGGCTGGCCGTGATCGACAAGCAGCGACGGCTGTCCGAGCTCGATCTCGGGATGGCGCGTCGTTTCCGCAAGGAGGACACCACGATCTTCTCGCGTCAGGAACGGATCGAGTCCGGCATCGACGAGCGCCTCGCCGACGAGCGTCGCCGCCACGCCACGCAGGCGGCGTTCTCGGAGCGCGACGTCACCCGATCGGGGCTGGAGCTGGTCGACATCGATCGGAAGCGTGCCGAGGACGACCACCGGCGCGCCGAGCGCGGGCTCGCCTCCCTGGAGGTGCGAGCGCCGCACGCCGGCATCGTCAGTCTGAGGCGAAACTGGCGGGGAGACACCGACGCGGTCGGTCAGGATCTGTGGCCCGGACACACCCTGGCCGAGCTGCCGGACGTACGGACCCTCCAGGCCGAGGTGTACGTGCTGGAGGCCGACGCTGGCGGGCTCGAGGTCGGCAAGCCGGCGCGGGTGTTCGTCGAGTCGCTGCCCGATCACGCCTTCGAGGCGACCGTGTCCCGGGTCGACAGCCTGGCCCAGCCGCGCTTCCGGGGCTCGCCGGTCCAGTACTTCGGTGTCACCCTGGAGCTCGTCGACGGCGACCCCGAGGTGATGAAGCCCGGACAACGAGTGCGGGCGACCCTCGAGCTGGAGCGCCTGCACGACGTGCTGGTGATCCCGCGTCCATCGTTGGTGAGCGAGGACGGGAGCGACCACGTGTTCGTCTGGGACGGAGGTCGGTACGCTCCGCGCGCGGTGTCGCTCGGGTCGGTTTCGCTCGGCCTCGCGGTGGTGACCGACGGTCTGGTCGAGGGGGACCGGGTGGCGCTCCGGCCGCCCTCGGGCGAGAGCGAGCCGCCGACGCAGCCGTCCGCTCGGGCGGCCGGGCTCGGAGGCGGGCCGTGACGTTCGTCGAGGCGATCGGGACGGCGCTCCAGGACATCCGGGCGCACAAGCTGCGCTCGGCGCTGACCATGCTCGGCATCGTGTTCGGCGTCGGTGCGGTCATCGCGATGCTGGCGATCGGAGCCGGTGCCGAGCAGCAGGCGCTCGAGAGCATCGCCCGGCTCGGCGTGCGCAACGTGCTGATCCGGGCCAAGACGCTGACCGAGGAGGAGGCGCGGGAGCTCCGCAAGCAGTCGCTCGGAGTGTCGGTCCGCGACGTGGAGGCGATCCGGGAGGCGGTGCCGGCGGCCGAGCTGGTGGTGCCGAAGCTCGAGATCGACCCGTATCGGGTGAGCACCGCGTCCGGGGCGGCCGAGCCCGCGGTGTACGGGGTGGCCTCGGAGCACGCCCGACTGGTCGATCTGGAGATCGCCGAGGGACGGTTCCTCGAGCCGGTCGACGTGCGCGCCTTCGCCCAGGTCGCAGTGCTCGGCGCGCGGTTGCGCACCGAGCTGTTCGGCCACCAGCCGGCGCTCGGCGGTCACGTCAAGGTCGACGACGTCTGGCTGGAGGTGGTCGGCGTGCTCGCTCCGGTTTCGGTCGGTGGGGAGAGCTACGAGGGGGGCACGTCGGCGCCGGCTTCCGAGGCGATCTACCTTCCGTACACCACCGCGATGCGCAAGCTGGAGCGCCCCGTGCTGGAGGCGCCGCTGAGCGAGATCGTCGTCCGGGTCGCTCCGGAGCAATCGGCGACCGCGACCGCGGCCACGGTGGAGCGCCTGTTGAGTCATCTGCACGCCGGGGTCGACGACTACGAGATCGTCGTGCCCGAGGCCCTGCTGGAGCAGAGCCGACGAACGCAGCGCCTGTTCCGGATCGTCATGGGGTGCATCGCCGGAATCTCGCTGGTCGTCGGTGGCATCGGCATCATGAACATCATGCTGGCCTCGGTCCTGGAGCGCACCCGCGAGATCGGCGTCCGCCGGGCCGTCGGCGCCCGTCGACGCGACATCCTGGTCCAGTTCATCACCCAGTCCTTCGCCCTCAGCGCGCTCGGCGGCGTGGTCGGCGTGGCGATGGGGGTGACGATCGCGAGGTTCGTCGCCGCGGCGGCGGACTGGCGCACCATCGTGACGCCCGGATCGATCGCCCTCGCCACCGGAGTGGCCGTCGCGGTCGGGGTGATCTCCGGCTACTACCCGGCCCGGAGGGCCGCCGAGATCGATCCGATCGAGGCGCTCCGTTACGACTGAGGGACTCCGAAGTGATCGAGCTGTCGCACATCGATAGGACCTATCCGACCGGCGGCGGCGACGTGGTCGCGCTCGCCGACGTCGACCTCCGGATCGAGCGTGGCGAGTACGTCGCCATCCTGGGATCGTCCGGCAGCGGCAAGTCGACCCTGATGAACCTGCTCGGCTGCCTCGACACGCCGTCGTCGGGCTCCTATCGGCTCGACGGCGTCGAGGTCGCCGCTCTCGACGACGACCGGCTCGCGGCCCTGCGCAACGACAAGATCGGCTTCGTGTTCCAGACCTTCAACCTGCTGCCGCGCACGACTGCGGTGCGCAACGTCGAGCTGCCGTTGGTGTACGCCGGCGTGGATCCGGCCGAGCGGCGTCGGCGGGCGCGCGCCGCGCTCGTCCGGGTCGGCCTGGAGCACCGGCTGGATCACGACCCGGGCCGGCTGTCGGGCGGTCAGTGTCAGCGGGTGGCGATCGCGCGGGCGCTGGTGAACGAGCCGAGCCTGCTGCTCGCCGACGAGCCGACCGGCAACCTCGACAGCGCCACCTCGGACGAGATCATGGCGCTGTTCGACTCGGTGCGCGCCGGGGGGACGACCGTCGTGCTGGTGACCCACGAGCTCGACATCGCCGCCCGCACCGATCGCCACGTCACGCTGCACGACGGCCGGATCGTCTCCGACCGTCGGAGCTCACCGGAGCGCGAACGCGAGCACGAGGGCCGCGGTCGCCACCAGCAGCCAGAGTAGTCCGGTCGGGGTTCGAACGGGGGCCGTGTCTCCCACCACGACGTAGCCGGCCCAGTGGTAGGGCGAGCTCCAGCGGGGGTCGGAACGGAGCCGGAGCTTCGCCGAGCGCAGTGCTCTCGCCGGCGTTCGACCGGCGGCGAGCTGGTGGTAGAACTGCTCCATGAAGGTCGCCGTCGCGGCATCGTCGACGTCCCACAGCGTCGCCACGACGGCGGAGGCTCCGGCGGCGAGGAAGCCTCCCGTCAGGGTGGCGAGCGCCGAGCCGTCTCCGGCCGAACCGACGGCGCTGCTGCAGGACGCCAGGACCGTCAGGTCGTTGTGAATCTGCAACTGTCGCAACGTCCTCGCCTCGATCGAGCGCCGCCCGTCGGGAGTCGGAGAGAGCCGGATCGAGGCCGAGCCGCCGTCGATCACGGTGTGGGCGGCCACGTGGAGCACCGAGGTTCCCTCCTCGAGGGCTGCGAGTAGAGCGTCCGGGGTCGCCTCGTCGCCGAGGGCGATCCGCTGGGGCCCGCCCAGCGACGCCGCGGCTCGGCGCACCTCCTCGACCGCGTGCTCGAGTCGACCGAGCTCCCCTCGCAGCGGGTCGGCGCGCGGATCGGTGGCGGGGCCCGGGGCGGCGATGCCGGTGAAACGGAGCGGGCGCTGCGTCGAGCGAGGGCGACCGCCGAGAGCCGATGCGCTCGGCAGCAGGACGACCTCGGTGGTGTCGACGAGGAGCTCGCCGGGCCGTCCTGGATCGCTCAGGAGGTCGAAGGCCAGGTAGCGGAGCTCCCGGTCGGGGGAGACGTACAGCCGCCGCGGCGGTGTGCGGCCGAGCAGCGGAGGGGCGATGCGGCCCGTCAGCTCGACCATCGCCTCGGAGTCGTGAGGGCCGAGGTGAGACACCTGGCGATGGATCGCCGCCACTCGGGAGGCGAGCTCGCGCCGGTCGCCCAGATCGTGGATGTGCGCGGCGTCGCGCTCGACGAACACCAGGTGAGCCTCGGTGCGACCGAGGTAGTACTCCAGCAGCACGGCGTCCCCGAGGTGCCGCCGGATCTCGCTCGCCGGCAGCGGGCCGCGGGCGCTCCGTGTGCGGCCGATCGCCTCGATCAGCTCCCGCTCCTTGGCCTGCTGGATCACCTCCAGCGCCCGCTCGGCGTGGCCGCCCTCGGGATCCTCGGTCGCGAGACGGGAGAGCACCCGCACCGCAGCGTCGAACACCGGCCGCTTGTCGGAGAGGAACGGGTCACCGACGCCGTCCACCAGGCTCCGGTGGAGCGTCTCGATGGTGGAGAGCGCGTCGGCGTAGTGCTCCCAGGCGGCCGCCGGCTGCCGGCGGGCCTCGAACACCCTTCCCAGTCCGAAGCGATGACTCCATCGCCCCTCGCCGGAGCGCTGGGCATCGCCGCGCCGCAGCCCTTCGAGGTGGAGCCGCTCGGCCTCCTCCAGTCGGCCCAGGGCGGTCAGAGCCCGACCGAGGTGGTAGGTGCCGTGCAGGACGCCGTCGTGGCTGCCGAGGGCCTCGAACAGCTCCAGGGCCTCCCACAGGAGCGGCTCGGCGGCCGCCGGGCGATCGAGGTTGTCGAGCTGCACCAGGGCGATGTTCACCAGCGCCGTCGCCCGTCCCTCGTCGTAGCCCACCTCCGCGAAGCCTCGCTGGGCCTCGTCGTACAGCCGGACGGCCTCGAACGGCATCTCCAGGTTGCGGTAGTGGGTCCCCCGGTTCATCGTCGCCGTCGCGCGTAGACGCAGCGGCAACGCCGGCAGGGAATCGAGCGTGTCGTACAGCTCCAGCGCCCGGGAATGGAGACCGAGCTTCTCGAGCACCGTCCCCTGGTTGACGATCGCGATGGCGACCTGGCGCGGCGCCCAGGGGGCCTCCGGGCGGCTGCGGGCCGTCGCCGCGGCGCGCTCGTAGTCACGGAGCGCCGCCATGAAGTCTCCGGCCCGCAGGTGGAGCGTGCCGAGATTGTCGAGTGTGATCGCCTTCGACTGGAGGTCGCCCTGCTCGTCGGCGATCCGGAGGGCCTGGAGGTAGTGGCGCTCGGAGTCGTCCAGGCGCCCCAGTCGTCGCTCCGCCCAGGCCAGGTTGCTCAGCGAGCGCGACTCGCCGCGCCGATCGCCGGCCCGACGTCGGTAGCGGAGTGCCTCGTGGCACGCCTCGACCGCTCGTTCCGGCTCGCCCAGGCGGATCAGACAGACGCAGGAGTTGTTCTGGACGACGCCGCGCTCGGCATCGGTCAGCTCGCTGGCGGCGAGCGCGCGGTAGAGGTCGAGGGCGGTCCGGAACTCCTCCGCCACCAGGTGCTGCCGGGCGGTGCGCAGAGCCGTCGCGACCTCGCCGTCCCCGGCCGAGGCGAGCCCTCCCAGGAGCACGAGCAGCCCGAGCCCCGCTACGATCCGGTCCTGCGTTCCGCTCATCTCCCTCGTGCTCCCGCACCATTATGACGGCGCGGGGAGCGCGAGGGACGCGCGGGATCAGTCGCCGACGGCGACGATGAACGAGCTCGGCTCGGACGCGCCGACCCGATCGCCGTCGGTGGCGTGGGCGGTGACGCTCCAGACGTAGCGGGTCGCCGGCCGCATCTGGTCTCTCAGGGACCCCGGCAATCGGGCCGGAGGCGCGTCGAGCTCGGCGCTCCACAGCGTGTGCCCGTCGGGTCGGGTGAGTCGCACGGCGTAGCTCGCGGCTCCCGCGAGGTGCTCCCAGCGGAGCTCTTCCGGGAGGGCCTCGAGCGGTCCGAGCGGGTACTCCACGCGGACCCGCTCGAGTCCTCCCCGCTCGGAGCCCCCGGCCGCGCGAGCCGGCATCTCGGGGGCCCGCAGGTCCCGGAGGCCGAGGCCGATCGCGGCCAGGACCACCGCCGCGGCGAGGAGGCGGACCGCGCTGCGGAGTCGCGAGCGTGTCGGAGCGGTCGCTGCTCGGCCTGCGAGCTGCCGCTCGAGGCGGGCGTCGAGCTCGGACCCGAGCCATTCGAGATCGGCAGCGTCGGCCCGAGAATCGGCGGCTCCCAGGACCATCGACTCGGCCAGCTCGGGGTGCGAGCCGCACGGGGGGCAGGCGGAGAGGTGAGCGCTCAGCTCCGAGCGCAACGCCCGGCGATCCGACCCCCCGGCCGACCGCTCCAGCAGGCGCCCGAGCTCGCGGCATCGGCGGTCGGGCCAGGTAGCGCGCATCAGGGTCTCCAGCTCCCGGTCGGTCAGAACGTCGCTCACGCCGTGCTCCCCTCCGCCTCACCGCGGTAGTGCCGCAACCAGCGTCCGAACTTGCGGTCCAGCTTGCGTCGACCGCTGACGACGTAGGCCTTGGCGCCCGACTTGTTCGTCAGCCCGAGTCGCTCGGTGAGGCGCGCGAGCGGTTCTCCTTCGACGTAGTGTGAGTACAGGACGCGGGCCTCCACCGGCTCCAGATCCCGGTCGATCGCTCGGCGGAAGCGCGCGATCACCTCGGCCTGCGTGAGCCGGTCGACGCCCCGGGGCGCCGGATCGGACGGCTCCCGTACCTGCTCCAGCGGAACGGTCCGTCGCCGGTTGCGCGCCAACCCGCGGTCGATGGCGATGTTGCGGGCGATCCGGTACAGCCAGCTCGAGAACCGACTGTCCATCCGGAATCCGTCGATTCGGGTGTGGACTCGCATGAACACCTCCTGCGCGAGCTCGGCGGCTTCCTCCCGGTCGCGACACACCTGCAGGCACCAGCAGCCGACGCGCTCGTAGTAGCGACGGTAGAGCACCTGGAGCACGCGGTTGCGTTCCGAGTCCGCCAGCTGCCGTGACCGGAGGATGAGCTCGTCATCGTCGAGCGTGTCGAGTTCCATCGTGCTCTCCGCGACGTCGTACCCGTCCGTTCGGGCCGTCCATGAACAGGACGATCGTCCAGGGCCGACGGAACAGCTTCGTTCGGTCGGCGGCCGACCCCTAGTCGCGGAATTCGACCTCGCCGGCGTCGAGTCGCCACGGGACGCTGCGTCCGTCGGCGCTCTGGAGATCGGTCCCCTCGGCGTCGAGCGTGAGCGCCGCCTCGGTGCCGATCGGGACCGACGGCGAGGTCGGCAGGTAGACCTCCAGCAGGGGACCGGGGACGCGGTTCCAGCTCGGAGCGGCTGCCCGGATCTCGACCGCCACCCGACCGGGCTCGAGCTCGGTGACCGCCTCGAGCTCGACCGACTTGGAACGGACGCGGACCTGCGGTGGACCGGCCGCGATCTCGGGCGGGTAGCGGAGCGTGAGCCGCCCGGCCGTCAGACCGAGCGGCTCCGACGTCTCGACCGCGATCTCGGCGCGCTGGCCCGGTCGGATCTTGTCGCCCTCGGTGGAGAGTAGGTAGCGCGAGTCCGGGTGCACCACGGTGAGCTCCGCCTCCTCGGGACTCACCGGGATCGGTGAGCCGTCGGCAGCGCGAAGGAAGCTCTGGAGCGCATCGAGCCGGATCGGCAGAACCTGACCGGGAATCGCGTCCTCCGAGACCTCGAAGTAGAGCACCACCATCGGTCCGTCGGACGTGTTGATCGTCCCGGACGGGGATTCGAAGCGGATCATCAGCTCGCCGCCCGGGGCCTCCAGGGCCTGGGCCCGGGTATCGCCGAGCTCGTCGAGGACGACCATCTTGTCCGGGGTTCCGGTCGGGCCATTGCCGACCGACAGGCAGATCTGACCCTGCTCGATCGGGAGCGGCTCGTACGTCGACAGCACGATCGCGGCCACGTGCCCCGGGCGCGCCACGGCGTCGTGGACGCGGAGCACCAGGCCCTCCGGCTCGCCCGCTGCGGCGAGGCCCGCGGTGAAACCGAGCAGGGGAAGAATCCGGGCGAGGGCAGGGGGAGTCCAGCTCATCGTCGTTCCTCCGCCGGGGATGGGATCGGGGCTCGCCCGGCTGCCGTCGCCGAGACGGGCCCGGCGATTTCGGGATGATCGGTGCCACGAGTATACGGCTCCTTCCGGATACGGACGAGCGCCGGGCCGGCGCGGAACAAGAAAACGTCGGGAAACGAGACCGGCCCGGATCCGCTTCGAGCGGCCGTGATTTTTCCTGTTCCACCTGCGCGTCAGGCCCGTCCCACCGTCGGTCGCGTTCGATGGTCGTTCGCACCGTACGAGAAACGGACACGATGGAATTCGAGTCCGTACCCCTGGAGGGAGCCCCCATGAAGCTGCGCCACACTCTGTTCGCCTGCCTGTTCTCCGTGCTCGCCGTCGGTGCCGTCCACGCCGGCGAGGAACCGTTCAAGACCGAGGTCGACTGCGACGGCCTGTTCGCTCCGGGCGCGGTCGTCCCGTACCTGATCGAGATCGAGGACCGGGTGTTCCAGACCCACGAGATCGACTTCACGCTCGAGATCGACATCCCCAGCATGGGCAGCCGGACCCTCCGTCAGGGCAGCTACACCATCACCCCGAACGAGACGACGTTCATCGACCTGACTCTCGGTCTCCCGGACAACGCGCCCAACGGTCGCTACACCTTCATGGTGACGGGCGTGTCCGCGTCCCACACCAGCATCGATACCTGCTCGTTCCACGTGCAGTGAGCCTGCGGAACCGTCCGGCCCCGAGCTCGTGGGCCGGACGGCTCGGCTCGGCCGTCCCCCCCTCCGACGACCTCGTCTCCGTCCTCGCGTCGTCGCCCCCCCGGCTGGTGAACCCCCGGCCCCCCTCGATCGTTCGAAAGATGGGGGGCGAGCCGTCACGGAATCGAGGCTTCGATCGTCCTCTGAAGTAGAAGGCGCGCCACGACGGCGGGCCGTCCGACGACGGAGGTGACGGGCATGAGCGCGACGAGGGCGGACTCGACGGGGGGAGCGGAGGCGATCGTGGTCGGCGGCGGGCTCGCCGGCGCATTACGTCAAACACTGACTGCTTGGCTTTATGACTTGACACCACTTAAACCTTCATTTTACCGTACATTTTTCTTCTGCTTTTGTTTTTGCCAAGGTGGGCAGTATGGTGGAATGGGAAACACTGGAATGGATAACGCGTCTCGGAACGTGAAACCTGAGGTAACTGCGTAAATTCATTGCCTTTATTATCTTTTCTTATTAGTATTAGGCTTTACATTGCTGTATCGAGCACGCTTGCAAAGTTAATAGTAGCTATAAGGGTTAGTAAATACTATATAGATTTAGAAATTAAAGTAAAATCGTTGATCCTAAAGCAATCTAAAGTTGTCGACCAACCAAACGTAAATAGTTTTGAGCATCTCCAATGGTTTGTACATAATAAAAAAAACTGTAAAACGTCCAGTTACAGGAATATCTATGTGGGTTTATATGATCTAAGGCCTGTTTATTCATATGCTATAGGTTTTGCTCATTCAAACAACAAATTTTAGCGCAAACATTGGCCTCTGTCATACATTTATGCAAACAGTAATTACCCGAGAAACTCATAAGCAGGTTATAGTAACGAAGTAAATTATGACAACATACGTGACACCGTGAAACAATCAGGTACTTCACGTACGTTCACTCACCCAAGAGATAAAATGTGTCTTACCTCCGTGCGATATGGGCTGAATGGAAAGATTTCAGGCCACTAAGATGCTGCTCCATGTACTCATGGCGTTGATTTAGTTCTTGTTCTAATGAGAAAAACAACAATAAGTGACTAACTTTACTTATTTCTATCCTTTACTGGGACTCAACATCAAAGTGAAATGACGATTGAAGCTATTGTGTTTGTCACTTCTGGAGAGCCAATTTATCATCTCTGCATTAAAATTCTAAGCTGCGGGTATAAAGAATCCACAGCAAAATTTCACAACGTATCTTTGGAACAAGTGGATATAATAAATAGCCATGTTTTTCAACTCATTCCTTGAAAAGGTCAACTTAGTTCGTGAATTCTTCCTATAATTCTATTCTATTCTTATTCCATTTCCTTCTTCATTGAATATGATATCGAACATTGTATTCTAACTGTGCTGCTGTAACATTACACCCATTGCTTCAGCTTCAGCTACTCTTTACTGTCCATGCAAGTAAGGCTACGTCATTCCTACCTTGTGTGAATGAGACTACCAAACTTACACCACAAAAGTTTACAAAACGTTATGATCATTGTTAATGACAGAATCATAATTTACTGGAAATAAGGTACCATCCAATTTAAAGCCAATTCATACCTTTATCTTTCACTGTTTTGCTCTTGGATGACAATTGTTTGGAAACTATGCAAAAAAAACCCCGACATCATCAATCATTAGCGTTATTAATGTAACAGTTCAACTCATAAAAATGCTGAAGAGAGCTCTAATCATAGGTAAGTATTCTTATTAGCAACAGGATAATGCTTGTTAAATACATTAATGTTTTGAATAAAAGTTGAACAAATTACAATTATATCACCATACTTTGATACTTTGAAGAGAATTCATCAAAGGAATTCGAATACTTTATCTTTTAGAACTAAAGTGATGCAATTAGCACCTCAATGTATTCATAAGCTGAAAAAAAACAAAGCAAAGCATAGGCCTGGGATCACATTTATGTCCCCCTTCATCTCAGAGACGATGGAGTATACACAAATCAGCTGACTTCGTAAATAAGTAATCACTATACACTGACGAGTCTTCAAGAGAAGTAAATGCAAGTAGTACAAACTGTAATAGTGTTGTTTCTCAATCATTCATTCCTAGATCAGTAACGTGCAAGATACGTCCTAACGTACATACCTGTCGACAATCGTTCTCTTTGGATGGCGAGTTCCTCTCGTAACATTGCAATTCTTGAAACACGCGATTCCTTTTCTGAAAACTAATGGAAAGTAAGATGTCATAATCTATTTGATACGTTTTAAAGTTCATTGTAAACGGTAAAACAAAACTCACTACGCTTTACAACAAAGTAATTCATACATCTTATACATGTTTAATATCACAAAAGAGTGAAAGATGAAGGTAACTGCACATTTTTATCATTTCTATGGCTCCGGAATAACGTTTTGGGGCATCGAGAGTGCAAGACAATGTCTATGTAACGTGCCTTTAATAAGAGTATAAATGCATGGATGCCAAGGGTAGCCAGACTCAAAACACTTATTCAGCGTGAATCCAGATTTGCTCCAATTTCGATCGACGACCTTACTACGGCGCCGGCATCTATTATAATTATTATCCAAACGAGAGACTGTCAAGAATTTCGTATCCGTTGTATTCTTTAGAGAAATTCATGATCAAACTAGCGGTTTATATTTCTTATGCAGGGCCTACATGTCAGGCTTGCCAATTTTGATCATGGTGGAAAGATTGGCTTGGAAAAGTTGAGTCAGTGAAAAATCTGGCAACACAGGAGGCATCTCTCTGCAGATAAATCATCGCTTTTGTGTAATACTTGAATTCCCTTTCTTGAATATGGCACATTCCAAGATACTTTACCCACGATATTGATAAGCTCAAAACTCCCTACCTATCGTACGTCCTCAAAATTGAAAAGGGAATGGGCTCTATTACCAAGCATGTACCGACGACAAACGAGGGTTTTGTCGTAACTTAAGCTGTAGAAACGACAGGATTTACATTTAATCTTGTATTTCATCCTCAGAAAGTATTTCTTTTTCTTGCTCTTTTACCGTTTTTTAAAGCAGCCTCAAATATAAAATGTAGATAGCGGATACAGAATGTACACAGAAGATTCGCTCCTCCAAAATACAGGTTTCCTTATCATCTACATCTCAACGGTCAATGCTGCCCTTGCTCTTGCAGCAAATTTCCTATTCAAATAATAACTTAACATGGAATGACTATTGGATATGTAATCCAATAGCTTAGGTACACGGCTGAATTTAAATCAACTTACTTTTCCGCTTAAAATTTCTTTCTTAGTTGTTTCCATTTCCATGTCTTCTTGAATCTTAGTGACTTGTTGTTTCGTCTCCTGAAGAGCTTTTAACATGTAATGCACTCTGTGGGTAACAAACGGTATTAAACTCATCAATGCTTAGAAATGGTCAATGGCTTTTAATCTTTCTTGGCAAGTCGAATTACAAATACTACCGACATTCTAGTTGAGTCTTCTTGAGGCTTCTTCAGCACTTAACGTAGCAGTAAACTTTACCTTTGTACTTTGACTTGGCATCTCCCTTAACAAGGTCCTTTGGAACAATTAAGTAATCTTAGAACTGATGATGTACGAGAGCCCTCGGATGAACTCTGCAGTTTGTCTACCAACTGCCTATACTTAATCACGCAAAAAAACTTTCTTTCAAGATTTCTATTTTTAAAGTACTATAACATACAGTAAAATCATCATAAATTAAAATGTAAATTTATAGTGTAGCCTATTTGGGCGAGACGTTCTACAAAATAGTGCCACTTTTCTAACGTTACAAACACGTTTCAAATGAAATTTATTTAATCTATGGTTTATCATTTCCTTCAAAAGGCATCTGTCTTACCGTAGTAAAGAGTTTTTCTGATACGTCCAGCGGACCTGCAAACAAAGTTATGTATAATCAATACAGTTGAAGAGAACAGTATTTACGACAAACATATAAGGGATTACCTCATCAAAATCCAATAAAGTACGTTTATATAAGGCCAATTCTGCAGTAGAAACAATTAAAAGTGCTTTGCAACTGACATTTACCCCTCAGCTCAATCCTGATGTTAATATAATTGTTCTGACCCACTCTCTGGGAAATGTAGACACATGCCAGACAAACCTTTTGCCATCGTAGTCACGTCCCAATTTTACACTTATCGAAGTACAAGAGAGTTCATGCCTTGCTTAAACATATTACAGCACGACAAGGGCTCACACCTTAAGTTCTACACAAGTTCCTTTTGTCGACAGAGCACCAGCTTCTTTTGTTTTCGTGTATGCGGTTTCTTAAGGAGGAGTCAAGATTAAAGGTACTGTAAAACGATTAGCTTCACTTTTCGGATCTTGATGATGGGTACGAAATGCGAGTTCTTCTCATTCAAGTCCGACTTTCCCGTGCGAATATGGATATTTACAAAAAACAAGGTTAAACCGTTGGCGAAGATGTTTGCTTGGGAAACTAGATGAGTCCTGTTGTGAACATTCTCTGCAAGGCTTCCAATCTGTTACATTCGGAAATTATTTTTTAAAAGTTGCAGTGATAACCTCTCTGTTGGATCATTGCTCAAGATTTGCAGGAACCGTACGACCTCGGTATTCTGGTGGGATTTTAGTGCCCTCAGGCCTTGTTATTCCT
>JAAAKM020006971.1:26919599-26940795 GCA_010016025.2 Alatinidae sp. Z8VKAUB7J3 | reverse complement strand
TCTTGTTGAAACGTATACACAAACTTTGCTTTTGCTTTGTTTTAATATTTTGGTTATTCTAAATAAATATATACTTAAATATTTTGAAGGTTGTTCCTTAACATTTTTTATATCCCAACCATTATATAGGGCTTTTACCTCATAAGTATCCACTGGCCACTAATTTGCATATGACCTCAGTTCTACTACACAATCAGAATAGTCTTGTAAAGTCAACAGAATGACACATTATGATCCAGTGTTGTAGAAAATGCTCGGCAGATATTATCTAATTTGTGGTGACAGATACTTGTTAATAATTAGCACCAATAATGCAGTGTCTTCATCCTTTGCAACTTGTACTAGCAGAATAGAAATAATTTTCTCTGCACAAAATTAGAAATTCTTATGGTCGGATTGGTAATGACAGTCACGGAGGTCAGTCACAAACACAAACCAACATAATACATGGAAGAATTTGTCAACTTAGCACGTCTGGAATATTATCTTGACAAAACTTCAACATCTAACTGCCTCACCTGATCACCAATGTAGCGGAGCCCTGAGAAATCAACATCCCATTTCACCATCAACTTTACCTTCCCTGCTTGCTTTGCCCAAACACAAAGTATACATGCTGGTCTCGTTAAGGAATTTGGTGTACTACATAATCCTGCTCATAATACTATCATATTTGTCTTATATACATGTATATATAGCACTTTTCTTAAACGTGAGACATAACAATACTATGAGGTTATCTTTATATGAAAATCAATACTATGAAGTCGGTTCTGCTATATATGTCAAGATTACAACTGAGCAAGAAAAAATGTGGTTAGCTCATCACAGCATAGAGCCGTAAAGAAGTTTGCAATACAATTTTGACTTTCACGAGAAATAAAGTCTTTTTGCTAAGATGTTCTCACATAGCAATGTAAATTTTGGCTGTACTGCTATTCTGAGGACCCTGTTTTAACTTATAAATATTGCATGGTACTGCAAGAAGACACATAAATGAAAGTTAAACAATTTACGATAAATAGATCAAACATTCTCAATTAGTTATTAGCATTCTTTTATCACACGAGGGCTCATAGTCTGCTTCACTATCATCATTACTGTCCATAGCCATTTGGCCGTGGGTAAACTTTGTTGTCTGTCACCACGTACACCTGTCACCAAATGCGAAAGGATGATATAGAAATCCCAAATTACAGCTTCAGTACAGTGAATGGTGTAGAAATATGGGGCTACCTGGTCTCTTTTACCTCACCTCACCTGTCCCGTAACCCTTCGAAGGGCGTGGAGCAAGTTATGGAGGCCATCCGCCAGCAGTGGCGTGAACGGCTAAGAAGAAGAAGAAGAAGAAGATTACAGTAGTGAGAACCAAGAAATGACAATAAAGGTAACAAATGAAAGAAAGAAAAACCACACTGCTAATTTTTCTGATTATGATGATGATGTCGATGATGATAATAATAATGAAGATGGTATAATGATGATGATTAAAATGATGATGATTAAAATGATGGTATGGATAATTATAATGACTTTTAACATTGATAACGACTATACTGATAATAATGGTGATGATGACGATATAGATGTATTACGTACTGTTGTTTGACTTTTTTTTGCCATTTTGGATTTTTTGAAAAGGTGAACTCAGCTGTGTAATATTTTCCCCTCGTTTAACCTTTGGCTCGCACACTTATAAATTACAGTTTTAAACTCACAAGAAATAAAGAAAGTGTCCTTCACTTTAATGTTTATAATCAGTTGATATGCCAACTCGCCTTCAACTAGTAGTACTATAATAGTGATAACAAGTTATTGATGTACAACAGGGTATGCATTCTAAAGGTGCACGAAGATGTACTATTTTGCTGTGACATATTCGTCGCCAAATAAGAAATAGAAATAGACAGAGGTAACTTCTATTGCTAGGTTATAAAGGTACCAAGTCATATCCAAATCCCCTACATAAAGGAAAATTTAAAGAAACAATTTTTACCAAATATTGTGTTAAACGATTACCAATCAGCACAAAAGATACTATCTTTAATAATTTCAACCAAGTAGCGTTGAAGATATCTTCATTGATCGATTACTGATTTGATAACAAAATTGTCTTTTAATGCACACGTTGTAACTTTTCATCAGCTTTTACTGTAAGACATACCAAATGTATTGCAAATACATCTGTATCATGGTGATGAGTAACTGTCTTCTCTTTTTCTTCTTACAGGTTTGGTCCTCTTCAAGTAAGTTTAGTTTAGATTTTCAGAACTTTTGTATTTTGTATTGTTGGGATATATTATACATTAAGGTATTTAGTTCGTATACAAGATGCTTTTATGAAGGTTTGTTCCATCAAGCCTTATTATCTAGCCCTTAGTGAAAATCTGGGTCATTTGAAAGTGGATAATCTTTTCAAAATACAAATCTTTCCCATCCAAATGATCGATATTGATGATTTTTAGAAATATTTTCTTTCAGCATTTACTTCAGTGAATATATAGTTCGTACAAACTTTAATTTTAAATATGATGATACTGATAATGATGATTATGGTGATGATGATAATGGTGACAATGATAATAGTATTGATGATGATAATGATGATGATGATGATAATTATGAAGAAGATGACGATAAACATCATGATAATGATGATGACTATAATGATTATAGTTATGACGATGTTGATTATCTCAATGATACAGATGATAATAATAGTCATAATAATGATTACGGCGATAAAGATGATAGTTATGTTGTAATGATGACAAAGGTGTTGATGACGGTGGTTATGATAATAATTATTATAATGACGTTGATGATGGTAATGATGTTTCAATTTGTTAACGGTAAAATCATGTTGTTCTTTCGTCTTGGTCCCAAAGAAGTTATTCTTTGCAGTGATAAATTACTTTATTTTGAGCAACAGATTGCATTGATATAGCTTCAACAGATTCGAACTTGTGGGATATTTCGTTTTAGCACCAAGGGTTTGGTTTAGAAGTTAAACTTCAAAAACAAACTAGTTCTTTTATAAATGAAAATCAAATTTTTATATCTTATCTGTTGCTTTAAAATTGGTTGTTGTAAATAAAATTGTTTTAGGAAATTCTTAAATAATCTCAGTTAAAATTCATTTAAATCACCAAAAAATAAAACAAAAATATCCACTCTTATTAAGACCAGAAGGTGCGTTTTGTACGTTTCTGTTTATCTTCTCGCATTTCTTACTTTTTGTTTACCTTTTTATATGACAGATAATTAATGAAATATGTGTAATGTTTTGAAATAGATGCTGCACCGTACATATATGGTAATTCTACAACCAACATTTATCACTGCGTTACGAAGAATGTTTCAGCTAATATAGAGAAGCAATGGGAGCAATTATTTCCTCATGGAGCAGGTGGAAATCTATCTTCCGTTGTTACCATTGAACATGGTTACCACAAAGCAACTGCAACTTTGAAAGATAACGGCATTTTTCGATGTAGGTCAAGCATCGATGGTAAGGTAACAAATGTCTACGTGGACGCATCACGACAGCGAAAAAATGGTATGTGCAATTTAGCAAAGATGTAACAGTTAACATTTTAAAAAATATCCTTAGGTTTTAATAACGTTTGTTTGTTATGAAATTGCTAAAGAAGATAAACATGTCGCCATCTAAATATGAGCCCTGGAGTACGCCATTGAGATATAGTTCCTCACTTACTGAACGACGGTGATCTCAAAGGATACAACATTTGTTCTTACTTCAGTCGCTATCCTATCTCCCAATCCTCTAACAGTGGACCTTGACGTCCAGCTTTTAGATATATTAGAGCTCAGCTTCTCTACACCAACCGCGCTTTATCATTATATGATCGTCATCAGTCTAAAGTCCATTGCATGTTATGGAAACTAGTAGAGAAGATTTAGGGTGATAATATCAAAAGATCTAGTAAAAGTGAAGTGGTTTAGCACTCAAGTCTTTACTTTTACAACCTGTAATCAACATTTGGTCGGAGGTGTCCCTCAGTTGGTTGTATGAAGGGAGAGGGGGCTAAGATACTATGTTGCTAGCTTCTGTCAAGTTTTTCATACTTAAGACAAACACGTTTATCAATATTACGCTTTATCCAATTGATAAGCACGACTTAAATATTAATTACTACCCTTGGTATCTTTGGGTCTCTCTTCCATCATGCGTCCTCTGGAACAAGGTCGGGAAAATGTAAGGCGGTCGGTCGACTTTTGTTGTCTGCGGCCAATAGTGACTCCAATATTGCTTCCAAAACAGTTTTATAAACAGATTTTGCGTTCACTTTTTAAATCAAACTTGATAGACTCCTTATTCTCTAGGATATCATTTATGTAACACTTTGATCAGCTTATACAGTCATTGAAAGACGGAAAGTCAATGGTTAAAAATGCTTCAATTGTTGTGCCTTTGCCTCAAAAGTTAAAATT
This sequence comes from Alatinidae sp. Z8VKAUB7J3, assembly GCA_010016025.2. Lineage (NCBI taxonomy): Eukaryota > Metazoa > Cnidaria > Cubozoa > Carybdeida > Alatinidae > Alatinidae sp. Z8VKAUB7J3. The sequence continues at coordinate 26,936,340 of JAAAKM020006971.1, read as the reverse complement.
TTTGCATGAAGTCAGAATAATAATAGTACAGCTTCACTTAAGCTCTCTCTATATGCACCTTTATCATTGATTGCAGATACAATAAAAGCACAAAAGACAAAAGTGACTGCATATCTCGGACAACCAAAACTGACCTTGGTAGTAGATTTATTGGGAAACAATGTCGATTTGGAATGGAGCCTGGAAAGCACCGTATTATCCCTGCAGTACATGGCTGACCGAAACATGACTTTCTTTAACGGAAGCAAACTGAAGATCGTCATCTCTGATGTATCGTATTCTCATCAGGGTATTTACCAGATCAGAGACAAAATTGCAAAGAGAAGAATATTTATTCGAGTGGTAGTGACCCGTAAGTATGACACTGATAGTTTTTCTTCTCATCATAAGATTTCAAAACTAAAATGAAAGAGCATCACAATGATTAGAAGCAATTCTATTTCCTGGTTAAGAGTTCTTTTCACCTTCTGTAATAATCATTGGCTGTTAAAAATTTTCAGTGGAACCGTCAATAGAGTACTAAAATGATGATGTCACAAAACAATTTTTGAGAGAACCAAACTTTGACTGCATCCACGGAAAACAAAATATAGCGTTGAAGTTTCATTCAAACTGCCAAAAACGGATGTTTGAATCTTCAAAGGCCCTTAAGGAAACAATATATTCAGTTTTGTTTATGTCATTTAAGAACTGGGTTTAAATGACAAGGTTCTGATAGGCATTCCTCAAATTTTAAAAAAGCACATCTCGACCATTCTTCAAAATACTGTTCTCGCATTTGGAAGAATGAAGTGAGTACAATATATTGTCAAACTTTTGATTTGTTAGATATTGTGACCTCACATTAAAAATGCATTTATTCTGATACATTAACTGTCCCCTTACACCAAAAGAACGAGTGGGGCGGTGTAACTTTGCCTGCAAACTTATAAAAGATCCTTATTTTCAGTGCCCCTTATCTGTGTTCATATTAGCTGGATAACATCTCTCCTTCCGCTACTTCTACACCGTGTGGAAGTGATTGGTAACAGTAATGACAATGGCGACAATGGTGAAAATGATGACAATGGTGACAAATGGTAACAATGGTGACAACGGTGACAACGGTGACAATGATGACAATGGTAACAACAGTGACAATGATGACAATGGTGACAGTGATGATAATGGTAACAACAGTGACAATGATGACAATGGTGACAGTGATGATAATGATGACAATGGTGACAATAGCGGCAATGGTGACAATGGTAACAATGGTAACAATGGTAACAATGGTGGCAATGATGAAAATGGTGACAATGGTAACAATGGTAACAATGGTAACAATGGTAACAATGGTGACAATAGCGGCAATGGTGACAATGGTAACAATGGTAACAATGGTGACAATGATGAAAATGGTGACAATGGTAACAATGGTAACAATGGTGACAATGGTGACAATGGTGACAATGGTGACAATAGTGACAATAGTGACAATAGTGACAATGGTGACGATGGTTATTGTAGGTAGGTAGCATGGAATAGTATAGACAGCATCGGTGGTGATAGCATTATGACCAGTACCAAAAACATTTGAGTAGAAATACACTTCACGTTGGTTGATATAAATTGTGAAAGTTTTCTTCTAATTGCACTTTATTCAATTCCTTTTAAGCTTGTCAACAAAGAAAGTATGGTACAAAATGCAATATGTCATGTACCTGCAGCAGCAGAGGTTACTGCGATGCCACAGGAAAATGCCTTTGTTTCCCTGGGTATTCTGGATCAATTTGCCAAGAAGGTAATACCATCAAAATTATAATTTAATACGTTGATAAGTTGCCAAGGTTGAACATGTTACAAGATTTTTAGTAATTGATGTCCTTCTTCTGAAGAGCAAAGTCCCAAACTTAAGGCTTGGGTGTTTACCCATTGGTAATCATGTTGAGGAATTTCTATGAAAGGTCGAACTAGTTCTTAACAAATGGTCACTTCTCCGAATGAACTACTTTATTTGTATTAGGTTATCAAGGCCGGTGTAGCGAGCCGGCGAAAGCCACACCGCTATATTAAAGTCAAGGTTTGATTTTCCCATAAAAATATAAGTGCTTTTTCACAAAAATATTGGTTACTTCTGGCTAGTATTTAATATGACGAAAAAAGTTCAAAGGTAAATGTGTTGCTCCTTTTTGATATATGCATAGCAAATTATAAACGTTAGCTGTTGGATTTACTTTTTAATTTATACTCCGTTTACACTTGCTAAACTTAGGTCAATGGTAATGTTAGATATCGAATTGATTAAATTATGAAATACTTTGTTTTTAGAATGTGCTGTTGGGAAACACGGATACAACTGCTCTTCCTCGTGCACAGATACAGAAAATCTTGAATGCAAGAGAGTTTGTCTACCTGACCCGGTTGGTTGTCATTGTATGCCAGGGTATGCTGGGAAATCATGCAATAAAGGTAATAATAGATATAAAGATGCATGCACGTATCATTATTAAATGTACAAATGGTGATTCTGAGTAATTGAACAAGATATCGCCTTTACCTACTTTTTCCGAAGTAGGAAACTGTTTCAAACGTGAACTAAATGTTTTTACTCCCTCGACTAGTAACCGCAAACCTGCTGATGTAGATGCGACCAACAGGTAACAGGTAACTCTCCCGTACCTTAAAATAGCTGGTGTAAAAGCTAATATTTGTGATAAGTTCATACTATTTTCTTCAATAACTTTATCGACCTTTAATAAAATGTACTCATTTAGACAATGCAATTCCTTCCTCATTGGCGGTACTGTTCTTTCACAAGTTCCTTTCTCTAAATTCCTCCAATTTGGCAACTCTTTTCCAGCCTTTTCCCAAACGTCAATCAATCTTGTCCAGATATTTTCTACCTCTGCCTCTCGCTTGTTGTATTTCCTTCTTTCCTGCCTATTTTGCGTCTAGTGTTTAAGTTCATTTTGCCTTACAACACGATTACAACAAAAGGAATCTCAGAAAGTGGACTTGAAACAGAAGTAACGTTTCAGCAGAAGAAAAATACGTTTGAAGGAATCTCCCAAAGCGTGTTTCCAGCTTTACAAGTCAGTATTGCAACACCGCAATGAGTATTATCACCCTCGCTCTACTCTTAAATGTCTCTTCTTTATCACTTCTTTTTAAAATATATACCTTCCTTTCTGTCTCTTCCAGTAATTATAATCCCCAGCCTGTCAACACTTATCTAAATTTACCCATGATGTTTTTCCCTGTCCTCGTCCATGAGGCACAGTATTCGTGGATTTGATGCCTGTACAATGGCAAAGATCTGGCAACGCAAACTGTATTTCATTTGACTAGATTGAACTATAAAAACACCAGATAATGTGTAATAACTTGGGTATCGATCAGGTAAGGCAGGAGCTGACCATCTAAAGCAGGGCAAAAACCATATCGTATAACTTACTGAGATTTTTCTTACATTTTCAATTTTCTTCCTATCCTTTCTTCTTCATAATATTGCAATGCCTACTTGTAATTCCTACTTTTCCATTTAGTAGTGTCAACAACTTCTTCAAATTTGTCGATCATCATTGTCCCATCGGCAAGCCCAGAGATCACAACGACAGGTAAATTCATAGGAAACTAATTTACAAAGAAATGTAGTTAACATTTTGTCATGTTATCATGGCTGCCTAAAGTAACCAGTCAGAATTTATGGGACTTTGAAACAAGCTAATCATATTTTGGCCGCAGTCAAGATGCTGCTTTATAATGATGGCTAGAGTTATTTAGTAAGTAGGCTAGCCAATGCTTGCCCTTAATTGTCAGAATGAAGAACTTTGATGGTAATATTAGCAACTGTGCTAACTATGACTGCAGTGGTGGCCTTACAGTAAAGGAGCATGGAGACCCGTTAATGCACAGTCTACTTTGACACTCGTTTAAGACAACAACACTGACGATGATGATGATGATGATGATGATGATGATTGTGATGAAAGTGATGATTGTAGTAGTGCTGGTAATGATGATGATAGTAATTTAGATGGCAGTGATTAATGGTGATAATATGCGCAAAGATTGATGACAATGACTATATGATGATAATGATGATCATTATCATTTTGGTGATGGTAGTAATAGTAATGATAATGATGATGATAGTCTTTTTCAGTCTAACTGAAGAAGGCTAATTGGGTAATATGGCTGATTTTAGAATAATAATGTAAATGTAGACACTCGAGGTTACAAAAGAGAAAAATGCATGTTATTTAACTTGCGGAGTGTTAAAATTGGCGTCCATGGAGTTGTCCAACCGCCCACCCCCCTCCTCTTTGATCAACAGCTGAATCCGCCACTGGATATTATGAAGTAATCTTCTTATCTTTTTCTAGGTTCTCCTAGTTCTGGATCAAATATTTCTATGGAATTGAAGAGGATGGTAACAAGTGCAAAAGTAGACACAATCACAAAGGCTGCAAGGAATAAAGCAACTAGTTCAAGCTCAGTTTCATCTTCAACCGTTCCACCAACTGTTCCAGGAAGCATCAACGGCAGCGACACTGGTAACCACACGACTGCAGCAAACTACAGCTCTACACCTGGAATGAACACTACCACGGGTAGGTAAAAACGTACATATGTATTACTTGGGCGAGACTCTGGAGACATAGTTACGTCCAAGAATAACTCGCAGCTTGCAAAAGACGGGTATTTTGTAATATAAGATGTAACATTTAGTATGACACTGGTCAGACTGTCTCCTATCAAGCTTTGTGTGAAAAAGGGGAGTCTCAAAGAAATATATTTGATTTCAAATGTGTGTGTGTGTGTGTGTTTTATTTTATTTCAAACATATATAAACATACAGGTATAAGTCAGTAAATGATAAATATTACACTTCAGTACTTCATACTAATATACAGTGTTGCAAATATAGTACAGCTTACGTTACGTTTCTGTAATGTTTGTATGGAGTGAATATTCTTAAAATCAATGTGTAAGAGTGTTATTTACATAGGTTGGCTGTTGTTATCATTTAGATATTTGAATGTAAGGGACAAATGCATGCAGTGTCTGCATGGGGAAATACGTTTATATATAATTAGGTTTCCTATAGAGCATATATCTGTCTGGCTAGCCCTTTCATGGAAGCCTGGAAGCTCTTTCATGGAAGCATTCATTACTATCCCCCTTCCCCTCCAAATAATGATTTTTTCTTAAATTGTCTTCCCCCTCTAACAATTGGCATCCTCAAATATGCATTTATCAGGACAAACAAAGAGGCCAATTTGACAATTAACACAATAATACTTAAAGGAGTCCAACTATAGTGTTCATTTATAGTGACAAGAGTGCACCCTAAACAAGAAGAGAGTGCACCCTAAAAAAGAGAAGAGTGCACTTTAAACAAGACAAGAGTGCACCCTAAACAAGAAAAGTGGGCACTCTAAACGAGAGTGCACTCTGAACAAGACAACAGTGCACCTTAAGCGAGAGAAAAGTGCACGCTTACTTTGGTTGCAGAAGCAAACATTTCGTAACCAAAGATAGCTCTTATGGTTTTTACATCATATCGTTTGGTTGTGTAGTTTTCCGGAGATAATAGAGCTACTCTTTAACAAAACTTTACCACAGTTTCATCTTTATTCATTTTCTACGAAATAATGATGTTTCTTTTATGTATTGTTTATTACTACAGTCTGATGTTCTTTCTGATAACTTTCCTCGTTCTTATTTCCAGAAACACCAACTACATTGTCACCTTTGGAAAAGAAAAGACTGTACTGTGCCAAAACATTTTCAACTTGGAAATTTCCTCCCATATCCACGTGCAGAACACCGTTTCTAGAAACTGACAAGTGTTCCCTTGTGAGTATTGTGGTAACTAAATCATTAATCTATATCTGTAGTTCCCAAAGTGGATGGTACCGTCCCCTTAGGGGAGATAGGAACATTTAAGGGGGACACTTACCCAAGACAATAATGGTTAGATTATAGATGAGGAAGCCATCAGAATAAACTCCTCATTACCTCATCACGTTGACATGAATGTAAAAGTGTGTCGATGGGGGCTGTTGAATTTGTTTGCAATTGAATTCTTTCAGTTGCGCATTAGGGTATAATATACGGTACAATACTTTTGACTTAAGATCGATTCAAAGATGTTTATAAGAACCTTTTCCAAAATAAATTGGCCAAGAAAAAACAGAAGCATTGCTTTATCGATACGTCGAGGGACTAAAATGTCCCCATCTTTTGCAGTAACAACGTACCAAAATACCAAGAAGCCGTGCCCGTAAAACACTCCGGTTGATTAAAGCTTGAAAAACTTCGAAAAGATAGATTTTAATAATATACAGAGATGTTGCCAGCCATTGCTTATTCACAGTGGGAGAGGGGTGCTTGTTTGCACACTGCACCCTTCTTTAAAGAAATAAAAATTAATGATAAATAACAGACATGTGTAATTACAACTCTGTAAAAGGAAGGATAATACCTTCTGTTTAATTAACTCTACAAACTTAGACAAGTTAGACACAAAGTCTATAAAACAGTTTGTGTGAATGGCTTAAAACCTTTTGAGAATAGGTTGATGTCTGCAATTCCCACAAGCGAGAAAAGGGGGTATGTCTGTTTTAGCTCAATAGTTGAATAAAGCATTGATATTTTGAAGAAGTAAGATTAGATTTCTCCGCGTTACACCTAGAGACGCTGGCTACGGGCAGTGTTTTGGTACAACAGCGGTGCTAGAGACTGTAACACTTTGCAGCCACACACACCCCTCCTCCTCACCTTCCCGCATCATCATGTGTGTTACCGTTCTTGTAGTCATCCTGATTCTTATTTACAAGGTTCGGCTTTTTAAGATGATATATTAAAAAATCCTGCAGGTCTCTTAATCAAAGACATCTGATGGACAGTGTTATCGATATCGAAACTGCCCTATACCAACCAAAAAACAAGCTAATTAATGTATAAAGGGTTGCTGGATCTCCTACAGCCGACATACATCGGGAAAAGGAAGACAATATTACATGAGTTATAACAAGTCATTGCTGCTCATCTGATAAATATTGTAATAATCTTGAAAATCATATCCGATAGTGCTCTCAAGCGCGGATGTTTGAATGACTTACAAAATATTTGTTAAGAAATTTTGATCCTAAGGTAACACTGTATCCTAATGCCACAAGGGGATCAGAAGAAAATATCCCTTGAGCAATACATATCGCTTAAGGGATCTGATATTATCAGGGGGATCCAAGTTAATTCCTTTTTAAGGTACACTCCTATAATTTGCTTAAAAAGTAATTACTGAACAACTTATTCAACTTGTATGTGGTCTTTCTTAATCGCTTAATCTCAATTCATGTGCCGACCAATATACAGCATTTGCTAAGTAGATGCTTTCCTTCCTCAAACAAGCACAATAGTCTATATTTGCTTACAAAATAAATGTTAACTTTCTGCTTTTACTTCCTTGTGTAGGTGGCAAATAAAAAATTGTTTGATTTAGGAATTTTTGTTTATATGAGGTCATTTAAAAGGCTTAAGACTGGCAAAAGCGCAAAATGTTGCCCCTCAAGCCTATACGTAGAGTAAACCTACAAGATTTACTATCCGATCTCCACCTTACGCAAAAGATTTAAGCTGGTTTTGTGCTGTATACTTGCGTCCAAAGTTAATTATGTACATAATGCTATTTCACTATAAACGTTTATTTACATTATTTCTTCTATTTGTTTAGAACTTAGCGTAAAGTATTGCTAACATTTGAGTACGTTTCTGAGTCGTTTTATAAGTTTAATTTTTTAAGCACTAGTGCTTTCTGTCTATGGAACACCACGACGTCTTTTGATACGCTTGCATGAGCATCATCCCACAGTTGAGGTCTACAAACATAGTGTATCAGCTGTACGTCACATTGCCTGCTGAAGCTACTCTTTTAACTTTATCAATCAAGCGATTTCATAGTTTAGAAAAACATAAGCATCGGTTAAACGACTTTCAAAGGCATTTTTATCATCTAAATGTTACACTAATACAATAGTGTAGATTGTACTATAGTTATGTTTTCCGGTCTTGTTACATTGTCTGCACTACGCTTTATGTACCCATGACGATGGCAGTTGATACCGTCGAAACATGTTTGGAGGACACATAGTAACAAATCTCGTTGGTTTCCATAAATTTGACAGTAGCGAGTGGTTGGTAAATATTCAACGTAAGATTTCCAAATGTCAACTTCACAGTACAATATCGTACAACTACAATCGGTAGTGCTTTGATTACTGGGTGTGTCCCTAGAATCGTACATATAAAACTATTTTTCTGATTGCTGCTTGATTTCCTACGTATATGTGCCTTGGTGCTTGCCTCTGCAAAGTTTGTTGCCAAACTGTCTTTTCATTTGTATACCCTTTTTGCTCCATGTCCATTCATGCTCGACTCTCATTGAGCAATAGTTTGCATTCGTTTCTGGTCTTCTTTCACTCCATTTGCTTCTGTACAGCCTCTCTTCTACTACCGTAGTTGTGTTTGCCTATTAGAGCCCAAATGCTTGTTGATAGTGAGCACCTAAATACTCCTTTGTGTCTCTCTGCCTGTTCCAGTAGTCCCCCTCACTCTCACCCAGTCTTTGTCTTCTCTTGCCCTTTGTAAGAACAGTGATTTCCCTCGTGTCACTATATCTTTGCCTTTATTAGTCCAGATATTCTCCTCAGAGTGCTCTGTTTTATTTGATACGATACAAGCATATCTTAATGGCACTTGATCATTTCTTTTTATATGCAGCGTTGCAAAACCTGTGGAACACCAAATTTCATAAAACGTGTGGATAACCAACCTATTCCCTTTAAAATAAACCTAATTAATTGAGTCAGTTATTCATTGCTCTGTATAACTTGATTTTGGAGCCTGTTATTGACTTAGAAAAATGGCTTAGGCTGATGTGCAATCGTTTCTAAAAGAGCGTAAATAATTTGAAATAGCCAACGTTCAATTATTTCGAAAATGATATAACTTAATTCCTATCGAACTTTTCTTAAAATACAAAATGCATTTTTCACTTGATATTACGTAATATTGTGTGTGTATATATGTAAAGAATAATTTCCGTTTTTCTTTCCAATGTTGTCATAGCTGATTTTACTGTTGGTGATGTTTTGTAATGTTATATATGGTATAGCATGATAATCGTTTTCGTTTTCAAATGTTATCATAGCTATTATTACGATTCGTGATTTTATATTGTACAATATACATTCATCATAACTGAAGTAAGAGTAACTGATTGTTCAACATAAATAAAAACCGTATACGTATACGTAGTAGTGGTTGTGGTAGTAGTGGTAGTGGTAGTATTAGTGGCAGTCGTAATATTAGTTCTAGCATTTTGTTTTTTGGGGACTTATAATAGAGTTACTGATTTCTGTCAGAAGAAGAGGCCTGCTACCAGCACCTTAAGGTACCGGACATTATTATTCCTTTATCTAAATCGTCAACAATCTTGTAAAGTATCCTTGGAAAGACGAGAAGGAAACCTTTTTAAGCATTCGATTCTGAAGTATCGTTCAATTTGTCATTACCACTCTTTTTAATGACATAATTAGGGGCATGACTCTGAATTAAAGTCTGCCGCAGATTTTCTCCGTTCTTGTGATCAAGACTTGAAGATCTGTTTCTTCATTAAGGATCATTGTTGATCACCTTTATAAGGGGTTTTCAGTTTCGTTTAGTTTGTAATTACTTCCATTTTTAATGACATAAAAGAGTACTAAAGTGTGGCGTCACAATTTAATAAATATCAGAAATTTGATAAGTTTTTGCACTCGTTACTTTCTTCTTGTTGAGATAGACAACCTATCTAAATTTGAGAACCATACCTTGAGCAATCGCTGAGATATACCCTTTCAAACTTTAAATCATGTCTATCAAAACCTTGCTAAACGGACTCAGTTCATAATTTTATGAACTGAGCAAAATTAACAGTGTTTCCTTAAGGCCTTTCCCAAATTCAAACAGCCGCTTCTCGCAGAACATATAATATTTGAAGGCAATATTTTGTATACGGGCATTTGGTGGCACGGTTAACTCTGTGATATAGTTCTAATTGCGATTATAACTTGCTGATATTCTCTGTTCTTGCAATCAAGACCTGAGCATCTCTTTCGACAGTAAAGACCATTGCTAGTGACCGCCATAAGGGTACTTTCAGCTATGAGAACGCAACCTTTCTACGCATTCAATTACGTTGTATCGTTACCATTATCACTATTATTAATGGTTATGTAATCATGCTTGCCTTTTAATACCACATCTATTTGTGTTAAATATCTTTATACTGGTTTTGTTGATATTGTTATTTGGGGATTTCCCCCCCCCCCCCCCTTGCCTTTTTTCACTGATCGTTATTGTTGTTACCATGCTTAATCTCACTATTCTGTTCCTTTATTTCATACATCTTAATTTATTCTCCTATTAGCTAACATGCCTTGAGCCTAAAAGGCCCCTCGTTATCCTTACTTCATTCGTTGGACAAAAGCTATAAGAGCACTATTACACAAAAGTGTGATTTATTGTATAATTCAGTATTATAATCATTGTTAGAATTTTGAAAAATAGTAAAGAATGTAAGATAAGGGTATATTGTCATATGATAACTTGTGGGAAGCAAACTTTTGGAATTGTAAATAAGGAGCCAACAAATAATTTAAATCTCGTTAGATAAAAAACTGAACTTAGTATAAAGTAAATAAATGGGGTAAATTTATTTAAGTATTAATAATTATGAAGAGCTAGGTAACACCAGCCATCTTCTCTCGTCGACAAATAGTCCTGTGCCCTTATACAAGCATTGATCAACTCTCTCTTGCTGTTAAATATATCTTACTGAAGAATCCGTCATAATAATAACTTACCAACGATGTTAGAGCTGCCTTGCCCCAAATTCCCAACAATCCGATGTTTAGGTTGTAAGAAGTCACAACAGATGACTCTTGGTTAATCGACACACGTTCTAGATTCACCTTCTTTTCGTTGTATATTATTAACAATATTTCTTTCAAAGCTCACCGCTACTTCATTTACGATCATTTTGTTATTGTTTACTAAACTATATTGGCCTTTTTCTCGACATGTATTAGAAGTATGAACTTACTGCTTTCGTAGGACCAAAATATTAAGATATAGTTAAAGATGACAGAAACATCTTAACTAGGTTTCAGACCGTTATCCTTGCAGCTGTACTGTTTTTTCTTGAGATGCAACGGAGTGTCCCAGTGTTTTCCGTTTCCTACAATTGGTGTATCGAAACTACTTGGTTTCCATCCTTATAGCCAAGTTCATGGCATGGTGTATTAATTTATAAAAAGTTCCTGAGAAAAATTCTATACGTTACAAGACATTTTGTCCAGTTTATTAAGCCATCAGTGTCTTCTTTTTTTTAAAGAGATAAATATTGTGTTGAGTAAAGGATTCATTCCGCTAAACGTTTTCGCCATAGACTGATAACAGCAATCGTATGGAGCGAAATGAGAAAGGTTTTATAATGAATTTATAGGAAACAAGAAGAGATATTTCCTAAAATACCGTTACTACATGTTTTTTATGAGGTAACAATTCTGACCTAATGAGTAATTCCTTTGAATTCTGCGTTTCTTTGAAAACAACAAAATCGTATTTACAGTTAGCTGTTGGCTGAAGCTAGACATGTTAAGGGTTTTGTGAAAGTTTTTGCTTCTTGATGCATGGAAACATTTGAAAAATACTTATTTGCAATGATCAAATTTCATGGATGGCGTTTCACGATCTAGTACCTTTTCCTCATACCTGAGAAATATAATGACAGATTTATCAGTAATATTTTCTTTTGTACAATCGTATAATATCAAGAGTAGATGAGAAGCTTGCTTCTTGCAAAAAGAACCCTTGCTATCGTACTTAAGGTACTGTTAACACCATTCATGGACTAGACTTTACACCCAGCTAGAGTAATGTTAAAATCAAAAAGTTTTGCTAAGTATATTTTGTATTGTTGGACCTGTTGAACGTACGATCTAGTCTTTATATGGTAAATGGTTTATATTTGTTGCTCCGGGTAGCCATGTCACTGAAGCTAAAAAATTTCTGAAAGCATTAAGACTATTTAGTTAAGTCTTCAACCGTTTTTATTTCTCTGCATTCGTCCCATATTGGGTCAAATAAAAAAATCACCCAGTTTAAAATTGTCAGTGTCTTATATTCGAGCAATTGGAGTATCGCCTTTCCTAATATGATGAAAACAAACTGAGTATTAAAAGTAATAAAAGATTATTGCATTTATTGAACAAAACACTGTAAATAAACAATACACAACATGTGGAGATAAAGGGATACTAAAGACTTGAAGTGATGTTACTGAGGATGGCCTGGGTGTTTTAATCTGGCTTTTGCGAATTGGCATATAATGCGTCTTTTATTTTTAGAAGCATTATCTCTTATAATGAAAGAGTCTTCATTTTTTAATCCATGGTGGCGAGCTATGTAAATGCTTAAAAATATTAAAATTTTTATACGGATACATCTGTTTTCTTACCCGCGTTGACCAATGTCTGCAGATTTTGCCTAAGTAAACGGAATCACTTTCCGCACATGAAAATTTATAAACAACGCTTGACACTAGAGACGAAAGGATAGAATCGTCAGCACTAAAGAAATTCTGGATCTTAAAAGAAGTAAAAACCAACTTTATATGTAAATCCATGCAAAATTCTCTAGCCAAACGATGAATCCTGCGTTTAGTAAAGGAAGCAAGGTGTAAATATAGCTATATGGATGTATAGTTACTTCCATTTACAGACAGCTTTTCTCATATCCAACATGTTAAAGAACTATAGATATAAACGCGTAGTATGGCAACATTGTGTCTCTTTTAAAACTTTAAATTTTAAGAATTACTTCATGGACTCCATTATCATCTTCATAAAGAAGTAACAACTAGAAGCAATCTATCTGGGCCTTATGAGGTACATCACTACTTAAGCGGATTTTGTCAAAGATCGGAATTAAATAATAGATAAAAACTGACTTAGGTGTCCTTGCCATAATGTTTCCTATTGATGAACTATTCCCGTACTTCTGTAATTTAAAAAAATTATTTGTTGAGTTAAATACTTTATATATTTATGTTATCCATTTTGCATTTTCATCTCTTATACATTTAAAAATCCATCAGAACAGTACATAAAACTACTTTGTAAATGAGACTATTAGGAAAAAAACGAAAAAGGAAGAAAGAAGAGGAAAAAATAGGTGAGATTAAACTGATGAAAGTAAGTTGAAATTAGACGTAAAGGCAGTGGCGATAGTTTTGATTTCCCTTTAATCAAATTGCCTATATTGCAAGTAATTTGTTAAGCATTGTCTTCCCGTTTATAATTCTGTGCATTCCCTTAAAATCTTTACCTCATCCCCTAGTATAATGCTCCTTCATTCATAATAATAATGGTTAACTAAGGTCTTATAAGAGTAAATCAATTATTTAAACAGAATTGGTTATAAGAAAGAAGAAAAAAGGACTGGTGATCTTTAACAAGGTACCAATTTATATCATTGCTTATATGACGATGAATGTAAAGGTTTATGTTTTCTAGCATTGCGGTTTAGGAGATAAAATGGAGTAAATTTACGCACAACATTGACTTTCAAGTCTACTCAGGGCTTTCACAGATCCTGGAGGGTCCTGGAAAATTCCAAACTTTTAACGTGTCCTAGAAATTCTTCCGTAGCCCTATGGTTTTTTTCTTTTTTATATACAAAACATCTAAGAAATGTCTTCCAACCATACCCAATGTTTATCCCCTAAATATTTTTCATGAAAACGGAAACTTTCTCGCCATGTTGTCACCTTAGATATTCTATGTTAACCCTCTAATCACCTTGAAACTTATTCTTGACTTTCCGATAGTTTATTATTATTTTTAATGACAATGAATACTATTTGTAAGTATTGATTACTAGGGTTATGTGGTACTTGTACTTAAAATAAGCTTCTGCATTACGGGACTTTTTATAAATTGACTCTCAAGGAAATTAATTATATATTCCCCAAAACCTTTTAAACTAGATGTAAATGTAAAAAATAAAAAGATGCAATCGCATAAAAAAGATTATGCATTGGATAAATTTAAGTTGTCGATAACAATGGTAAAAATTTCGTATCTCTTACTCAACAATCCTATACCTACAAGTGTACGCTTCAAAGATGTCACAATGTTGGGCTTGCTTGGCCATCATTTACAAATGTAGCAAAATTTACATGCCAAGGTCGCTGAACTGTTACAATTTCGCAATACAAATCTCCTATTCCTTACAGGTGTGCAAAGGTAAAAACGTCGAATAAAAATCGCTATCAAAGATAGTCAGGCAAATAATAAGCTTACCTTTAATAGCAAAATCGGATAGATTTGTGTCCACAATGTAGGCCTACCAAGTGACGCAAATAAAGTTTATATGGCGTCACCTTATTGCTAGTTGGTTATTATACGAATATTTTCTTACTCATTTTCACAAATATAGCAAGTACTGATTTCGAGTTTTTATACGTCAAAATCATTTTATCATCAGTGAAAGGAAGCAAGACAAGACGTCACTAATCTTAGTATGGATGTAGAGCTAAGTTGCAGAAGAGAAGCCCACGGCTATTTCATACCTTTTCGACACTTACGCAAGACTTGAATCTTAAACAAGGGTGGCCATAACGTATTGTAAATGGTCGGCAAGCGTAATGTCATTGTCTTTACTGCGTTGTCTGTCAGCTAAAGCGTATTCTGAGTTTCAGGCCCATTGTCTGTGGGATCATACATTTATGTTATCGACGGAACGAGAGGCGAGGGTGTAAAACTGAGCTATTCTTACTGACGTCGTAAGTGTATGTCTCCATTTTGCCTCAAGTTATATAACGATCTTCAACAACTACTTCACTCCACCCATCTGATAATTACCCTTAGTTGCTTAAATCTTCATGGGACGTTAGCTAATTTTGCCTTGTTTTGCTATGGTGTAAATATAGAGCTCACAAGACGGAAATCGCAGCAAAGAAAATACAAACAGTCACATACTCTACATACTCTTAGTAGACAACAACAAATAGGCACCACTGAACCTTTCAAAAGACAGCTGCGGTGTCGGTCAGGGCCGTTAATTTGCAAGCTATTGTGGTAATGCTCCACTCTTTGAGAATTATGTATAATTGCAATGTGTCTACTGAGAATATATATATATATATATATATAAATATATATATATATATCTTTATCTGTATCTGTATGTATTCCCGTATTATCTTTCAGAGGAATTTAATGGTGTTGAATTCCAAAATCAAACATGGAATGGATCCGGTGGTGAAAGTCAAGACAGCTTCTCCCCATGGCACCTCACGCCACCATCTCAGTACAGTTATTGTTGAAAACGACTTTTGTCTGTGCTTAGCAAACCTTTCAAGCTCCGAAACCAGGTAATATATATTTACAGTGTTAATTGCCCCGGGTCGTTGCCCCTACTTAAACCAAACGGACAATCCTCAGTTGAATAATTCAAGAAAATTTAGTGTTTTTATATATTGAATCGTTGATACGACTTCATTTCGCATTCATTAAGGTTTTATATTTGAAATTTCAAAGCTTGTAAATACTTTGAAGGCTTTCATTTTCGCACAGGCGGCAATTATAATCTGTTTGACTAGTGCCTGAAATACTCCAATGGCATGTTATAAAAAAGCAGATACTTAAAATGCTTAAAATACAAAACATATCGACGGAGTTAGCTGTTGTCGATAATTTTAAATTCATGAGAATAGCCATGACTCTATCAATCGCGAGAACGTATGTATTGTCAAATACATTCTTGCGTGATCATGCTTGTAACTATTCTGAAAGAGTCTCGTAGTTTTGTCACAGGTTTAGGTTCTAAGGACTTTCTGATTAAAAATTGATTGCTTCTTCTTTCTAGTGTCATACTTTTTATGGGTTACGACCTTAGCACGTATCCCATGCATGTAAAAGCATACAATTGTTGGGTCACTAGGTCCTTAGATATCGTAGTCGCTTTAAAGTTTTTTATACCCTGAGGATGACGTGATGAATACATCGAAAGCTTTGTTTATTTGATATATCGTTTTGACAGTTCAAAAAACTTTCAATATATTTCATATGCACATTCCTTGCTTGGCCTTAAAGGTTTACATCACTAATAAACAATATGTTCGTATGATTTATTCATTAACTAGGAAATGTTTTCTTGATGCACAAGAAGACTGTTTGTTGCCCAAACCGGCGTGTATTCAGCATCAGAGGTATTGTCCGGTGTTTTGGGTATCACCGTTTCCCTCTGAACAGGACGTATCCAGCATGAGTGTTACGATTGAAAGTTCTGGAGTTGGCGGAATCTTTCCAATATTACAGTGAGTACATAAAAAACATTGCTAGTTTTCATAATGTAAATTGATAACGTGATCTAGAAAACAGCTCCACAATGACTAGCGTTTATTCATCTAATAACTGAATAAGAAGAATTTGACATACTTTCTATATCTTTTTAAAAACTGGCCTTTCAAATGATACCTACTTTGAATGGGCTTTGGACAGATCAACAAACCAGATGGCAGTCCTTCCTTGGTCAAGTCACATGGCGCAGAGAGGTTTTTCTCGAACTGCGTTGAGCTGGGTGTCGATGTCCACCGATGGATGATGGGGAGTTAATGTGGTGACTAGAGAAATAGAGTATG